>OZ025240.1:41237214-41315601 GCA_964019155.1 Osedax fenrisi | reverse complement strand
AGTCAATACTATAGTCAATACTACTATAGTCAATACTACTATAGTCAATACTACTATAGTCAATACTATAGTCAATACTACTATAGTCAATACTATAGTCAATACTACTATAGTCAATACTACTATAGTCAATACTATTATAGTCAATACTACTATAGTCAATACTACTATAGTCAATACTACTATAGTCAATACTATAGTCAATACTATAGTCAATACTACTATAGTCAATACTACTATAGTCAATACTACTATAGTCAATAATATAGTCAATACTACTATAGTCAATACTACTATAGTCAATACTACTATAGTCAATACTATTATAGTCAATACTATAGGCAATACTACTATAGTCAATACTATAGTCAATACTACTATAGTCAATACTACTATAGTCAATACTATTATAGTCAATACTACTATAGTCAATACTACTATAGTCAATACTACTATAGTCAATACTACTATAGTCAATACTACTATAGTCAATACTACTATAGTCAATACTATAGTAAATACTACTATAGTCAATACTACTATAGTCAATACTATAGTCAATACTACTATAGTCAATACTACTATAGTCAATACTACTATAGTCAATACTATAGTCAATACTACTATAGTCAATACTATAGTCAATACTACTATAGTCAATACTACTATAGTCAATACTACTATTAGTCAATACTACTATAGTCAATACTACTATAGTCAATACTACTATAGTCAATACTACTATAGTCAATACTACTATAGTCAATACTACTATAGTCAATACTACTATAGTCAATACTACTATAGTCAATACTACTATAGTCAATACTACTATAGTCAATACTACTATAGTCAATACTATAGTCAATACTACTATAGTCAATACTACTATAGTCAATACTATTATAGTCAATACTACTATAGTCAATACTACTATAGTCAATACTACTATAGTCAATACTACTATAGTCAATACTATAGTCAATACTACTATAGTCAATACTACTATAGTCAATACTACTATAGTCAATACTACTATAGTCAATACTACTATAGTCAATACTACTATAGTCAATACTACTATAGTCAATACTACTATAGTCAATACTACTATAGTCAATACTACTATAGTCAATACTACTATAGTCAATACTATAGTCAATACTATAGTCAATACTACTATAGTCAATACTACTATAGTCAATACTACTATAGTCAATACTACTATAGTCAATACTACTATACGTCAATACTATAGTCAATACTACTATAGTCAATACTACTATAGTCAATACTACTATAGTCAATACTACTATAGTCAATACTACTATAGTCAATACTACTATAGTCAATACTACTATAGTCAATACTACTATAGTCAATACTACTATAGTCAATACTACTATAGTCAATACTATAGTCAATACTACTATAGTCAATACTACTATAGTCAATACTACTATAGTCAATACTACTATAGTCAATACTACTATAGTCAATACTACTATAGTCAATACTATAGTCAATACTATAGTCAATACTACTATAGTCAATACTACTATAGTCAATACTACTATAGTCAATACTACTATAGTCAATACTACTATAGTCAATACTACTATAGTCAATACTACTATAGTCAATACTACTATAGTCAATACTACTATAGTCAATACTACTATAGTCAATACTACTATAGTCAATACTATAGTCAATACTACTATAGTCAATACTACTATAGTCAATACTACTATAGTCAATACTACTATAGTCAATACTACTATAGTCAATACTACTATAGTCAATACTACTATAGTCAATACTACTATAGTCAATACTATTATAGTCAATACAACTATAGTCAATACTACTTAGTCAATACTACTATAGTCAATACTACTATAGTCAAATACTATAGTCAATACTACTATAGTCAATACTACTATAGTCAATACTATATAGTCAAAACTATAAGTCAATACTACTATAGTCAATACTACTATAGTCAATACTACTATAGTCAATACTACTATAGTCAATACTATAGTCAATACTACTATAGTCAATACTACTATAGTCAATACTACTATAGTTCAATACTACTATAGTCAATACTACTATAGTCAATACTACTATAGTCAATACTACTATAGTCAATACTACTAGTCAATACTACTATAGTCAATACTACTATAGTCAATACTACTATAGTCAATACTACTATAGTCAATTACTACTAGTCAATACTACTATAGTCAATACTACTATAGTCAATACTACTATAGTCAATACTACTATAGTCAATACTACTAGTCAATACTACTATAGTCAATACTACTATAGTCAATACTACTATAGTCAATACTATAGTCAATACTACTATAGTCAATACTACTATAGTCAATACTACTATAGTCAATACTATATAGTCAATACTACTATAGTCAATACTACTATAGTCAATACTACTATAGTCAATACTACTATAGTCAATACTACTATAGTCAATACTACTATAGTCAATACTACTATAGTCAATACTACTATAGTCAATACTACTATAGTCAATACTACTATAGTCAATACTACTATAGTCAATACTACTATAGTCAATACTACTATAGTCAATACTACTATAGTTCAATACTACTATAGTCAATACTACTATAGTCAATACTACTATAGTCAATACTACTATAGTCAATACTATAGTCAATACTATAGTCAATACTACTATAGTCAATACTATTATAGTCAATACTACTATAGTCAATACTACTATAGTCAATACTACTATAGTCATTACTACTATAGTCAATACTACTATAGTCAATACTACTATAGTCAATACTACTATAGTCAATACTACTATAGTCAATACTACTATAGTCAATATACTATAGTCAATACTACTATAGTCAATACTACTATAGTCAATACATCTATAGTCAATACTACTATAGTCAATACTACTATAGTCAATACTACTATAGTCAATACTACTATAGTCAATACTACTATAGTCAATACTACTATAGTCAATACTACTATAGTCAATACTACTATAGTCAATACTATAGTCAATACTACTATAGTCAATACTACTATAGTCAATACTACTATAGTCAATACTACTATAGTCAATACTATAGTCAATACTACTATAGTCAATACTACTATAGTCAATACTACTATAGTCAATACTACTATAGTCAATACTACTATAGTCAATACTACTATAGTCAATACTACTATAGTCAATACTATTATAGTCAATACTACTATAGTCAATACTACTATAGTCAATACTACTATAGTCAATACTACTATAGTCAATAATATAGTCAATACTACTATAGTCAATACTACTATAGTCAATACTACTATAGTCAATACTACTATAGTCAATACTACTATAGTCAATACTACTATAGTCAATACTACTATAGTCAATACTACTATAGTCAATACTACTATAGTCAATACTACTATAGTCAATACTACTATAGTCAATACTACTATAGTTAATACTACTATAGTCAATACTATAGTCAATACTATAGTCAATACTACTATAGTCAATACTATTATAGTCAATACTACTATAGTCAATACTACTATAGTCAATACTACTATAGTCAATACTACTATAGTCAATACTACTATAGTCAATACTACTATAGTAAATACTACTATAGTCAATACTACTATAGTCAATACTACTATAGTCAATACTACTATAGTAATACTACTATAGTCAATACTACTATAGTCAATACTACTATAGTCAATACTACTATAGTAATAGTCAATACTACTATAGTCAATACTATAGTCAATACTATAGTCAATACTACTATAGTCAATACTATTATAGTCAATACTACTATAGTCAATACTACTATAGTCAATACTACTATAGTCAATACTACTATAGTCAATACTACTATAGTCAATACTACTATAGTCAATACTACTATAGTCAATACTACTATAGTCAATACTACTATAGTCAATACTACTATAGTCAATACTACTATAGTCAATACTACTATAGTCAATACTACTATAGTTAATACTACTATAGTCAATACTATAGTCAATACTATAGTCAATACTACTATAGTCAATACTACTATAGTCAATACTATAGTCAATATTACTATAGTCAATACTACTATAGTCAATACTACTATAGTCAATACTACTATAGTCAATACTACTATAGTCAATACTACTATAGTCAATACTACTATAGTCAATACTACTATAGTCAATACTACTATAGTTAATACTACTATAGTCAATACTACTATAGTCAATACTACTATAGTCAATACTATAGTCAATACTACTATAGTCAATACTACTATAGTCAATACTACTATAGTAATACTACTATAGTCAATACTATAAGTCAATACTACTATAGTCAATACTACTATAGTCAATACTACTTATAGTCAATACTACTATAGTCAATACTACTATAGTCAATACTACTATAGTCAATACTACTATAGTCAATACTACTATAGTCAATACTACTATAGTCAATACTACTATAGTCAATACTATAGTCAATACTACTATAGTCAATACTACTATAGTCAATACTATAGTCAATACTATAGTCAATACTACTTATAGTCAATACTACTATAGTCAATACTACTATAGTCAATACTACTATAGTCAATACTACTATAGTCAATACTACTATAGTCAATACTACTATAGTCAATACTACTATAGTCAATACTACTATAGTCAATACTACTATAGTCAATACTACTATAGTCAATACTACTATAGTCAATACTACTATAGTCAATACTATAGTCAATACTACTATAGTCAATACTACTATAGTCAATACTACTATAGTCAATACTATTATAGTCAATACTACTATAGTTACTACTATAGTCAATACTACTATAGTCAATACTACTATAGTCAATACTACTATAGTCAATACTACTATAGTCAATACTACTATAGTCAATACTACTATAGTCAATACTATAGTCAATACTATAGTCAATACTACTATAGTCAATACTACTATAGTCAATACTATTATAGTCAATACTATAGTCAATACTACTATAGTCAATACTATAGTCAATACTACTATAGTCAATACTACTATAGTCAATACTATTATAGTCAATACTACTATAGTCAATACTATAGTCAATACTACTATAGTCAATACTATAGTCAATACTATAGTCAATACTACTATAGTCAATACTACTATAGTCAATACTACTATAGTCAATAATATAGTCAATACTACTATAGTCAATACTACTATAGTCAATACTACTATAGTCAATACTATATAGTCAATACTATAGGCAATACTACTATAGTCAATACTATAGTCAATACTACTATAGTCAATACTACTATAGTCAATACTATTATAGTCAATACTACTATAGTCAATACTACTATAGTCAATACTACTATAGTCAATACTACTATAGTCAATACTACTATAGTCAATACTATTATAGTCAATACTATAGTAAATACTACTATAGTCAATACTACTATAGTCAATACTATAGTCAATACTACTATAGTCAATACTACTATAGTCAATACTACTATAGTCAATACTATAGTCAATACTACTATAGTCAATACTATAGTCAATACTACTATAGTCAATACTACTATAGTCAATACTACTATAGTCAATACTACTATAGTCAATACTACTATAGTCAATACTACTATAGTCAATACTACTATAGTCAATACTACTATAGTCAATACTATAGTCAATACTACTATAGTCAATACTACTATAGTCAATACTACTATAGTCAATACTACTATAGTCAATACTACTATAGTCAATACTATAGTCAATACTACTATAGTCAATACTATTATAGTCAATACTATTATAGTCAATACTACTATAGTCAATACTACTATAGTCAATACTACTATAGTCAATACTACTATAGTCAATACTACTATAGTCAATACTATAGTCAATACTACTATAGTCAATACTACTATAGTCAATACTACTATAGTCAATACTACTATAGTCAATACTACTATAGTCAATACTACTATAGTCAATACTACTATAGTCAATACTACTATAGTCAATACTACTATAGTCAATACTACTATAGTCAATACTACTATAGTCAATACTACTATAGTCAATACTATAGTCAATACTACTATAGTCAATACTATTATAGTCAATACTATAGTCAATACTACTATAGTCAATACTACTATAGTCAATACTACTATAGTCAATACTACTATAGTCAATACTACTATACTCAATACTATAGTCAATACTACTATAGTCAATACTACTATAGTCAATACTACTATAGTCAATACTATAGTCAATACTACTATAGTCAATACTACTATAGTCAATACTACTATAGTCAATACTACTATAGTCAATACTACTATAGTCAATACTACTATAGTCAATACTATAGTCAATACTACTATAGTCAATACTACTATAGTCAATACTACTATAGTCAATACTACTATAGTCAATACTACTATAGTCAATACTACTATAGTCAATACTATTATAGTCAATACTACTATAGTCAATACTACTATAGTCAATACTACTATAGTCAATACTACTATAGTCAATACTAGTATAGTCAATACTACTATAGTCAATACTACTATAGTCAATACTACTATAGTCAATACTATAGTCAATACTACTATAGTCAATACTATTATAGTCAATACCACTATAGTCAATACTACTATAGTCAATACTACTATAGTCAATACTATAGTCAATACTACTATAGTCAATACTTCTATAGTCAATACTACTATAGTCAATACTACTATAGTCAATACTACTATAGTCAATACTACTATAGTCAATACTACTATAGTCAATACTACTATAGTCAATACTACTATAGTCAATAATATAGTCAATACTACTATAGTCAATACTACTATAGTCAATACTATTATAGTCAATACTACTATAGTCAATACTACTATAGTCAATACTATAGTCAATACTACTATAGTCAATACTACTATAGTCAATACTACTATGTCAATACTACTATAGTCAATACTACTATAGTCAATACTACTATAGTCAATACTATAGTCAATACTACTATAATCAATACTACTATAGTCAATACTACTATAGTCAATACTACTATAGTCAATACTACTATAGTCAATACTATAGTCAATACTACTATAGTCAATACTACTATAGTCAATACTATTATAGTCAATACTACTATAGTCAATACTACTATAGTCAATACTATAGTCAATACTACTATAGTCAATACTACTATAGTCAATACTACTATAGTCAATACTACTATAGTCAATACTACTATAGTCAATACTATAGTCAATACTACTATAGTCAATACTACTATAGTCAATACTACTATAGTCAATACTACTATAGTCAATACTACTATAGTCAATACTATAGTCAATACTACTATAGTCAATACTACTATAGTCAATACTACTATAGTCAATACTACTATAGTCAATACTACTATAGTCAATACTATAGTCAATACTACTTTAGTCAATACTATAGTCAATACTACTATAGTCAATACTACTATAGTCAATACTACTATAGTCAATACTACTATAGTCAATACTATAGTCAATACTATAGTCAATACTACTATAGTCAATACTACTATAGTCAATACTACTATAGTCAATACTATTTGTGAAGCTCGTACAATACTAGCCGTACCCGACCCGGCGTTGCTCGATTTTTGATTATTTTCCTATTATCTATTATATATTATTTATTAATTATAGCTATTCCTGATTCTGCATTCCTATATATACAATAAAATAAATTTTAGCTAAAATATCTACAAAATATAGAAAAATATTTGTTTAATATCTTACAAAATAGTGGAAATATATTAAAAAATAAAACAAATATTACAAATATTACAAATATATTTTAAAAAATGTCTAAAACCCAAACTTAAACCCAAACCGTATCCGACCAGGCGTTCTCGGTTGTTGATTTTTTGCCCATCTATTATTTATTAATTATAGCTATTACTAATTCTGCATTGCTAAATATTTATATTTAATTTTTTCCTAACTATTATTTATATACAATAAAATAAATGTTAGCTGACATACAAACAAATGTAGACAAATATTTAATATTTAAAAAATTCGTGTAAAAATATTTCAAAAAATATATTAAATAATACAACAAATATTTCAAATATTACAAAATATGTTTTAACAAAATTTCTACAACCAAAACGTCCCGACACGGCGTTGATAGATTTTTGATTGTTTTCCTATCTATTATTTATTAATTATAACTATTCTTGATTTTAAATTGCTTGCCTTACCCAACCAGATGTTTCTCGATTTTTGATAATTTGCCTATCAATTATTAATTATAGCTATTCCTAATTATGCATAGCTAATCTTTAATTTTGTTTCTAACTAATATTTAATAATTTTAACTGTATCCGGTGTAGATCTAGAGTTGTTCTTTTTTAAGATTTATTCGTAAAATATTTGTAAAAATACAAAAAATAATTTAAAATAATACTATTTTTTTAAATTGTCTAAAAATATTTTTTTAAATATAACAAATATTTCAGCATATTAGTAGCCGTACCCGACCCGGCGTTGCTAGGTTTTTGATTGTTTGCCTATTTATTTTTATTAATTATAGCTATTCCTGATTATGTTAAAATATATTATTGCTAAAAAATACAAATATATAAAATATTACAAAATATGTTTTAAAAATTTTTCGAACCTGAACCCAAACCCAAACAGTACCAGACCCGACATTTATCGGTTTTTGATTTTTTGCCTACTTATTATTTAATAATTAGAGCTATTCCTGATTCTACATTTCTAGTATATACAAGTTTATCTAAAATACAAACAAATGTAGAAACATATTTTTTTTAATATTCAAAAAATTAGTGCAAAATATTTCTAAAAATACAACAAATATTTAAAATATTCCAAAATAATTATAAAACTTAAACCCAAACCGTTCCAAATCGGCGTTGCTCAGTTTTTTATTATTTGCCTATCTATCATTTATTAATTATAACTATTCCTGATTTTCCGGAATTTTTGCTGTACCCAACTCTGCTTTACTCGTTGTTTGATAGTTTGCCTATCTATTATTTATTAATTATGGCTATTCATGATTCTGCCTTTCATATATAATAACATCAATTTGTGCTAAAATGCAAACAAATTTAGACAAATATTCGTTTTTAATATCTCAAAAATTAGTGGAAAATATTTCAAAAATATTTCAAAAAATATTAAAAAAAATACAACACATATTTCCAATATTACAAAATATTACTTAATAAATGTCAAAAACCCAAACCGCACCCTGCGTTGATCGTTTTTTGATTGTTTGCCTATCTATTATTTATTAATTATAGCTATTCCTGATTCTGTATTGCTAGTATACAACAAATATTTCCAAATATTTCAAAATATATTTTTTATAAATGTTCTAAAAATATTTTAAAAAGTATAATATTTATATCTTATAATATTTATATAATTATTATATAATTATAATATTTTAATTATATCTTAAAATAATAATATTTCAACGATTAGTTGAAAAATATAAAAAATATTTCAAATATTATTTTTTTTAAATACAAAAAATATAAATAATATTACAAAATATATTTTAAAAAAATTTCAAAAAAATGTCTACAAAATATCCAAAAAAATATTTCAAATATTTCAAAAAAAATAGAATATAATGGGAACGGACGTCAACATATATATATAATTATTATATAATACATATATATTATTTAATAAAGATACTTATTCAATAAGTGATATAATAAAAATTATATATAGGTAACAATAAGTATCAATATATTGCAGAAAAGTAAACATAATTTACATTATTAAATGATTAAATGAATTAGAGAATTAAAATTTTATAAAAAATATAAAATGTATATATATAATATTGTGTATTGAAACAATTCAATATTATATATTGTGATATACATTTATGTTGGGGCTTATATTGTATGTCTTAAAATAATACATATATATTTATAAAATATACTTTAAAATATACTATAATTCATAAAATACTTATATATTTTAGAATAATCAGGAATAGCTATAATTAATAAAAAAAATTAATAGGCATTAAAAATCAGGTATGGCTACTAATATGTTGAAATATTTTTTATATTTCTTAAAATATTTTTAAACACTTTTTAAAAATATATTATGTAATATTTTAAATTATTATTTGTAATCTTACCAAATATTTTACAAATAATCTTAAAAACGAACAACGCTGAGTCTACATCGGATACAGTTAGAATTAGTAAATATTAGTTAGAAGAAAACAATTAAATATTAGCTAAGTATAATCAGGAATAGCTACAATTAATAGGCAAATAATCAAAAACCTAGCAACGCAGGGTAGTGTACGGTTTGTGTTTGGGTTTAGGTTTGGGTTTTAGACATTTTTTTAAAACATATTTTTTAATATTTGAAATATTTGTTGTATTTTGTAACATATTATTTGAAAATGTTTTCTACTTTGTTTTGTATGTCAGCTAACATTTATTTTATTATATATATCAATTAAGAATCAGGAATAGCTATAATTAATATATAATATATAGGAAAATAATCAAAACCGAGCAACGCCGGGTCGGGTACGGCTAGTGTATATATATATAATATTGTGTATTGAAACAATTCAATATTATATATTGTGATATACATTTATGTTGGGGCTTATATTGTATGTCTTAAAATAATACATATATATTTATAAAATATACTTTAAAATATACTATAATTCATAAAATACTTATATATTATAGATTACCTAATATTAAATGATAATTATAATTATGTAATTTAATATACTTTAATTACTATAAATATTATTTTAAATATATATATTTACCTTTATCTTTACCACGAGACACCTCCACACATTGAACGATGGAACAGAGATTCGTGATTCACTTTATTCGATGTGTTCTGTTGAAAAATAAATAGTAATTATAAAATTATAAAATAAACTAATTATATATATATATATACATATGTATATATATATATATATATACTAAATTCTATACAATAATCGATGTGTGCCATATAACAATTAATAATAAGTATATCTATAGGTATATTATCGATACACATATAACTTACTTATATATAAAGGTATATGTGTGCGTATATACTATTTTAATATGCATCTTTATTGTTACTCATATTTATGAATATTAATTTAAAATTTATCAAACATAAACAAACAAATTAAAACAAATTAAATTGTTTTTTAATATTATTATAAATAATATAATAGAAAATTTATAAATATGTAATTGTTTATACGAGCCGATGTACGACGTACGCTTTGTACAGTGTACACAGCGTACACTGTACAGAGCGATATATTATATTTACAAAATAAATATATGATCATGTATCGTATAACAAATATGAACATACGTTTACTATTATAATCATTGCGTAAGTGCATCTAGTGTATACGCTACGTGATGCGGGGCAATACATACTCTACATATGTAGTTAGCGACAACTATAGTAGTACAACTATAATCTATATATAGATTATAGTCAATACTATTTGTGAATATCGTTAGGAGGAACATACCTACATATATAATAGAAGCAACCACATAAATGAAAATATATAAATGCATATGCATATTAGAGATATTAATAATTTATTATATATTATTATTAACTAATTTCCTGCGTGGCTCAGTTAGCTAATATTGCAGACACACGATCAGTATAACGCGGTTTCGAGTGTCAATACTACTATAGTCAATACTATAGTCAATACTACTATAGTCAATACTACTATAGTCAATACTACTATAGTTAATACTACTATAGTCAATACTATAGTCAATACTATAGTCAATACTACTATAGTCAATACTACTATAGTCAATACTATAGTCAATATTACTATAGTCAATACTACTATAGTCAATACTACTATAGTCAATACTACTATAGTCAATACTACTATAGTCAATACTACTATAGTCAATACTACTATAGTCAATACTACTATAGTCAATACTACTATAGTTAATACTACTATAGTCAATACTACTATAGTCAATACTACTATAGTCAATACTATAGTCAATACTACTATAGTCAATACTACTATAGTCAATACTACTATAGTTAATACTACTATAGTCAATACTATAGTCAATACTATAGTCAATACTACTATAGTCAATACTATTATAGTCAATACTACTATAGTCAATACTACTATAGTCAATACTACTATAGTCAATACTACTATAGTCAATACTACTATAGTCAATACTACTATAGTTAATACTACTATAGTCAATACTATAGTCAATACTATAGTCAATACTACTATAGTCAATACTATAGTCAATACTATTATAGTCAATACTACTATAGTCAATACTACTATAGTCAATACTACTATAGTCAATACTACTATAGTCAATACTACTATAGTCAATACTACTATAGTCAATACTACTATAGTCAATACTACTATAGTCAATACTACTATAGTCAATACTACTATAGTCAATACTACTATAGTCAATACTACTATAGTCAATACTATAGTCAATACTACTATAGTCAATACTACTATAGTCAATACTACTATAGTCAATACTATTATAGTCAATACTACTATAGTCAATACTACTATAGTCAATACTACTATAGTCAATACTATTATAGTCAATACTACTATAGTCAATACTACTATAGTCAATACTATAGTCAATACTACTATAGTCAATACTATAGTCAATACTATAGTCAATACTACTATAGTCAATACTACTATAGTCAATACTATTATAGTCAATACTATAGTCAATACTACTATAGTCAATACTATAGTCAATACTACTATAGTCAATACTACTATAGTCAATACTATTATAGTCAATACTACTATAGTCAATACTACTATAGTCAATACTACTATAGTCAATACTATAGTCAATACTATAGTCAATACTACTATAGTCAATACTACTATAGTCAATACTACTATAGTCAATAATATAGTCAATACTACTATAGTCAATACTACTATAGTCAATACTACTATAGTCAATACTATTATAGTCAATACTATAGGCAATACTACTATAGTCAATACTATAGTCAATACTACTATAGTCAATACTACTATAGTCAATACTATTATAGTCAATACTACTATAGTCAATACTACTATAGTCAATACTACTATAGTCAATACTACTATAGTCAATACTACTATAGTCAATACTATTATAGTCAATACTATAGTAAATACTACTATAGTCAATACTACTATAGTCAATACTATAGTCAATACTACTATAGTCAATACTACTATAGTCAATACTACTATAGTCAATACTATAGTCAATACTACTATAGTCAATACTATAGTCAATACTACTATAGTCAATACTACTATAGTCAATACTACTATAGTCAATACTACTATAGTCAATACTACTATAGTCAATACTACTATAGTCAATACTACTATAGTCAATACTACTATAGTCAATACTATAGTCAATACTACTATAGTCAATACTACTATAGTCAATACTACTATAGTCAATACTACTATAGTCAATACTACTATAGTCAATACTATAGTCAATACTACTATAGTCAATACTATTATAGTCAATACTATTATAGTCAATACTACTATAGTCAATACTACTATAGTCAATACTACTATAGTCAATACTACTATAGTCAATACTACTATAGTCAATACTATAGTCAATACTACTATAGTCAATACTACTATAGTCAATACTACTATAGTCAATACTACTATAGTCAATACTACTATAGTCAATACTACTATAGTCAATACTACTATAGTCAATACTACTATAGTCAATACTACTATAGTCAATACTACTATAGTCAATACTACTATAGTCAATACTATAGTCAATACTACTATAGTCAATACTATTATAGTCAATACTATAGTCAATACTACTATAGTCAATACTACTATAGTCAATACTACTATAGTCAATACTACTATAGTCAATACTACTATACTCAATACTATAGTCAATACTACTATAGTCAATACTACTATAGTCAATACTACTATAGTCAATACTATAGTCAATACTACTATAGTCAATACTACTATAGTCAATACTACTATAGTCAATACTACTATAGTCAATACTACTATAGTCAATACTACTATAGTCAATACTATAGTCAATACTACTATAGTCAATACTACTATAGTCAATACTACTATAGTCAATACTACTATAGTCAATACTACTATAGTCAATACTACTATAGTCAATACTATTATAGTCAATACTACTATAGTCAATACTACTATAGTCAATACTACTATAGTCAATACTACTATAGTCAATACTAGTATAGTCAATACTACTATAGTCAATACTACTATAGTCAATACTACTATAGTCAATACTATAGTCAATACTACTATAGTCAATACTATTATAGTCAATACCACTATAGTCAATACTACTATAGTCAATACTACTATAGTCAATACTATAGTCAATACTACTATAGTCAATACTTCTATAGTCAATACTACTATAGTCAATACTACTATAGTCAATACTACTATAGTCAATACTACTATAGTCAATACTACTATAGTCAATACTACTATAGTCAATACTACTATAGTCAATAATATAGTCAATACTACTATAGTCAATACTACTATAGTCAATACTATTATAGTCAATACTACTATAGTCAATACTACTATAGTCAATACTATAGTCAATACTACTATAGTCAATACTACTATAGTCAATACTACTATGTCAATACTACTATAGTCAATACTACTATAGTCAATACTACTATAGTCAATACTATAGTCAATACTACTATAATCAATACTACTATAGTCAATACTACTATAGTCAATACTACTATAGTCAATACTACTATAGTCAATACTATAGTCAATACTACTATAGTCAATACTACTATAGTCAATACTATTATAGTCAATACTACTATAGTCAATACTACTATAGTCAATACTATAGTCAATACTACTATAGTCAATACTACTATAGTCAATACTACTATAGTCAATACTACTATAGTCAATACTACTATAGTCAATACTATAGTCAATACTACTATAGTCAATACTACTATAGTCAATACTACTATAGTCAATACTACTATAGTCAATACTACTATAGTCAATACTATAGTCAATACTACTATAGTCAATACTACTATAGTCAATACTACTATAGTCAATACTACTATAGTCAATACTACTATAGTCAATACTATAGTCAATACTACTTTAGTCAATACTATAGTCAATACTACTATAGTCAATACTACTATAGTCAATACTACTATAGTCAATACTACTATAGTCAATACTATAGTCAATACTATAGTCAATACTACTATAGTCAATACTACTATAGTCAATACTACTATAGTCAATACTATTTGTGAAGCTCGTACAATACTAGCCGTACCCGACCCGGCGTTGCTCGATTTTTGATTATTTTCCTATTATCTATTATATATTATTTATTAATTATAGCTATTCCTGATTCTGCATTCCTATATATACAATAAAATAAATTTTAGCTAAAATATCTACAAAATATAGAAAAATATTTGTTTAATATCTTACAAAATAGTGGAAATATATTAAAAAATAAAACAAATATTACAAATATTACAAATATATTTTAAAAAATGTCTAAAACCCAAACTTAAACCCAAACCGTATCCGACCAGGCGTTCTCGGTTGTTGATTTTTTGCCCATCTATTATTTATTAATTATAGCTATTACTAATTCTGCATTGCTAAATATTTATATTTAATTTTTTCCTAACTATTATTTATATACAATAAAATAAATGTTAGCTGACATACAAACAAATGTAGACAAATATTTAATATTTAAAAAATTCGTGTAAAAATATTTCAAAAAATATATTAAATAATACAACAAATATTTCAAATATTACAAAATATGTTTTAACAAAATTTCTACAACCAAAACGTCCCGACACGGCGTTGATAGATTTTTGATTGTTTTCCTATCTATTATTTATTAATTATAACTATTCTTGATTTTAAATTGCTTGCCTTACCCAACCAGATGTTTCTCGATTTTTGATAATTTGCCTATCAATTATTAATTATAGCTATTCCTAATTATGCATAGCTAATCTTTAATTTTGTTTCTAACTAATATTTAATAATTTTAACTGTATCCGGTGTAGATCTAGAGTTGTTCTTTTTTAAGATTTATTCGTAAAATATTTGTAAAAATACAAAAAATAATTTAAAATAATACTATTTTTTTAAATTGTCTAAAAATATTTTTTTAAATATAACAAATATTTCAGCATATTAGTAGCCGTACCCGACCCGGCGTTGCTAGGTTTTTGATTGTTTGCCTATTTATTTTTATTAATTATAGCTATTCCTGATTATGTTAAAATATATTATTGCTAAAAAATACAAATATATAAAATATTACAAAATATGTTTTAAAAATTTTTCGAACCTGAACCCAAACCCAAACAGTACCAGACCCGACATTTATCGGTTTTTGATTTTTTGCCTACTTATTATTTAATAATTAGAGCTATTCCTGATTCTACATTTCTAGTATATACAAGTTTATCTAAAATACAAACAAATGTAGAAACATATTTTTTTTAATATTCAAAAAATTAGTGCAAAATATTTCTAAAAATACAACAAATATTTAAAATATTCCAAAATAATTATAAAACTTAAACCCAAACCGTTCCAAATCGGCGTTGCTCAGTTTTTTATTATTTGCCTATCTATCATTTATTAATTATAACTATTCCTGATTTTCCGGAATTTTTGCTGTACCCAACTCTGCTTTACTCGTTGTTTGATAGTTTGCCTATCTATTATTTATTAATTATGGCTATTCATGATTCTGCCTTTCATATATAATAACATCAATTTGTGCTAAAATGCAAACAAATTTAGACAAATATTCGTTTTTAATATCTCAAAAATTAGTGGAAAATATTTCAAAAATATTTCAAAAAATATTAAAAAAAATACAACACATATTTCCAA
Organism: Osedax fenrisi; assembly: GCA_964019155.1. NCBI lineage: Eukaryota > Metazoa > Annelida > Polychaeta > Sabellida > Siboglinidae > Osedax > Osedax fenrisi. The sequence goes on along the minus strand of OZ025240.1, from coordinate 41,298,356 downwards.
TATTACAAAATATTACTTAATAAATGTCAAAAACCCAAACCGCACCCTGCGTTGATCGTTTTTTGATTGTTTGCCTATCTATTATTTATTAATTATAGCTATTCCTGATTCTGTATTGCTAGTATACAACAAATATTTCCAAATATTTCAAAATATATTTTTTATAAATGTTCTAAAAATATTTTAAAAAGTATAATATTTATATCTTATAATATTTATATAATTATTATATAATTATAATATTTTAATTATATCTTAAAATAATAATATTTCAACGATTAGTTGAAAAATATAAAAAATATTTCAAATATTATTTTTTTTAAATACAAAAAATATAAATAATATTACAAAATATATTTTAAAAAAATTTCAAAAAAATGTCTACAAAATATCCAAAAAAATATTTCAAATATTTCAAAAAAAATAGAATATAATGGGAACGGACGTCAACATATATATATAATTATTATATAATACATATATATTATTTAATAAAGATACTTATTCAATAAGTGATATAATAAAAATTATATATAGGTAACAATAAGTATCAATATATTGCAGAAAAGTAAACATAATTTACATTATTAAATGATTAAATGAATTAGAGAATTAAAATTTTATAAAAAATATAAAATGTATATATATAATATTGTGTATTGAAACAATTCAATATTATATATTGTGATATACATTTATGTTGGGGCTTATATTGTATGTCTTAAAATAATACATATATATTTATAAAATATACTTTAAAATATACTATAATTCATAAAATACTTATATATTTTAGAATAATCAGGAATAGCTATAATTAATAAAAAAAATTAATAGGCATTAAAAATCAGGTATGGCTACTAATATGTTGAAATATTTTTTATATTTCTTAAAATATTTTTAAACACTTTTTAAAAATATATTATGTAATATTTTAAATTATTATTTGTAATCTTACCAAATATTTTACAAATAATCTTAAAAACGAACAACGCTGAGTCTACATCGGATACAGTTAGAATTAGTAAATATTAGTTAGAAGAAAACAATTAAATATTAGCTAAGTATAATCAGGAATAGCTACAATTAATAGGCAAATAATCAAAAACCTAGCAACGCAGGGTAGTGTACGGTTTGTGTTTGGGTTTAGGTTTGGGTTTTAGACATTTTTTTAAAACATATTTTTTAATATTTGAAATATTTGTTGTATTTTGTAACATATTATTTGAAAATGTTTTCTACTTTGTTTTGTATGTCAGCTAACATTTATTTTATTATATATATCAATTAAGAATCAGGAATAGCTATAATTAATATATAATATATAGGAAAATAATCAAAACCGAGCAACGCCGGGTCGGGTACGGCTAGTGTATATATATATAATATTGTGTATTGAAACAATTCAATATTATATATTGTGATATACATTTATGTTGGGGCTTATATTGTATGTCTTAAAATAATACATATATATTTATAAAATATACTTTAAAATATACTATAATTCATAAAATACTTATATATTATAGATTACCTAATATTAAATGATAATTATAATTATGTAATTTAATATACTTTAATTACTATAAATATTATTTTAAATATATATATTTACCTTTATCTTTACCACGAGACACCTCCACACATTGAACGATGGAACAGAGATTCGTGATTCACTTTATTCGATGTGTTCTGTTGAAAAATAAATAGTAATTATAAAATTATAAAATAAACTAATTATATATATATATATACATATGTATATATATATATATATATACTAAATTCTATACAATAATCGATGTGTGCCATATAACAATTAATAATAAGTATATCTATAGGTATATTATCGATACACATATAACTTACTTATATATAAAGGTATATGTGTGCGTATATACTATTTTAATATGCATCTTTATTGTTACTCATATTTATGAATATTAATTTAAAATTTATCAAACATAAACAAACAAATTAAAACAAATTAAATTGTTTTTTAATATTATTATAAATAATATAATAGAAAATTTATAAATATGTAATTGTTTATACGAGCCGATGTACGACGTACGCTTTGTACAGTGTACACAGCGTACACTGTACAGAGCGATATATTATATTTACAAAATAAATATATGATCATGTATCGTATAACAAATATGAACATACGTTTACTATTATAATCATTGCGTAAGTGCATCTAGTGTATACGCTACGTGATGCGGGGTAATACTTACTCTACATATGTAGTTAGCGACAACTATAGTAGTACAACTATAATCTATATATAGATTATAGTCAATACTATTTGTGAATATCGTTAGGAGGAACATACCTACATATATAATAGAAGCAACCACATAAATGAAAATATATAAATGCATATGCATATTAGAGATATTAATAATTTATTATATATTATTATTAACTAATTTCCTGCGTGGCTCAGTTAGCTAATATTGCAGACACACGATCAGTATAACGCGGTTTCGAGCCTCGCCCAGACCATTACAATATGTCTTAACATAATATTTAGAAGTGATCTTATATAATTGTTTATACATAAATAATCGGCTATAGTTAAAATAATATATTCCTTAAACATGAACGCGGTTTAGAAGGGATATTATAGCCTTATATGGTTATAAGTGAAAACCTTAACTAAGTTGCTGGATGGGATGAAAGGACTCCACCACAATACATTTTTCGTTTATTTTTACTATATTATTTATTTCTACTTTCGATTGTTTTTCGTTTATTTTTACGGTAACTGTAAAACGTTTTAATTTATTTAATTTCGTATTATTCTTTGTTTATTTATATTCTTTGTTTTTTATTAGTTAAATACTTTCTATCCATTTATAAATATTACCAGATATACGAATATCTTTAATTTTAACGATGAGTTTTTTGTGAGATACTTTATCGGACGCCTTTTTGAAATCAAAGTAAATAATAGACATCAATTTGTTATCATTAATAGCTGATATCTATGTTTTCAAGCAAGATACTAATCTTAATTGTACAGACTTTACCACTAGTAAAACACAATTGCGATGGAAATAAAAGTGAATTTTTAAATAAAAATTATGTAATAGTATTTGTTAACATTATTTCAAATATACTTGACATTATAAAAGTTATTGATATAGGCAGATCATTTTCTTAAATAGAAGGTTACATTTTAAAAAATGTGAGTTATAAAACTATATTTCCAGATAACAGGACATTTACCAGAATTAATTGAGTTATTAAATAGCATTGATAGTGGTAGTGATAAATAATATGAGAATTTCTTTAAATATGAAAGATGATATTTTATATGAAGGAATTGTGCACGAATTACAAAGTTGACTTACAATTTGTCTAATATTTTCGTTTGTAAATATAACATTATTAATAGGTTCATTTGTTTTTAGTGTGTGATCCGGAATGGCACCATTGACTATTATAAAAACGGATGTAAATTGTCATTTAATAGTTTGCTTTATCTTAATCTAGTGATGCATATGTATTATCATCTTTGATTAAAGGAGATATTTCATTATGCAATGAACATCTTTAATTAATATTTGTATAGAATAATGATTTATTATTAGAATTTATAATCTTATACTCTCTATTATATTTACAAATTGGTAATACTATATATATATATATATATATATATATTGTAGTACACTATAGTGTAGAAGATATGATGAGTATCACCACTGATCGCAATGCATTTTTGACTTATTCCTATTTTTAAATTTATTAATAATTTTAATTTAATAGATGGTATATATTTTGGGTATCTACCTATTTACTATAGTAACAACTATGGTCATTGTCACTGTTTTATCAGAAATATATAATATAGTTGAGTGAAAATATCTATAATTTCAACAATATCATTTCGATATATAAGATATTTTTAGAATTTTTTCAGTATTTTTTCACATTGTATATTTTTTTAATAAAAAATACATTTCAAGAAAATTTGTTTTTTTAAAGTTTGGTTGTATTGGATTAGCTATACTATTTGATCTTAATAATATATCGAAAAAAAAGAAAAATTATCATTAATGTACTGAGTATTGCTTATCCAAATTTAGGTTATTTAGAAACATTAGATAATACAAGTTTATTGTTGGTAAATAGTAGGTCAAGTATATTATTAAGGCTAGTTGGAAAATGAATATATCGTAAAATAGAAATACCTGTTATATATTCTATAAGATTACTATAATATGTAGGGTAGTTTGTAAATGATAAATTGTTCTAATTGATTTAAGGTGAATTAAAGTCTCCTAGTAATATAGGGGAAAGTATCCGATTACCGACCCCTAAATGATTATTTGTAATAACGTATTCAATATTAAATATATTTATTTGAAATTTTGTAAATAGGGTAATATTATGGTAATGAATAATGTGGCTATTTTAAATTTTTGATATAATTATATTTACAAGAATAAACAGGGGGGTCGGTAATCGGATACCTGTTCCTAATACCGACCCCCTTCCCCTATTACCGACCCCCTAAAATAATCGTGGTATACATACTTTTAGTATTATAATATCTAATCAACATAGTAGATATTCATAAATATAATTAATTATAACATGCACGCAATTATTTTTTATTGCATTTATGTTTTAATAGTAATATTAAATTTAAATTTAAACTTTATAGTAATTATATTAAAATAGTGTATATTATTATTTAATATTTAGTTATTAATCAGTATGTATATAATCAAATGGAATCATGAATCCTTAATCTATATCAATGATACACAATCAACTTATGACATATTTTAAAGTAAAATACTGATATATTTTGATTGGATATTATAAATCACATGGGGGTCGGTATTAGGGTAATTTAGGGGTCGGTATTAGGAAAATTATATGGGTTGCTATAATTAAGATATTTTGATTAATAGTTATTGAAATTGAATTATTTTTATATTAGTTATAAACATTTTATTGATCTACAATATTATGTACAGTATTACATTTTCTTTTAATTAATAAAGTATTTTCAATGATTTAAAAAAAGTTATTATTCAAATATTTAAAAAGTAAAAATAGAATATTACATTTTATCAAATTTTTTGATATCTCTTATAGTTACTGAGAAACGATAAGGGGTCGGTAATCGGGGACTTTCCCCTACTATAATAATGAATTATACATAACGAGGATATTAGGTCACATATTTCTTGATGGTTATCTATATCTGTTGAAACTGGTCTATAAATACAAATTTATTTCTAAATATAAAACAATTTGAGTAATATACTTTTTTTAACTAATTGTCTATACTTGTTAGAATCTAATAGTCAATTTTGTTGCGTATGTAATGATTAATACCTATTATATACAAATAATTTTTTATATTTCACAAAAGATTCAACCCATCCATTATATGAAGTTTCAGGAAAATATGATTTCCAATCAATTTTATTATCTATTAAATTATGTGATTCATATTTCATTAACAATTTATTAAATATACATTTAATTGTATAATTAGAATATACTAATGTTTATTTAATGTCATGAAACAATACATTTTTTCTCCTAATCATAGTTTGTGGTAGTGAAATTCTAGTGAAAATATTTTTTAAATCCAATATAATATTTAATTTGATTTTATAATTGTCAATAATATTAATTTTCTTAAATGCAGACTACACCTTCAAAATAATAGCTTTTGAATTTGAATTAAATTTAGATAATTACTTTTTTTCTGAAGGTATATCATAGTTAGTAAACATAATGTTATCGAAATATTGTAAATAATTAGTGTCAAATAAGTTTTTTATTGTTGGTAAATTTTCAAATATTATATTCAGACATTCGAGGGAATAATTATTATACTTATACCAGAATAAACATATGTTAAATGAATAACATATGATACTTGTAATTAGTTATAGGGATAGATTAACTAGCGAAGAGGTAATATGATATTACTAATATCTAATATATCTAGAATACGATCATATAGCAAGTTACTCACTATAATCAAATGAAGAAAATTGGTATATCACCAAACCGAAGGGGCTAGCATAACTGGCAATTCTACAAGGCAATTCATAAGGTAAAAGACAGCGCGACCGGTCAAAGAAGATGTGGATAAACAATATTAAAGAACTAACTGGAAATAGGTAAAGGTTACTAATAATTCACGATAGAAAGACACGGATACAGCTTTTTTAAAGTAACACGTCCCACGATTAAAAAGCTAAATGACTAAGTTCCAATATATCTATTTGGTGTTATGATATTTCTAGTACATAGGTTAGCACCTGCATGCAATTTCTATTTAGTCTTTTTTCTTGACACTTTGTCAGTATCTAAGTTATATTACCATACTCTAAAACCGATTCCACTGCCATTTTGAAGAATTCTTAAACTTAAGTTGATCTTCAATTGTTCAGGTATGTTTAGATATCCAGATTGTACTCATCTTATTTAGTGTATCCCAGTTTTTTCTCAGTCTAAATCTATTGTTTACAGTCTATATATTTTTCATATGATGGTACATAACTACTAAAATACTTGGAATATTCTACTTTTGTTAAGATGTCACTATTAATGCTTGGTACTCACTTCGGCTGTATTTTATTTCTTACACATATATTCAAATTTTCAGGAATTTATGTATGTCTCTGATCTACGTCTCTGGCTGACTATTCTAAGTTGTGACATAATTAATGGGCATCTCTGTGACTACCACTGTATCGTCAACTATAGAAACCTATATGAATATATTCACTTACTTTAATCAATATATATATATGGTGAGTCCTACGGTATATATATATATATATATATATATATATATATATATATACTATAAGTAGTTTATTAAGCACTACAATTAGATAATTGTTGGCTCCTTCTCTCTTGTGGGGATACAATGATAATAAAATAATAATGTATTGATGGACAATAGTCTCCGATAAACAATAGGTAATACTTTGAAGACAATAAGAATAGAATAATAAGTGGGGTGATTATACTATAGTATACTAATTCCATATATGGAAGGTATATATGAATACCTCAAACTAAAGATTTTAAACTGTATGTATTATACAATATAAATATACATAAATAAATACAACGCATCATTCTAGTAGTATAAAATACCTTCATTGGTATATTACAAAATCAACTTTAAACCGACAATGTAATAAGCTACCTAAAAGATGTAAATAATCCAGGAAACGATTACATAAGTATTATACAATTATATTATTAAATAAAATAACATAAACTAGTTCATGATTTTTCGAGTAATTAAAAATAATTACAAAATTCAAATATTAAATAAAATTTATAGTTCAATTTAATTGTTAATATTAATTTATTATTTAACCAGGTATTGAATGCATAAGCGTATACCGTACAACACGATACCTGAATATGTTAACATACGTCGGATTGCTATGCTTGTGTATTTCTATACCTATATACATCAGTGCATTCAAGTTAGTATGTGTTATAGTGTAGCTTATAATCTATAGACTTATCAGACTCTTACATGTATTTTTGTAAACATGACATAAATATATACATATACCAATATAGGTAGGTGAGAGAAAGGAGTAGTTGCCGATAATTTATATGCCTCGGCATACTTCTAATATATCGATAAATACTGAATTTTAAGATCTTATTTTTTTTGAATTTTCTATAAATCATACTGTGATTTTACTTTTATATATTACTGCATATTATTAACTATTTATTAAGCATTACAAATTGCATACAAAAGCATTACAATAAAGCTAGTCCCGGGTAGTATCAGAATATGCAATAAGTGTATCGTAAGTTATTCTATTTATATGTTGTTAATTATATAATAATTACACACATGTGTGTATATATATTTAAATAATTGAATCAAATATGGTGGGTATGCATCATAAATATAATTATTTAATATTATATAATTAACAAAATATAAATAGAATACCTTACGAGACACTTATTTCATATTCTGATACTATCGGCCACTACCCCGCATTTTTTTAATACTTATTAAAGTGCACTCACAAACATAAATAAGTATAAATATATATAATCATGTTTTTGTTAACATTTGACAAAAAAAAGGATAAATTAGAGTAATTAATTAATTATTTAAAAAAAATTACTTTATATTATAGACATTTTGATTATCTAAATATTGTACATAGAACTTTGTATCCTATTTAGATCCATTTAAGCGTTAATTAGTAGTATTGATTCACTCTTATTTAAATTATTTATATATATATATATATATATATATATATTTAATAATTACTTACTTCACGTTATCAACATAGAGTAACACATATATAAATAAAAATGTACTTATAGATCCTATATAGTAAACTCTTATATATATAAATGAATTATAAAGTATAATATAAATATAACAAAGATAGAAGGGCGGGCTGTAAAAACACATCTAAATATAATATACATATATAATAGATAACTAATATATAAACTTCCTAATAATATGTATAATATAATATTAATATTAGTATACTTTTATCTTTAATAATATACAGGTAATTTTACAGATAATATATTCATATATATATATATATATACTTAAGTACATTTTATTATAGTATAGCCTATAATGATAACCCATTGTATAGCATGTATATACACACACACACATATATATATATATATATATATATATATATATATATATAGTGTATTATGATGGCATCATAATTAGCTTAATGTTGACGTATGAAATATATATATATATATATATATATATATATATTACTAAATATATAAAGTATATATCTATTATATTACTTGATATGTTCAAACGTTACTATGTAATATATGTCCTATATGAGATATTCGACATACAAACTTTACATTAACTTCAACTTTCTACTTCAAAAAATAAATATTTATATTAGCTTACATGTTCATATTATGTGTATGTATGTATGTCATGTAGGCCATGTGTATGGCTATAGGTTATACGTTATAAGTTACCAACGTCGTTGTACTACACGTAAAGTAGTGCGTAAGTAGGTGGACAATCTGTATATACAATAACGTTACTTATAAGTATACTATATGTAGTATACATACTATATATATATGTATTATATATATTATATACATATATGTTGGCTAACTAAATGTTTAATTGTTACCAATTCAACTAAATATATTACATTATATTACCCTTAATAGTTATATCGTGACATTTAAATAATTGAATTACATTTAGTGACAAACGATATAACTTATTTTTAGAAAACTAACGATTAAAGTGTCCACTCTGCTTCCAATCGGTTAAAGTGATTTCTGGTTAAATACACGAATTACGATTAATAAAATTTTTGAAATTTAAGAAATAATATACTAAAAATTAAATCGTATGTTAATAATTCACAAATTGTTTACGTTTTAAAATTCTACAAATAAAATAGTGATTACTAGAGTCAATCGGTCCTTAGCCGGTCCTTAGCCGGTCCTTAGCCAGTCCTTAGCCAGTCCTTAACTCATCACTAACCCGTCACTAACCATCCATTAACCCATCACTAACATATCCTTAACCCGTCCTTAACCCGTTAATAACCCGTCAATAACCCGTTAATAACCCGTCAATAACCCGTTAATAACCGTTCAATAACCCGTCAATAACATGCAATTAACCTGTCCTAAATCTCTTTAACACAATATTTCGGTTTTATATTTGAATTAAAAATGTTATAGGATTATATTTAACTACGTTACTTATAGTGATTTCGTAATTTCTTAAAAGCTCTTCTTAATTCGTTTCGATTTTTAATATGGTATATCTACTCATCATGAACCGTGATAATTATTCTACATATAAATTATATATATATATATTACTCTATGAGTGTTTGTATCACTACATATACACATGTACAATGTTCACATATGTGCTATGATTAATTTAAAAGTATTCTATTCTATTTATAGAATATAAATTAATTATAAAGTATAATATAAATATAACAAAGATAGAAGGGCGGCCTTTAAGAACACATATAAATATAATATACATATATAATAGATAACTAATATATAAACTTCCCAATGGTATGCATATTAATATAATATTAATATTAGTAAACTTTTATCTTTAATAATATACAGGTATTTATATAGATAATATATTCATATATATATATATATATATATATATATATATATATATATATACATAAATATTGCACTCTAACATCAGTCCTCTGAGAAGAACCTGCTTAGCATGTGAGTCAGAGAGGCATCATGGACGTCGTGGTGTAGGTGGTAATTGCGAACTAGGTAAATATACATACATATATATATATATATATATATATATATATTATTATTATTATACATATACATATATATAGTTCGCAATTATCGTATATATAGATACATGACCGTGTAAGCTCTCTATAGCCTATAACATATAACTAGGGTATATATAGTATATATGCCCTATAGGGCCAGGCCTTCACTTTTTACACAACCTATATGTTTATACACCATCATGATTCAGTATTCTCTATGTAAACCACTAGATTAAACTAATATATATATATATATATATATATACATATACATATATAATAATATATATATATATATATATATATATATATATATATATATATATATATAGATATATTGAATCACGTATAATAATAGCGGATACAAATAGACCTCTCAAGAAGTCATATACTTTTACATGTTATAAATAACTGTGAGGACAATACAAATAGTCCACTTATTTTAACATTACTATAAATATATATATATATATATATATATATATATATATATATATACATACACAATTCAGGTAAATTCGATGATGATACGGTGAAGAAAGTCAATTGTATTTCAAAATGTTTCACAATAATTCATGTATTTCCTACATCAATGGTATACCTTATAATAGTATACTTATATAATATATTACTTTTTAAATATGTGTATATCATTATTATATCAGTATTAGATATACATAAAATAGTTATTAAAATAAATAGTTGTTTACATCATAAACATATATATATATATATATATATATATATATTATGTTATATAACATATAACATAAATAACTATAGTTATATATATATAACTATTGCTATCATCATATTACTATATTAATAGTTTGATAAATACTATAGAATGTGCACATGTTACCAAATGATCAACCCTTCCGCAGTTCCTATATATACTGTATACCATATAGGGTAGGGGTATAGCCTTATATAGATAGGGCTATAGCTATAGCTATACTGTAAACCCTATAGTGTACGTTTCGTTACTATACTCATCATGCATTAAATCGATTATGAAACATTTAATTTATTATCTGTATTCATTATTAAACTATCTAAACTATGAATGTTATTATTCGACTTTAATTAATTATTTAATTTAATATATAACCTCTAGGTTGATAATTATATAACCTATATCATTTTCTATCGCGATTCACCGTTATAAACAATACGACATATGTGGGTGGTAATACTATCGTATACGCGCATTTAAATATAAAACTGTGGCTTTTACGTGAACGCATACGTCGTATGTTTGTACTATTATAGTATACAGTATACTATTATAGTATACAGTATACTATATATATATATAATGTATACTAACGAATACTTTATATAGTTGTAATTCGATGTAAGATAAAAGCATGCATTTTAGTTAAATATAAAATTTAATATAAGTTGTATTCATAATTCCTAGTTTTCATGTAATATTATATATTACATATGTAATATTAATATAAATGTCGGCAATTGTTTATAAAAATCATCGAACATTTTATTAGTATAATATAGGTAAACAAATTCCGACATTTATTTTGTCTTTTTACCGAGTTTTGATTAATACAATTTTCTTATTTATCCTTTCTAATGAAAGTATTTCGTTATAATATAAATACAACGTATGCATAACTAATACTGACAGTAGTATAGCAATATATCTCCCTTTAGGGAAATATAGTGTAATTAATTCATATCAATACATTAACGTATTGCGTTGATATGTTTGTTATCATATACTACGATCATATATATATATATATATATATATATATATATATATATATATATATATAATATTTATATTATAATTATTAGATTTATTTTGTAAGAGGTTGTACAACTCCAAACATGAAGAATATGCGTCTTAGAGAACACCTGCACATGAAAAATATATTAAATAAGTACAATAGATTCTTTAAGAATGCAACTTATGTGGATAGGTCAAAGAGTTCTTGTGATATTCTATTGTGTTAGTTATATATATATATATGTGGGTATATGTGCATATAGAAATGTGTATGTATTTATAATACCACTAACTAACAGAAATGTTGTTACAATCAATAACACATGCAAATACGTAGAGTAAGTATTGCATTATTAAACATTGTTATAACAATTGACGTGGACACTATAATGACCTATAGGCAGGAGATTGTCAATAGGAGATTGTCAATCTTGTATATTAATCTAAGGGCAAATCTCTTTTGTTTCCATACCAATATATATGCTACAAACATAAAAGACACCACACATATGTCTAAATAATCATATTATAATTGTAATCGTAATGTTATAGTATATTATTTAGGCACGTATGTTATTTAGGTACGACAATATACATTATATAATGTATATTGTACATGATTATAGACATTTATATTAGTAAATATTCATTATCCAAGTAGGGCGCATAATACTTTAAAATGTGAATTAATACTTTATGATATATATATATATATATATATATATATATATATATATATATATTTATATTCATTTATATGCACATTTGTATATGGTTTTATTAGATCATGGTTTAATATTATATTTGTGTAATGTTAATAGCAATGTTAATTAATGAATATTTAGAAATTATTTTTTTAAATTAGTCATTTATTATATTTATATTATTAATAATTTATATTATTTATATAATAAGGTTTGTATTATTTATTAATCAATTTTGAAACATCAATATAGCCGGATGCTGGAGGATTTGTAATTCTAGATTATGTAATAAAATAAGATACTACACAAATGATTGTTTGTATTAACATTTAACAGTATATATATATATATATATATATATATATATATATATAATTAATATTAATTGTAATATTAGGGGAAAGTAACCTAAACGGACACTTTAACAATACATTTCCTAACATTTTATGATTCATTATTTGTATTCAAAAATTACAATATATTAATATTATATGATTATAGATTTTATTGTGATTTTAACATTTTATGTAATCTTTTAATTCTATAGACATATAATTAATATTATGAATAATGTATTATAATTTAATTAGTTAATAATTTATTTTATTTATTATTTTTTTAATTAATAATACAATTTAAGTATATAAATAATAAACATTTTATATTTGACTCTATTGGTGGTATTAATATTATAACGCAGGCGATTTTTATGAAAATCAGAATAGTTCATACGATGCGCGCTGATTGGTTATATGATGTCCGTATTAAGACATCTTGAGTTTCCCTATTAGTGACGTATATGACCTCTAGATATATGCTTATAAATTAATGCATATTTGATAACAAATATAGAAATTATATATATATAATTTTTAGAATGCTTTATTTTTTAATAATATAGTGATATATTCTACTTCGATGCATTTGTATATTACTATTATTGCGTTATTCTCTGTGTCGTGTTGATTATAAATAAACTACTATCCGACATAATGATCAATTAGACATGGAATCGAAAAATAATGATGACTATAATTTATATAATAATATCATTGTTTTAGATCCAATTTTTCCGGAATATAATCAGGGAGTATAATATCCATGATATAATGATAGAGAATAGAACGTATTGAATTTACTTATAGCCGGAAGTTTCCGGTAAATAAAGAGTACTATTCACAATACAATTTATTCCTAAATACGTTTATATAAAACTTTACGTGAATGTTAAGGTGGTGTATGACTATAAGTAATAATCTTCCTACATTGCTCAAGATGCATTTATTAAAGATGAATGTATTACAGTTATCTTCAGAATTGTATTCGACACAATCGTTAACATTTGTCATTATTTTAATTGGTTTTTCTGAACCTAAAATAGATAATATTGTTTTTATGAATTTTGTATATAATTAAATAATTATATATATCTTCACACTATATAAGGGTTAAATAGTTATATAGTTTAATAGTTTATATATATAAATAGTTATAATTAGTATTAGATTAAATACCAGATGCATAATGCGTGTTAATACAAACAGGTGTTACTTATCACACACTAAGAGACCAATGGTACAGAGTCGCACATGCAAGTCAGTACAGTATCGCTATTTCTAATACACATGGTTTGTAAAGCACACAGATATATACATATGTATATATATGTACATAATATTAATATTACAATATATACAACATATAGAATTAAAACAAACACTAAAATGTATCGTATGCAGTGAAGACGTTATTGAAAATAATTTTAATAATGATTGTATGAAAGATTTTAGTTAGTTAATTATACGATATTATATCATATAATATATATATATATATATATGTATATATATATATATATATATATATATATATATAACCTACATATTATAACCCACGTATAGCTGACGTATATATTCGAGATCATTCTTCAACTCATCCACACCAACACTTTACAACCTACTTCCCTAGTTAACATTTAATAAACGCACATCTTATAGTACACTATAGTGCACTATACTATACTATAGTACAATATATATATATATATATATTATATATATATAATATATATATAGTATAATATATATATATATATATATATATATATATATATATATATTGCTCAATCTTCAATATAATCTTCTAATTTTACTTCCTATATTTCCACTTATCTAGTATTAATATCGTCCCTCTATCTCTTAGAAACCATGTTCTTAATACAATATTAATATAATATAATATATATATATATATATATATATATATATATATATTATAGTATTATAGTATTGTTATAGTATACATACTTATATAGATTACTACTTATAAATAATAAACTATTGTAAATATAACCTATTAAGAATTAATATATTAAAATTCACACAATTGTAATTTTAGATCAAACACATAATTATACTAAACATTTCTTTGAAGAATGTCATACTTATTGCTACACTATAGTTGAATTTAAGCAACAAGATACGGTTACACACTTACTAGTTACGAATATGAATATTATAATACTTAATTATATATCCAGCATGCAATATATTCATATATTATTCTCATAACTATTACAAATTATATTTTACTTGAATAATTTGGATTTGCGAATAAAAAATATACAAATATGAAATTTCTATATTATTTAACAATTTATATTATTTATATACATTTAATATAATACTATATACATAATAGGCAGTTATATATATATATATATACGATTAATGATATGAATAATGATGAAACAGGTGAAGTTTGCCAAAGGATGTATTGATCAAGTACATGTGCACGTAGTATACAATTATCTCTACTTTAAACATAGGCATCCAACTAAAGAATTTGTGGCCACCTATAATTACTTACGTTTTTATTATTTATATTATATATAAGTGTGTGTATGAATATGTGTATGTGTATGTGTATGTGTGTATGTGTTTGAGTATTTGTATTTGTGTGTAACATAAATATACACACATGATATAGAAGATGCAATAATACATATATCTTTATAATGTTAATTATATATATATATATATATGTAATGTTATGATATTTAAAATATTTATCTTTTTATTATGTATTATTAATTATATTATATATGTTATATTTGCTATTTAAATATGACTAGTTATTTTTGATAATAATTGTTATATATATACTTTGTACTATATATAGTATGAAATATACTTCTTCAAATTTTCTAGTATTCTTATCCTATAAAATACCAATACTCAAATAAATAAGAAATAGTATTATCTATATATTAATTCAATATAGATTATAAAATAAAATTATAATAAATATTATTGTATTATAAATAAAAGAAAATGTATCATAAATAATAAATATATAACTCTTAATTGATACACTCTTATTTATTTAAGCAAATTAATAGTCGAAATATAGCCTATAATCGAAAGCTTAATGGGCTAGCTTTTTTAGGTTTTTTAGCAATTGTAAGCTTTCCATATTTATAAATAAATAATATCAAATAACTTAATATATATGTTAGTAAAATAGAATATATCCTTTAATATTAATATAATACATTTAGATCAGTTATCAAATAAATAGATTTTCAAATAAATAGATGTTCAAACTTATATATTTACAATGCGCCTTAATCGCTAATCCCTAAAGCGGTATGTACAAGCGTTATTCTATATCGGAAAAATATATTTCATATTCTTCAATTTCAAAGAACTGTATTTATATATATATATATATATATATATATATATATATGTGTGTGTGTAAATTAGTAATTTAATAAATTATTAATATTTAGTAATTTCTCAATCAGTAGAAATATATATATATTAAAATCAACATAATATTTGCATATAATATAAATATTAATATATATATCACACTATATTAGTTAGATTAAGAAAAAATCCTAAATAATTAGGATAACATTTGTAAAAATTGTAGTCTAATATATTAGGGGAGAGTACTTGAAACCGACACTCTAGCAATAAATCACCATAACTTTATTATTTCTCATTTAAATATTTCCACATTTTATTTATTGGTATTAAGTGGTATATAGTATATACATATAATAGCTATTTTAAAATTTAATTTATTTTGTTTAACTCTGAGATAAAAGGGGTGTCGATATTATGTGCAAGTATACACTATAGGGTGAAAATGTATGTTGCTTAGGTAAAAGTTTATAACTTTGTAACAAATAATGAAAATACAAAATATTTTTCGCATATTGTAATATATAATTAGATCTATAAGATTTAATTTAAATATTTAAAATACCTACATTTTTAAATGATTGAGAATCTATATTGTACTTAAAAAATTTCATAAATTTAGTTATTTGAATTGTAACAAAAAAAATCAGTTTTTTGTTTATAATTAAAAATATATAAATATTAAAAAAAAAATTATACTTATATGAATTATAATTATATTTATTAACATTTCATACATTAATTATTTGTTGATTGGAATTATATTTTAAGAGATCTCTAGGGTGTCGATATTACGTGCATGTCGATATTATAGCACTCTCCCCTATATAACATTATATAATATGTATCATACTATAAAAGTAATAACTTTAGTTATTTACTTATAAGTATTTATCTAACGTTATTTATGAAATTCTCGTGTATAAATAGTTAGAAAATAGACTATAGTTGTCAGATTAAATATTAAATTTGAATTCATTTAGCTATTCGGATAAAATATGTGTATATAACTCATAGGTTATGCAAAATAATACCTATATATATATGTGTGTGTATACACATAGTCATTAATATACTTTTATACTTAATATTATATATATATATTATTCATATTTTGTATATATACAAAATATGAATAATATATATATATATAATATTAAGTATACAAGTATATTAATGACTACACAATATCTATAGATAGTACACTGTATGTATTATGTGAAGTTAGAAACCATCAAATATGTAATAGTAACTTTTCTATATCAGATTATGAATATTTACGTTAGTATGCATATATATATATATATATATGTATTAGTTTAATCTAGTGGTTTGCATAGAGAATACTGAATCATAATGGTGTATACACATATTTTTTACCTTTTACCTTTTACCTATCCCATAGCATTTGGATGCCGTAGGGGCGCAGTTGACTTCAATATAATACGTTTCCATCGGTCTCTATCCCTGGTCGCTCGCATCGCTTCTTCTATTCCAAGACTAGTCCATTCAACGATATTATCTTGCCATTGTGTCCTTGGCCGTCCTCTTCTTCTTTTACCTTCAATGGATCCTTGCAAAATAGTATTAGACATAGAGTTTGATCGTGATACATGACCAAACCACCTCAACTTCTTTGCAATGACCATCGCCAGCAATTCTGAGTGTTTGCCAATTTCTTTAACAACTCGACTCCGTACCTCAATATTGGTTATCTTGTCTCGGTATGATATGTTCATTAGCCTTCTTAAACATCTCATTTCCAAAGCTCTAATACGTCCTTGTAACTCCTTTGTTAGCGTCCACGTTTCGCACGCATAGAGGAATATTGAGTTTACTAGCGATTGCATAAGTCGAATTTTTAGTTTCAGTTGAAGTGATTTGTCGTACCATATAACATTTAGTTTTGATAATGCAGTTATTGTCTGACCTGTTCTAGCTATTATTTCAGATTTGGAACCTTTATCGTCTATAATTGCACCTAAGTATTTAAATTGTTCAACTATTTTGAGTGTATCGTCATATAGGTTGTGTAATAAAGTGCAGTCCCTATATATATATATATAGGGTATATATATACTATATATATACCCTGGTTATAAGGTATAGGCTATAAAGATCTTTATAAAGATCTTTTCTCGAGTTTACACTGTCATGTATCTATATATATACGACTATAGGCGTAACCACTGTATGCGTATCATTAGTAAGCGTATCGGAGTTATACAATATCTCACACCTAATAAGGCAGATATTAGTATGCTATTATATCCTAGAGTGATAGTAGCTGCATTAACATACAATTATGTAGTACCAGAAGTAGCCGTGTATTTTGTAATGGGGAATTGATATAATTTGTAATACATACATTTGAAATAATCTGTTACTGAGCATAGACAGTTGTGATATGATACATAGAACATCAATAAGACCATATATACTATATATATATATATATATATATATATATATATATATATATATATAGTTTATATGATCTATAAACCGTTTTGAAACACCATTTGTTTAAATGTACTAACTGTATCTAATTTCCTGAATGTGATGAAAGGACTCCACCAAAATAAAATATCAATGACTAATTATATATATATATATATATATATATATATATATATATATATGATATTACTGCATAATCATTTCAGAAAACAAATTGAAAATTGAAAATTCAAATATACTTACTACATTAATTAGTAAAACGTTTACAATAATATATATATGTATAGATAATATATAATGTACATATTATGTATGTAAAAACAATGATAGGGAAAGTAACCGAATACGGACAGTGCCCGAATATGGACACTCTCGGTACCTCAGAAATCATAAATCCTACAAAAAAATGTTTAATGAATAAAATATTCATAATTATCAAATTATTCTAAAAAATTAATTTTTATTTTTGAATTATACAAAATATTACTAATATATCAAATAAACTGATTTTGTTATTACATTTTTAAATTTATGAAAAAAAATGTCAACTTAAAACCTTATTAAAGAATATATATATTGTATACAAAGGTATAGATATAAAATTGTACACTCTATTATTAAAAAATAAAGCATTCTAAAAATTGTATTTTTAATTTCTATATTTTTAATTAAATATTCATTAAGTTATAAGCATATATCTAGAGGTCATATAAGTTCCTAATACGGACACTCTAAATGTCTTAATACGGACACCCTATAACCAATCAGCGCGCATCTCATGAACTATTCTGATTTACATAAAAATCGCGTGCGTTATAATATTAATACCACCAATAAAGCTAATTCTAAAAAAAATGTTATTTAGATATTTAAATTGTATTATTAATTAAAAAATAATAAAAATAAATAAATTATTAACTAATTAAATTACAATATATTGTTTATAAAATTAATTATAAATAACGTAATTTGTAATTTGTCTGATTGATTCATCAAGAATATATAGTTTATCTAATGGTATATAAGGTATCCGTATTATAACACAGGGTGTCCGTATTCGTACATGGGTACCGAATACGGACATCCCCGTTATCTATGGGATTAAAAGATTAAATAACATTTTAAAATCACAATAATATCTCTAATCATATAATATTAATATATTGTTATTTTTGAATAAAAATAATAAGTCATAAAAAGTTAAGACCATTTATTGTTAAAGTATCCGTATTAGGTTACTTTCCCCTAACTGCTATATAACATACAAGTATTATACATTTTAAAAAGTGTAATATAAATTTCAAAAATAAATAATAATTAAATATATTGAAATAAGAAACATAATACATTTATATATATATACATATAATTACTCTCCTACATTATAGAAATGCGTCTAATGTATGTGTCACGTGTAATACATATCGAGGAATTACAGATAGATCTTCAGATTGCGAACTAGGTTAACATGTTATATATATAAATATTAAGAATATTAATTATATTATTTAAATATATATTTTGTTAGAAATTAAGTTTTAAAAATATAGTATCATATTTACAAATATATTATTTACACTATATTAATTTTTATAATTAATTTAATTAAGTACATTAATAAAAATAATATAATTTATTTACTTTTTTATTATAAAACACAAATACTATCTAATATATCTATTGGTTTTATATACAAATACAATTGAAAACTCTTTGAAATTAGTATATTAAAATAATGTTATTTTATTTACAGATATAGATACAATTAAAATATTAATTGTATTCAACTAAACTATAATAGTAATTTGCCACGAATTTATAATATATACAACTGTTATAGTCATTTTTATAGTCATTAATAGATTTTAAAGTTCTGCAATAATTAATATATTTGTAAGCAGACTCCTAACTCAAACTATTGAAACTGGTAATTCCTAACTTCCTCTGAATTAAATTACTATCTGATAAATTATATATGAATATATAAATATATATATATATATATATATATATAATATTGAAAAATATTGATTTTTTAAATATTTTATATAAACAAATTGTAATAGCTAAATAATTGTCGAAAAATAATTTTATATAAATTAGTTCAATATTTACTATCAAACTGATCTCACATTATCTAATTAAACATTACTTTTTCATATAGTTCTATTATCAAAATAGTATCATAATATTCAAATGTAGATCCGTTTTTATTTATAATTACATATATAGTTATCTTTCTATTATATTCTCTACAAAAATGAATAGTAATATAAAAATTAATAGATTATATTACAAATATATTTGTCTTGTACGTGTAACGATATATTGTAAAGTAATTTTAATTCACAATTAATAACTAAATTAAAGTAATTTAATTAATAATGATCTAAATTCGTAGTTTTTCGGTTAACCTAATTAGGAATTATTATTCGAGTAATGCATAATTATTCGAAATATATATATTAGTAAATAGGTATATGCATACCTATTTATATATATATATCTATACATATAAAAGAAAGTCTATTTAAATGTTTATTTATTTATTTATTTATTTATTTATTTATTTATATATAGGCGTTCGATGTTTAAGAAAACGGCTCAACGGATTTACAAAATTTAAATTGCTACTAATTCTCTACGAAAAAAGTATTGTGGTTGTTCGGATGAATTTTTTTATTTCCACCTTTACACCGCTCATAATTACGTAAAACTGTCCTTTTAGAGCTGTTTTCCCTATATCGGGAAATCTTTTGATTTTAGAAGAAAATGTTTCACACATGAAATGTATGCGAATGTGAGGCGATTCGTAAAAATGTAATTATATTCACTTTACCATAATTAATGCATTCGTAAAGGGCAATAAACGATGATAACGTTTACGTTTTCGATATATTTAACGAAGAAATTTTAAATTTTTCAATAAACACTTTAAATTTAAGTGATTTGTTATAAATAAATAAATTGTTTTCTATGAATAAATTTTTGTCTACATCTACGTTGATAACGATTAGTTACTATTATACCCGGGCAACGCCGGGACGTAACCCGGAAAATTGTCAAGCAAATGATGAACACAAATAGAATAGTTTATAACAAAATCTTACAAAGTGGAAATAACGAAGATGGAAAATTGCTTTTCCTAGATGCACCCGCAGGAACTGGAAAAACTTTTTTGATTAATTTATTGCTAGCTAAAGTGAAGATATGGCAAATAAATAACATATTGCCGTAGCATCATCAGGAATAGCAGCAGCTCTATTATTGAACTGTAGAACAGCCCATTCCATTTTTAAGATTACAATACATGTATGCAGTTAAACTGCAGTTAAACGAAGATTCCATTTGCAGTATAAAGAATAATTAAAAATCAGGTAAACTATTTAGAAGCTCCCAGCAAACAGTAAAAGCAGCATAATAGCAGCATAACAGCAGCATAATATCATTAAAAATTAATAGCAGCATAATAGCAGCATAATAGACATTTAATAGCAGCATAATAGCACAATGTAAACATTTGAGGCTCTAGCATTTGCTGTTATGCTGCTATTATGCTGCTCTTACTGTTTGCTGGGCTGTAGATTTATTGTTTGGGATGAATGTACAATGACTCACAATCACGCATTAGAAACCGTCGATAGAATGGTAAGAGACATAGTAAACAAAGATAAGCCGATTGGAGGACAGACATTAATATTTAGCGGAGATTTCAGACTAATCCTTCCATTAGTTAAAAGTGGTACAAAAACAGACCACATAAATTCGTGTTTGAAAACTTCAGTAATGTGGAAAAATATAAGATTAACTAAAAAAATGAGAGTATTCTTAACAAACAATCAAGATACAGCCACATTCGAAAATCATCTCTTAGATATAGGTAATGAAATGACGCAGAAAAATAATGGTATGGATATTATCCCGTGCGGTAATTAATTGGAAAATAAGAATGAACTCATCACGACAATTTATGAAAACTTAGAAGACCATTATTTGGATGAAAATTGGCTTTGCGAAAGATGTATATTAACACCTAAAAATGACAATGTATATACAATAAATCAAAATTTACTAAATAAATTTCCAGGAGAGATTAAAGTATATAGGTCCATAGACAGAGTACAAAAGAAAAGAAGTTGTAAATTATCCCATAGAATTTTTGAATTTCATTAAACTTTCCGGATTACCAGACCATAAACTAGCACTAAAGTAGGAGCGCCAATCATGCTACTAAGAAATTTAAATCCCCCAAAATTATGTAATGGATCCAGATTGATCATAACTAATTTATAAATAATTTGATAGAAGCCAAAATACTAACGGGTCAATATAAGGGAGAAGAAGTCATGTTTCCCAAAATACCACTGATACCATCAGATTATCTCTTTAATTTTAGAAGACACCAATTTCGAATAAAACTTTGTTTTTACATGACAATAAACACATCTCAAGGACAATCTTTTAAAGTCGTTGGCTTAGATCTTGAAACCGAATGCTTCGCCTACGGTCAATTATATGTAGGCTGTTCAAGAGCACGCAAAGAAAAAAAATTATATATACTGGCCAAAGATTTTCATATATATTATATAATATATATGAAAATCTTATATGAAAAACATATATTTTTTATAAATAAGAAAATATAAATAAAATTCGTAATAATTATAATGTCATTCGTATTAGCATGGCAACATTTAAGGGGATCCCGCACATTTAAAGTGATGGTAATTTATTTTTTTTAATATTTTATTCTATTACATAATAATACTTATTGTAGTGTTTTTTATTATCTGTAAAAAAATTAGACATGAATTCAGTCTAGAAGTTGCATAAAAATGTGTTTTTTAACGATAAGATAATGCTATTATATGCTATTCAATATTACATTGTTATGCTGTCAAACTTCAAACGCTGTTTTCTCAGAATAATTATTTCGCGCTAGGTATATGCATTCAAAAATATAGAACATAAAAAATATTATAATTATAATATTAATTTGTTGTGCTTTATATAGAATTTAATTATATGAATAGTAAAATAGAGAGATATTTAATAAAATGTATAGAATTCATTGTATTAAATGATAATTTCTATAGAAAAACCATCATTTTAGTATTTCTAATTTTTAATTTAGATATATATAATATAATAAATAATAATATTAAAAATAACTTTCTATTTTCCTATGCATGTATATATTATGAATACTTGACATAAAAAATTATGTCAATTGAATGAATAGAATATAAGTTCTATTTTTTTTAGTGGACATATATTTTTCCTATCTATTTATACACGAAATTGGCAAATTGCGTGTTATGTGCGGGATCCCCTTAAGACGTTATAATTACCACTACAAGTATAATACCCGGGCAACGCCGGGCCGAAGCCAGCTTGTCTATACATATAAAAGAAAGTCTATTTAAATATTTATTTATTTATTTATTTATTTATTTATTTATTTATATATAGGCGTTCGATGTTTAAGAAAACGGCTCGACGGATTTACAAAATTTAAATTGCTACTAATTCTCTACGAAAAAAGTATTGTGGTTGTTCGGATGAATTTTTTATTTCCACCTTTACACCGATCATAATTACGTAAAACTGTCATTTTAGAGCTATTTATGACCTATCGGGAAATCTTTTTATTTTAGAAGAAAATGTTTCACACATAAAATCTATGCGAATGTGAGACGTTTCGTAAAAATGTAGTTATATTCACTTTACCATAATTAATGCATTCGTAAATGGCAATAAACGGTGATAACGTTTACGTTTTCGATATATTTAACGAAGAAATTTTAAATTTTTCAATAAACAATTAAATTTAAGTGCTTTTGTTATTAATAAATAAATTGTTTTCTATAAATAAATCTTTGTTTACATCTACATTGATAACGATTAGTTACTATTATACCCGGGTAACGCCGGGACATAGCCCGGAAATTTTTCAAGCAAATGAAATTAAATTGAATGATGAACAAAGAATAGTTTATAACAAAATCTTACAAAGTATAAATAACGAAGATGGAAAATTGTTTTTCCTAGATGCCCCCGCAGGAACTGGAAACACTTTTTTGATTAATTTATTGCTAGCTAAAATGAAGATGGCAAATAAAGAAGATATTGCCGTAGCATCATCAGTAATAGCAGCAACTCTATTATTTAACTGTATAACTCCATTCCATTTTTAGATTCCAATACAGTTAAACGAAGATTACATTTACACTATAAAGAATAATACAAAATCAGGGAAACTATTTAGAAGCTGTAAATTTAGTGTTTGGGATGAATGCACAATGACTCAAGCATGTATTAAAGCCGTAGATAGAATGGTAAGAGAAATTGTAAACAAAGATAAGCCGATGGGAGGACAGACATTAATACTTAGCAGAGATTTCAGACAAATCCTTCCAGTAGTTAAAAGAGGTACAAAGACACACCACATAAATTCGTGTTTGAAAACTTCAGTAATGTGGAAAAATATAAGAGTAATGAAATTAATTAAAAACATGAGAGTATTCTTATCAAACAATCAAGATACAGCCACATTCGAAAATCATCTCTTAGATATAGGTAATGGAATGACGCAGAAAAATAATGGTATGGATATTATCCCGTGCAGAAATATAATTGAAAATAAGAATGAACTCATCACGAAAATTTATGAAAATGTAGAAGACCATTATTTGGATGAAAATTGGCTTTGCGAAAGATGTATATTTACACCTAAAAATGACAATATATATATAATAAATCATTATTTACTAAATAAATTTCCAGGAGAGATGAAAGTATATCGGTCCATAGACATAGTTCAAAAGAAAAGAAGTTGTATATTATCCCATAGAATTTTTGAATTTCATTAAACTTTCCGGATTACCAGACCATAAACTAGCACTAAAAGTAGCAGCGCCAATCATGCTATTATGAAATTTAAACCCCCCCAAAATTATGTAATGGATCCAGATTGATCATAACTAATTTACAAAATAATTTGATAGAAGCCAAAATACTAACTGGTATAATATATCAATATAAGGGAGAAGAAGTCATGTTTCCCAAAATACCACTGATACCATCAGATTATCCCTTTAATTTTAGAAGATTCCAATTCCCAATAAAACTTTGTTTTTCCATGACAATAAACAAATCTCAAGGACAATATTTCAAAGTCGTGGGCTTAGATATTGAAACCGAATGCTTCGCCCACGGTCAATTATATGTAGACTGTTCAGGAGCACGCGAAGAAAAAGAATTATATATAATGGCCAAAGATATTCATATATATATATGAAAATCTTATATGAAAAACATATATGTTTTATAAATAAGGAAATATAAATAAAATTCGTAATAATTATAATGTCATTCAAATTTGGATATATTCATGTAAATAGGCAGGGCAATATTTCAATCATTATCATTTCCACTACAAGTATAATACCCGGGCAACGCCGGGCCGTAGCCAGCTAGTCTATACATATAAAAGAAAGTCTATTTAAATGTTTATTTATTTATTTATTTATTTATTTATTTATTTATTTATATATAGGCGTTCGATGTTTAAGAAAACGGCTCGACGGATTTACAAAATTTAAATTGCTACTAATTCTCTACGAAAAAAGTATTGTGGTTGTTCGGATGAATTTTTTTATTTCCACCTTTACACCGCTCATAATTACGTAAAACTGTCCTTTTAGAGCTATTTTCCCTATATCGGGAAATCTTTTGATTTTAGAAGAAAATGTTTCACACATGAAATGTATGCGAATGTGAGGCGATTCGTAAAAATGTAATTATATTCACTTTACCATAATTAATGCATTCGTAAAGGGCAATAAACGGTGATAACGTTTACGTTTTCGATATATTTAACGAAGAAATTTTAAATTTTTCAATAAACACTTTAAATTTAAGTGATTTGTTATAAATAAATAAATTGTTTTCTATGAATAAATCTTTGTCTACATCTACGTTGATAACGATTAGTTACTATTATACCCGGGCAACGCCGGGACGTAACCCGGAAAATTGTCAAGCAAATGATGAACAAAAATAGAATAGTTTATAACAAAATCTTACAAAGTGGAAATAACGAAGATGGAAAATTGCTTTTCCTAGATGCACCAGCAGGAACTGGAAAAACTTTTTTGATTAATTTATTGCTAGCTAAAGTGAAGATATGGCAAATAAATAACATATTGCCGTAGCATCATCAGGAATAGCAGCAGCTCTATTATTGAACTGTAGAACAGCCCATTCCATTTTTAAGATTACAATACATGTATGCAGTTAAACTGCAGTTAAACGAAGATTCCATTTTGCAGTATAAAGAATAATTAAAAATCAGGTAAACTATTTAGAAGCTCCCAGCAAACAGTAAGAGCAGCATAATAGCAGCATAACAGCAGCATAACAGCAGCATAATATCATTACAAATTAATAGCAGCATAATAGACATTTAATAGCAGCATAATAGCACAATGTAAACATTTGAGGCTCTAGCATTTGCTGTTATGCTGCTATTATGCTGTTCTTACTGTTTGCTGGGCTGTAGATTTATTGTTTGGGATGAATGTACAATGACTCACAATCACGCATTAGAAACCGTCGATAGAATGGTAAGAGACATAGTAAACAAAGATAAGCCGATTGGAGGACAGACATTAATATTTAGCGGAGATTTCAGACTAATCCTTCCATTAGTTAAAAGTGGTACAAAAACAGACCACATAAATTCGTGTTTGAAAACTTCAGTAATGTGGAAAAATATAAGATTAACTAAAAAAATGAGAGTATTCTTATCAAACAATCAAGATACAGCCACATTCGAAAATCATCTCTTAGATATAGGTAATGAAATGACGCAGAAAAATAATGGTATGGATATTATCCCGTGCGGTAATTAATTGGAAAATAAGAATGAACTCATCACGACAATTTATGAAAATGTAGAAGACCATTATTTGGATGAAAATTGGCTTTGCGAAAGATGTATATTAACACCTAAAAATGACAATGTATATACAATAAATCAAAATTTACTAAATAAATTTCCAGGAAAGATTAAAGTATATAGGTCCATAGACAGAGTACAAAAGAAAAGAAGTTGTAAATTATCCCATAGAATTTTTGAATTTCATTAAACTTTCCGGATTACCAGACCATAAACTAGCACTAAAGTAGGAGCGCCAATCATGCTACTAAGAAATTTAAATCCCCCAAAATTATGTAATGGATCCAGATTGATCATAACTAATTTACAAATAATTTGATAGAAGCCAAAATACTAACGGGTCAATATAAGGGAGAAGAAGTCATGTTTCCCAAAATACCACTGATACCATCAGATTATCTCTTTAATTTTAGAAGACACCAATTTCGAATAAAACTTTGTTTTTACATGACAATAAACACATCTCAAGGACAATCTTTTAAAGTCGTTGGCTTAGATCTTGAAACCGAATGCTTCGCCTACGGTCAATTATATGTAGGCTGTTCAAGAGCACGCAAAGAAAAAAAATTATATATACTGGCCAAAGATTTTCATATATATTATATAATATATATGAAAATCTTATATGAAAAACATATATTTTTTATAAATAAGAAAATATAAATAAAATTCGTAATAATTATAATGTCATTCGTAATAGCAGGGCAACATTTAAGGGGATCCCGCACATTTAAAGTGATGGTAATTTATTTTTTTTAATATTTTATTCTATTACATAATAATACTTATTGTAGTGTTTTTTATTATCTGTAAAAAAATTAGACATGAATTCAGTCTAGAAGTTGCATAAAAATGTGTTTTTTAACGATAAGATAATGCTATTATATGCTATTCAATATTACATTGTTATGCTGTCAAACTTCAAACGCTGTGTATTTCGCATTGTTTTCTCAGAATAATTATAGGTATGTGCATTCAAAAATATAGAACATAAAAACTATTATAATTATAATATTAGATATTAATATAATATAATATATAGACAATATACAATATATTATAATTATAATATTAATTTTTTTTGCTTTATATAGAATTTAATTATATGAATAGTAAAATAGAGAGTTATTTAATAAAATGTATAGAATTCATTGTATTAAATGATAATTTCTATAGAAATACCATCATTTTAGTATTTCTAATTTTTAATTTAGATATATAATATAATAAATAATAATATTAAAAATAACTTTCTATTTTCCTATGCATGTGTATATTATGAATAAATTACATAACAACTTAGGTCAATTGAATGAATAGAATATCAGTTCTATTTTTTTTAGTGGACATATATTTTTCCTATCTATTTATACACGAACTTGGCAAATTGCGTGTTATGTGCGGGATCCCCTTAAGACGTTATAATTACCACTACAAGTATAATACCCGGGCAACGCCGGGCCGAAGCCAGCTAGTCTATACATATAAAAGAAAGTCTATTTAAATATTTATTTATTTATTTATTTATTTATATGCGTTCGATATTTAAGAAAATGGCTCGACGGATTTACAAAATTTAAATTGCTACTAATTTTCTACGAAAAAAGTATTGTGGTTGTTCGGATGAATTTTTTATTGCCGCCTCTACACCGATCATAATTACGTAAAACTGTCCTTTATCGACCTATTTCCCTCTATAGGGAAATCTTTTGATTTTCTAAGAAAATGTTTCACATATAAAATGTATGCGAATGTGAGGCGTTTCGTAAAAATGTAATTATATTCATTTTACCATAATTAATGCATTCGTAAATGACAATAAACGGTGATAACGTTTACGTTTTCGATATTTTTAACGAAGAAATTTAAATTTTTCAATAAACACTTAAATTTAAGTATTTTTGTTATAAATAAATAAATTGTTTTCTATAAATAAATCTTTGTTTACATCTACATTGATAACGATTAGTTACTATTATACCCGGGCAACGCCGGGTCGTAGCCCGGAAAATTTTCGAGCAAATGAAATTAAATTGAATGATGAACAAAGAATAGTTTATAACAACATCTTACAAAGTGTAAATAACGAAGATGGAAAATTGTTTTTCCTGGATGCCCCCGCAGGAACTGGACACACTTTTTTGATTAATTTATTGCTAGCTAAAATGAAGATGGAAAATAAAGAACATATTGCCGTAGCATCATCAGGAATAGCAGCAACTATATTATTGAACGGTAGAACAGTCCATTCCATTTTTAAGATTCCAATACAGTTAAACGAAGATTACAATTGCAGCATAAAGAATAAATCAAAATCAAGGAAACTATTTAGAAGCTGTATATTTATTGTTTGGGATGAATGCACAATAACTCAGAAGCATTAGAAGCCGTCGATAAAATGGTAAGAGACATAGTAAACAAAGATAAGCCGATGGAAGGACATACATTAATACTTAGCAGAGATTTCAAACAAATCCTTCCAGTAGTTAAAAGCGGTACAAAGACAGACCACATAAATTCGTGTTTGAAAACTTCAGTAATGTGGAAAAATATAAGATTAATGAAATTAACTAAAAACATGAGAGTATTCTTATCAAACAATCAAGAGTCATCTCTTAGATATAGGTAATGGAATGACGCAGACAAATAATGGTATGGATATTATCCCGTGCGGAAATATAATGAAAAATATGAATGAACTCATCACGAAAATTTATTAAATGTAGAAGACAATTATTTGGATGAAAATTGGTTTTGCGAAAGATGTATATTAACACCTAAAAATGACAATGTATATATAATAAATCAACATTTACTAAATAAATTTCCAGGAGAGATGAAAATATATAGGTCCATAGACAGAGTACAAAAGAAAAGAAGTTGTATATAATCCCATAGAATTCTTGAATTACATTAAACTTTCCGGATTACCAGACCATAAACTAGCAATAAAAGTAGGAGCGCAAATCATGCTGCTAAGAAATTTAAATCCCACAAAATTATGTAATGGATCCAGATTGATCATAACTAATTTACAAAATAATTTGATAGAAGCCAAAATACTAACGGGTCAATATAAGGGAGAAGAAGTCATGTTTCCCAAAATACCACTGATACCATCAGATTATCTCTTTAATTTTAGAAGATACCAATTTTCAATAAAACTGTGTTTTTACATGACAATAAACACATCTCAAGGACAAGCTTTTAAAGTCGTGGACTTAGATCTTGAAACCGAATGCTTCGTCTACGGTCAATTATATGTAGGCTGTTCAATAACACGCAAAGAAAAAAAATGATATATACTGGCCAAAGATTTTCATATGTATTATATAATATATATGAAAATATTATATGAAAAACATATATGTTTATAAATAAGGAAATATAAATAAAATTCGTAATAATTATAATGTCATTCGTAATAGCAGGGCAACATTTAATACGTTATAATGACCACTACAAGTATAATACCCGGGCAACGCCGGGCCGAAGCCAGCTAGTCTACACATATAAAAGAAAGTCTATTTAAATATTTATTTATTTATTTATTTATTTATATGCGTTCGATGTTTAAGAAAATGGCTTCACGGATTTACAAAATTTAAATTGCTATTAATTCTCCAGGACAATAGTATTGTGGTTGTTCGGATGAATTTTTTGATTTCCGCCTCTACACCGATTATAATTACGTAAAACTGTCCTTTTAGAGCTATTTTCCCTATATCAGGAAATATTTTGATTATAGAAGAAAATGTTTTACACATGAAATGTATGCGAATATGAGACGTTTCGTAAAAATGTAGTTATATTCACTTTACCATAATTAATGCATTCGTAAATGGCAATAAACGGTGATAACGTTTACGTTTTCGATATATTTAACGAAGAAATTTTAAATTTTTCAATAAACAATTAAATTTAAGTGCTTTGTTATAAATAAATAAATTGTTTTCTCGAATTAAATCTTTGTTTACATCTACGTTGATAACGATTATGTACTATTATACCCGGGCAACGCCGGGACGTATCCCGGAAAATTGTCAAGCAAATGTAATTAAATTGAATGATGAACAAATAATAGTTTATAACAAAATCTTACAAAGTGTAAATAACGAAGATGGAAAATTATTTAACCCCGCAGGAATTGGAAAAACTTGTTTGATTAATTTATTGCTAGCTAAAATGTAGATGACAAATAAAGAATATATTGATCAGGAATAGCAGCAACTATATTATTGAACTGTAGAACATTCCATTTTTAAGATTCCAATACAGTTAAACGAAGATTCCATTTGCAGTATAAAGAATAATACAAAATCAGGGAAACTATTTAGAAGCTGTACATTTATTGTTTGGCATGAATGCACAATGACTCACAAGCATGCATTAGAAGCCGTAGATAGAATGGTAAGAGACATAGTAAACAAAGATAAGCTGATGGGAGGACAGACATTAATACTTAGCAGAGGTTTCAGACAAATCCTTCCAGTAGTTAAAAGAGGTACAAAGACACACCACATAAATTCGTGTTTGAAAACTTCAGTAATGTGGAAAAATATAAGAGTAATGAAATTAACTAAAAATATCAGAGTATTCTTATCAAACAATCAAGATACAGCCACATTCGAAAATCATCTCTTAGATATAGATAATGGAATGACGCAGAAAAATAATGGTATGGATATTATCCCGTGCGGAAATGTAATGGAAAATAAGAATGAACTCATCACGACAATTTATGAAAATTTAGAAGACAATTATTTGGATAAAAATTGGGTTTGCAAAAGATGTATATTAACACCTAAAAATGACGATTTATATAAAATAAATCAAAATGTACTAAATAAATTTCCAGGAGAAATGAAAGTATATAGGTTCATAGACAGAGTACAAAAGAAAAGAAGTTTTAGATTATCCCATAGAATTCTTGAATTACATTAAACTTTCCGGATTACCAGACCATAAACTAGCAATAAAAGTAGGGCGCCAATCATGCTACTAAGAAATTTAAATCCCCCAAAATTATGTAATGGATCCAGATTGATCATAACTAATTTACAAAATAATTTGATAGAAGCCAAAATACTAACGGGTCAATATAAGGGAGAAGAAGTCATGTTTCCCAAAATACCACTGATACCATCAGATTATCTCTTTAATTTTAGAAGACACCAAATTCCAATAAAACTTTGTTTTTACATGACAATAAACACATCTCAAGGACAAGCTTTTAAAGTCGTGGACTTAGATCTTGAAACCGAATGCTTCGACTACGGTCAATTATATGTAGGCTGTTCAATAACACGTAAAGAAAAAAAATGATATATACTGGCCAAAGATTTTCATATATATTATATAATATTCTTATATGAAAAACATATATGTTTATAAATAAGGAAATATAAATAAAATTCGTAATAATTATAATGTCATTCATAATAGCAGGGCAATATTTAATACGTTATAAGGACCACTACAAGTATAATACCCGGGCAACGCCGGGCCGAAGCCAGCTAGTCTATACATATAAAAGAAAGTCTATTTAAATATTTATTTATTTATTTATTTATTTATATGCGTTCGATGTTTAAGAAAATGGCTCGACGGATTTACAAAATTTAAATTGCTACTAATTCTCTACGAAAAAAGTATTGTGGTTGTTCGGATGAATTTTTTATTGCCGCCTCTACACCGATCATAATTACGTAAAACTGTCCTTTATCGACCTATTTCCCTCTATAGGGAAATCTTTTGATTTTCTAAGAAAATGTTTCACATATAAAATGTATGCGAATGTGAGGCGTTTCGTAAAAATGTAATTATATTCATTTTACCATAATTAATGCATTCGTAAATGACAATAAACGGTGATAACGTTTACGTTTTCGATATTTTTAACGAAGAAATTTTAAATTTTTCGATAAACAATTAAATTTAAATGCTTTGTTATTAATTATTTAATAAATAAATTGTTTTCTATAAATAAATCTTTGTTTACATCTACGTTGATAACGATTAGTTATTATTATACCCAGGCAACGCCGGGAAGTAGCCCGGAAAATGTTCAAGCAAATGAAATTAAATTGAATGATGAACAAAGAATAGTTTATAACAAAATCTTACAAAGTGTAAATAACGAAGATGGAAAATTGTTTTTCCCCGCAGGAATTGGAAAAACTTTTTTGATTAATTTATTGCTAGCTAAAATGTAGATGACAAATAAAGAATATATTGCCGTAGAATTATCAGGAATAGCAGAAACTATATTATTGAACTGTAGAACATTCATTTTTAAGATTCCAATACAGTTAAACGAAGATTTCATTTACAGTATAAAGAATAATTCAAAATCAGGAAACTATTTAGAGCTGTAAATTTATTTTTTGGGATGAATGCACAATGACTCACAAGCACGCATTAGGGCCGATGGAAAGCAAATGAAATTAAATTGAATGATAAACAAAGAATATATTATAACAAAATCTTACAAAGTATAAATAACGAAGATGGAAAATTGTTTTTCCTAGATACCCTCGCAAGAACTGGAAACACTTTTTTGATTAATTTATTGCTAGCTAAAATGTAGATGACAAATAAAGAATATATTGCCGTAGAATTATCAGGAATAGCAGAAACTATATTATTTAACTGTAGAACATTCATTTTTAAGATTCCAATACAGTTAAACGAAGATTTCATTTACAGTATAAAAATAATTCAAAATCAGGGAAACTATTTAGAAGCTGTAAATTTATTTTTTGGGATGAATGCACAATGACTCACAAGCACGCATTAGGGCCGATGGAAAGCAAATGAAATTAAATTGAATGATGAACAAAGAATATATTATAACAAAATCTTACAAATTATAAATAACGAAGATGGAAAATTGTTTTTCCTAGATACCCTAGCAAGAACTGGAAACACTTTTTTGATTAATTTATTGCTAGCTAAAATGAAGATGGCAAATAAAGAACATATTGCCGTAGCATCATCAAGAATAGCATCAACTCTATTATTGAACTGTATAACAGCCCATTCCATTTTTAGATTCCAATACAGTTAAACATAATAAAGAATAATACAAAATCAGGGAAACTATTTAGAAGCTGTACATTTATTATTTGGGATGAATGCACAATGACTCACAAGCATGCATTAGAAGCCGTATATAGAATGGTAAGAGACATAGTAAACAAATATAAGCCAATGGGAGGACAGACATTAATACTTAGCAGAGATTTCCTGCAAATTCTTCCAGTAGTGAAAAGATGTACAAAGACAGACCACATAAATTCGTGTTTGAAAACTTCAGTAATGTGGAAAAATATAAGATTAACTAAAAACATGAGAGTATTCTCATCAAACAATCACGATACAGCCACATTCGAAAATCATCTCTTAAATATAGGTAATGGAATGACGCAGAAAAATAATGGTATAGATATTATCCCGTGCGGAAATATAATGGAAAATAAAAATGAACTCATCACGACAATTTATGAAAATGTAGAAGACACTTATTTGGATGAAAATTGGCTTTGCGAAAGATATATATTAACACCTAAAAATGACGATGTATATAAAATAAATCAAAATTTACTAAATAAATTTCCAGGATAGATGAAAGTATATAGGTCCAGAGACAGAGTACAAAAGAAAATAAGTTGTAGAATATCACATAGAATTTTTGAATTCCATTACACTTTCCGGATTACCAGACAATAAAATAGCACTAAAAGTAGCAGCGCCAATCATGCTATTAAGAAATTTAAATCCCCCAATATGATGTAATGGATCCAGATTGATCATAACTAATTTACAAAATAATTTGATAGAAGCCAAAATACTAACGGGTTAATATAAGGGAGAAGAAGTAATGTTTCCCAAAATACCACTGATACCATCAGATTATCCCTTTAATTTTAGAAGACACCAATTTCCAATAAAACTTTGTTTTTCCATGACAATAAACACATCTCAAGGACATTCTTTTAAAGTCGTGGGCTTATATCTTGAAACCGAATGCTTCGCCTATGGTCAATTATATGTAGGCTGTTCAAGAGCACGCAGAGAAAATAAATTATATATACTGGCCAAAGATTTTCATATATATATGAAAATCTTATATGAAAAACATATATGTTTTATAAATAAAGAAATATAAATAAAATTCGTAATAATTATAATGTCATTCAAATATTGATATATTCATATAAATAGGCAGGGCAACATTTCTGACACTATCATGTCCCACTACAAGTATAATACCCGGGAAACGCCGGGCCGTAGCCAGCTAGATATCGGGAAATCTTTTGATTTTAGAAAAAAATGTTTCACACATGAAATGTATGCGAATGTGAGGTGTTTCGTAAAAATGTAATTATATTCACTTTACCATAATTAATGCATTCGTAAATGGCAATAAACGGTGATAACGTTTACGTTTTCGATATATTTAACGAAGAAATTTTAAATTTTTCAATAAAAAAATAAATTTAAGTGCTTTGTTATAAATAAATAAATTGTTTTCTCGAATTAAATCTTTGTTTACATCTACGTTGATAACGATCCCACGGGTACAACACATATAATACCCGGGCAACGCCGGGCCGAAGCCAGCTAGTCTATACATATAAAAGAAAGTCTATTTAAATATTTATTTATTTATTTATTTACTATGTTTAAGAAAACGGCTCGACGGATTTACAAAATTTAAATTGCTACTAATTCTCCAGGACAATAGTATTGTGGTTGTTCGGATGAATTTTTTTATTTCCACCTCTACACCGATCATAATTACATAAAACTGTCCTTTTAGGGTTATTTTCCCTATATCAGGAAATCTTTTGATTTTAGAAGAAAATGTTTTACACATAAAATCTATGCGAATGTGAGGCGTTTCGTAAAAATGTAGTTATATTCACTTTACCATAATTAATGCATTCGTAAATGGCAATAAACGGTGATAACGTTTATGTTTTCGATATATTTAACGAAGAAATTTTAAATTTTTCAATAAACACTTAAATTTAAGTTCTTTGTTATTAATAAATAAATTATTTTCTATAAATAAATCTATGTTTACATTTACGTTTCAAACGATCCCACGGGTACACCAGTATAATACCCGGGCAACGCCGGGACGTAGCCAGCTAGTCTATACATATAAAAGAAAGTCTATTTAAATATTTATTTATTTATTTATTTATTTATATGCGTTCGATGTGTAAGAAAATGGCTCGACGGATTTACAAAATTTAAATTGCTACTAATTCTCTACGAAAAAAGTATTGTGGTTGTTCGGATTAATTTTTTATTGCCGCCTCTACACCGATCATAATTACGTAAAACTGTCCTTTATCGACCTATTTCCCTCTATAGGGAAATCTTTTGATTTTCTAAGAAAATGTTTCACATATAAAATGTATGCGAATGTGAGGCGTTTCGTAAAAATGTAATTATATTCATTTTACCATAATTAATGCATTCGTAAATGACAATAAACGGTGATGACGTTTACGTTTTCGATATATTTAACGAAGAAATTTTAAATTTTTCAATAAACACTTAAATTTAAGTGTTTTTGTTATAAATAAATAAATTGTTTTCTATAAATAAATCTTTGTTTACATCTACATTGATAACGATTAGTTACTATTATACCCGGGCAACGCCGGGTCGTAGCCCGGAAAATTTTCGAGCAAATGAAATTAAATTGAATGATGAACAAAGAATAGTTTATAACAACATCTTACAAAGTGTAAATAACGAAGATGGAAAATTGTTTTTCCTGGATGCCCCCGCAGGAACTGGACACACTTTTTTGATTAATTTATTGCTAGCTAAAATGAAGATGGAAAATAAAGAACATATTGCCGTAGCATCATCAGGAATAGCAGCAACTATATTATTGAACGGTAGAACAGTCCATTCCATTTTTAAGATTCCAATACAGTTAAACGAAGATTACATTTGCAGCATAAAGAATAAATCAAAATCAGGGAAACTATTTAGAAGCTGTATATTTATTGTTTGGGATGAATGCACAATTACTCAGAAGCATTAGAAGCCGTCGATAAAATGGTAAGAGACATAGTAAACAAAGATAAGCCGATGGAAGGACATACATTAATACTTAGCAGAGATTTCAAACAAATCCTTCCAGTAGTTAAGGGGATACCATAGAACGCCCGCAATTTCGGCGTTTACATGCAATTAGATAGGATGTTTTATAATATTAAAAATAGCGGCCTTCATTGAATATATTACCGATTTTAATAATTTTTATATATTTATATTAATTAGAATAATATCTCTGTTTCAATCACAGAATATTTTGAATATGATATATATTCGTCGAGTAATTCATGGTTGAACGTCATTACCGATTTTTTCCGGTATTTTAGTGTAAAAAATTTACAAAATGTACCATATAAAATTTAATAATAAATATTTTTTAAATATTATGTGATTAAATGTTAGATATATATATTATCTATAATATGTAGTAAAAATTATGAGTGTAGCTAAAACAACTATACTTAAACATTGACTTATATAACAGTAATTGGCGAAAATATTTATACTGAGAAAAACACATTCAAAGATTACCAATAATATTTCTTAATTTTGTATGAAAATAGATATTTATTGTATTGGATATATACTTATATAATACATACATATGATATTTTAGATGTATATATATATTCAGCATATATATATATATAGTATATACATATATATATATATATATATATAGTATATACATATAATTAATACATTACATTACATATAATTAATATTTTATATATTTATTTTTTACATACCTTCATAAAAGACAACTTTTAACATGTTTATATGAATCTTTCAGCCATAAAAATTCATATTTAAATAAATAATATATTATTTATAAGTATTAGCACAAAATAAATTTTATAAAAAAAATCAAAAAACGAAAATTACAAACTACTGTATCCCCTTAAAAGAGGTACAAAGACAGACCACATAAATTCGTGTTTGAAAACTTCAGTAATGTGGAAAAATATAAGATTAATGAAATTAACTAAAAACATGAGAGTATTCTTATCAAACAATCAAGAGTCATCTCTTAGATATAGGTAATGGAATGACGCAGACAAATAATGGTATGGATATTATCCCGTGCGGAAATATAATGAAAAATATGAATGAACTCATCACGAAAATTTATTAAATGTAGAAGACAATTATTTGGATGAAAATTGGTTTTGCGAAAGATGTATATTAACACCTAAAAATGACAATGTATATATAATAAATCAACATTTACTAAATAAATTTCCAGGAGAGATGAAAATATATAGGTCCAGAGACAGAGTACAAAAGAAAAGAAGTTGTATATAATCCCATAGAATTCTTGAATTACATTAAACTTTCCGGATTACCAGACCATAAACTAGCAATAAAAGTAGGAGCGCAAATCATGCTACTAAGAAATTTAAATCCCACAAAATTATGTAATGGATCCAGATTGATCATAACTAATTTACAAAATAATTTGATAGAAGCCAAAATACTAACGGGTCAATATAAGGGAGAAGAAGTCATGTTTCCCAAAATACCACTGATACCATCAGATTATCTCTTTAATTTTAGAAGATACCAATTTTCAATAAAACTGTGTTTTTACATGACAATAAACACATCTCAAGGACAAGCTTTTAAAGTCGTGGACTTAGATCTTGAAACCGAATGCTTCGCCTACGGTCAATTATATGTAGGCTGTTCAATAACACGCAAAGAAAAAAAATGATATATACTGGCCAAAGATTTTCATATGTATTATATAATATATATGAAAATATTATATGAAAAACATATATGTTTATAAATAAGGAAATATAAATAAAATTTGTAATAATTATAATGTCATTCGTAATAGCAGGGCAACATTTAATACGTTATAATGACCACTACAAGTATAATACCCGGGCAACGCCGGGCCGAAGCCAGCTAGTCTATACATATAAAAGAAAGTTAATTTAAATATTTATTTATTTATTTATTTATTTATATGCGTTCGATGTTTAAGAAAATGGCTCGACGGATTTACAAAATTTAAATTGCTACTAATTTTCTACGAAAAAAGTATTGTGGTTGTTCGGATGAATTTTTTATTTCCGCCTCTACACCGATCATAATTACATAAAACTGTCCTTTATCGACCTATTTCCTTCTATAGGGAAATCTTTTGATTTTCTATGAAAATGTTTCACAAATAAAATGTATGCGAATGTGAGGCGTTTCGTAAAAATGTAGTTATATTCACTTTATCATAATTAATATATTCGTAAATGGCAATAAACGGTGATAACGTTTACGTTTTCGATATATTTAACGAAGAAATTTTAAATTTTTCGATAAACAATTAAATTTAAGTGCTTTTGTTATTAATAAATAAATTGTTTTCTATAAATAAATCTTTGTTTACATCTACGTTGATAACGATTAGTTACTATTATACCCGGGCAACGCCGGGACGTAGCCCGACAATTTTTCAAGCAAATGAAATTAAATTGAATGATGAACAAAGAATAGTGTTTATAAAAATCTTTCAAAGTGTAAATAACGAAGATGGAAATTTTTTTTTCAAAGATGCCCCTGCAGGAACTGGACACACTTTTTTGATTAATTTATTGCTAGCTAAAATGAAGATGGAAAATAAAGAACATATTGCCGTAGCATCATCAGGAATAGCAGCAACTATATTATTGAACGGTAGAACAGTCCATTCCATTTTTAAGATTCCAATACAGTTAAACGAAGATTACATTTGCAGCATAAAGAATAAATCAAAATCAGGGAAACTATTTAGAAGCTGTAAATTTATTGTTTGGAATGAATGCACAATGACTCACAAGCACGAATTAGAATCCGTCGATAGAATGTTAAGATATATAGTAAACAAAGATGATAGGAGGATAGACATTAATACTTAGCGGATATTTCAGACAAATCCTTCCAGTAGTTAAAAGAGTTACAAAGACAGACCACATAAATTCGTGTTTGAAAACTTCAATAATGTGGAAAAATATAAGATTAACTAAAAACATGAGAGTATTCTTATCAAACAATCAAGATACAGTCACATTAGAAAATCATCTCTTAGATATAGGTAATGGAATGACGCAGAAAAATAATGGTATGGATATTATCCCATGCGGAAATTTAATGGAAAATTAAAATGAACTCATCACGACAATTTATGAAAATGTAGAAGAAAATTATTTGGATGAAAATTGGCTTTGCGAAATATTTATATTAACACCTAAAAATGATAATGTATATATAATAAATCAAAATTTACTAAATAAATTTCCAGGAGAGATGGAAGTATATAGGTCCATAGACAGAGTACAAAAGAAAAGAAGTTGTAAATTATCTCATAGAATTTTTGAATTTCATTAAACTTTCTGGATTACCAGACCATAAACTAGCACTAAAGTAGGAGCGCCAATCATGCTACTAAGAAATTTAAATCCCCCAAAATTATGTAATGGATCCAGATTGATCATAACTAATTTACAAATAATTTGATAGAAGCCAAAATATTAACGGGTCAATATAAGGGAGAAGAACTCATGTTTCCCAAAATACCACTGATACCATCAGATTATCTCTTTAATTATAGAAGACACCAATTTCGAATAAAACTTTGTTTTTACATGACAATAAACACATCTCAAGGACAAATTTTTAATGTCGTGGGCTTAGATCTTGAAACCGAATGCTTCGCCTACGGTAAAGTATATGTAGGCTGTTCAAGAGCACGCAAAGAAGAAAAATGATATATACTGGCCAAAGATTTTCATATATATTATATAATATATATGAAAATCTTATATGAAAAACATATATTTTTTATAAATAAGAAAATATAAATAAAATTCGTAATAATTATAATGTCATTCGTAATAGCAGGGCAACATTTAAGGGGATCCCGCACATTTAAAGTGATGGTAATTTATTTTTTTTATATTTTATTCTATTACATAATAATACTTATTGTAGTGTTTTTTATTATCTGTAAAATAATTAGACATGAATTCAGTCTAGAAGTTGCATAAAAATGTGTTTTTTAACGATAAGATAATGCTATTATATGCTATTCAATATTACATTGTTATGCTGTCAAACTTCAAACGCTGTGTATTTCGCATTGTTTTCTCAGAATAATTATAGGTATGTGCATTCAAAAATATAGAACATAAAAACTATTATAATTATAATATTAGATATTAATATAATATAATATATAGACAATATACAATATATTATAATTATAATATTAATTTTTTTTGCTTTATATAGAATTTAATTATATGAATAGTAAAATAGAGAGATATTTAATAAAATGTATAGAATTCATTGTATTAAATGATAATTTCTATAGAAATACCATCATTTTAGTATTTCTAATTTTTAATTTAGATATATAATATAATAAATAATAATATTAAAAATAACTTTCTATTTTCCTATGCATGTGTATATTATGAATACATTACATAACAACTTAGGTCAATTGAATGAATAGAATATCAGTTCTATTTTTTTTAGTGGACATATATTTTTCCTATCTATTTATACACGAACTTGGCAAATTGCGTGTTATGTGCGGGATCCCCTTAAGACGTTATAATTACCACTACAAGTATAATACCCGGGCAACGCTGGGCCGAAGCCAGCTAGTATATATATATAAAGAAATATATTTCTATATATATTATGTATTTTAGGTAATTACTAATTTATTAATTACTAATAACTAATTACTAATTTTAGGTAAGCCTTTTTATAATTAATACAACTATATATAATACTAATAAGCCACACTTACACTCAGGTTTAGTTCATCCATTTCTTGGCTTGATACATTGTTCGGGAGATTGCTATACAATAATTAAATTTAATCTCGGAATGGTAATCATACAAATACACACTAGTGATGTAAATGATGCTCAAATATAAAGCATGATGCAGTCTCAGTCTCAGTTACCTAAAGTCTGAAATCGACTCTCGGCTCGTTTTGTTAGAGTCTCGGCTCGGCTCGGGCTCGTTTTGTTAGAGTCTCGGCTCGGGCTCGTTTTTTTTCCGAAAATTAAAGTCTCGGGTCGGCATCAATAACCAAAAGTCTCGGCTCGGCATCATTTACATCACTAATACACAAACACACACACACACATATATAATAATAATCAGAGTTTGGGCATTAGCCTGGATGAACGAAAAAGCAGAGCTTATCAAGTCGTTCACCCAATGTGATTGTGGGGGGAAAAATTATGTATAAAATTAAAATAATATTAAATAAAATATTAGATTATAATATAAATTTCTATCCAGGATATCAGTAAAAAAATAGTCATAAAAAAATCTACCTAGAATACTTTATATCGATTGCCAATGAAAGTCGATAAAGGTGTATCAACTTGGAGGACTTGGGGTTTCTATATCCAATGCCTTGAGGAACTCACTTTCGCCAAGAGTAAGAGCACTGGCAACAATTGCCCCCACACAACAATTGCATCCTCATCCCCGACACGAACCATTACCGGCCACATAAATAATCAATACAAAGTACTCGTGAATATCTTATATTTAATATTTAATATTTAAAATAAAAAATTGACTTCCTGAATAGAAAATAATACTGAATGTTAAATAAAATTTAAATAAAATTTAATATGTAAGTAATTAAAAGTAAGTAATAACAAATATGTACAATTAAAAACTTAATACAAAAATTTAAATTAAAATAAAATAAAATTGCAAAAAACCCCACAATCATTCTCATCATGTATTTAAAATAAATAATTGAATAATATGTACCTACAAAAATATAAACCAATAAAACACTAATATTAAAATTGTATAACAAATTATAAAAATATATTAAAAAAAAAACTATAACTAAAAGCTATAAAAGCTATAAAACTATAAAATAAAATGTATAAAATAAATACTGATAATATAAGGTAGAAAATAAATTAATTAATATATCACATAATACAATAATTAAAAATAGGATATAAAAATATAAAATTAAAATTAATAAGACGATATCATAAATGATTTAAAATTTTTTGAATATATATATATATATATATATACATATCAGTATATTATATTTTATTATTGGAAAATAATTATTCAAATAATGTTCTTATATATTTGTTTAAATTAAAAATACCTAAATTATAATAAGATAAATGTATATTTTTTATAAAATGATGAGAGTTTATGTCTAATTATATGTATTTGATATATATTGTAATTAAAGCATCTATTCAAGAATATACTATTAATTTATATTATACTATTTGGTAGTATACTACCAAATATTTTACTCAGAAAATATATAACACTCCCTACGCAAAGTAATTAATACCTACTCGAGTAGGTATCAGTAGGGATCCCTACAACAACTGGCAGTATAATGTAGTATACTATAGTATACTATAGTATCGACATCACTAAAGTAGGTTTAGGTTCGGACGGTTTTTATAAAATATGTTGT
This sequence comes from Osedax fenrisi, assembly GCA_964019155.1. Lineage (NCBI taxonomy): Eukaryota > Metazoa > Annelida > Polychaeta > Sabellida > Siboglinidae > Osedax > Osedax fenrisi. Next base: position 41,253,851 of record OZ025240.1, on the reverse strand, counting down.
GCAATGCAAATCTATTAAATGATACTTATATTTTACTCGCCACATAGATATATGTATCATTTCAATATATCCTATTACTTCGTTATATATTATTAATTAACACAAACATATATTGTTTTATATTTTAAAAATGTATATAAACAACTATATCAAACTATATATAGTTAGATACGACTTTACATTATAAACAACACACTTGTATAATGAAAATTAACCATGTACAGTGCACTGTATACAGTACTGTATACATGTATAGGTAACTATTTATGTGTTTTGTATACAAAATAGAATTACACGATGTCATGTGTGTTATATTTACCTTAGATACATTTGTGGTATTACAATATATAAATAAAAATACAAAATAAGATTATATAATATATGATTCAATATAATTATAAATAATACCAATTGTTATAATAATGAATATTATCAATACATATTGTTTAACAGGTACGGATAATAAGAGGATGTAATGAGATCAATAACATGAGTTTATCTATTAAACAATACATCTCATATGATTATAATCGTCTACTGGGTGCCGTTCGTGGAATGCCGGGTTTTGATAAAATCGGATGCGATGAAAATCAAGGTTAGGATTCTATTTGTATATCTAATAATAATATGCTTATTAATTATATGTAAAAAGGTAATATTTGAATCAGAATTAATTATAATTAATTATATATATATATAAAAATGAATGTATATGTGTGTTTTCTATAGTGATATGTTGGAGACATTGCAATTATCTACAATGTAATAAAGTAAGCTATGACATAAAAATGTATTGTTAGTAAATATTAACAAATGTAAACTAAATAGATTAAATAATTGTAATTAAATAGGTCAATATATTATAATATAAGATCATTAATATATTATAATAACATATTTATTAACTCCATTTACTCATCTATTCGTTATATATATTATTATTTATTTGAGTTTATACATTAATGTTTTAAATGTTTTAAAAATTATTAAATGACAATTAACAAAAGTGTTTATAATAACATGGTAATATGAGGGATAAATAAAATGGTAATACATTCTAGTGATATATTAAATAACAAAAAATACTTTATAAATCATGAGCAATTATAAATAATTGAGTTTTTAATGATGTATTAAATGATGAAGTTGATTCACACGATTTTAAATCAATATTGAGATTGTTCCACTCGATAGATGCCGCTATACTATATTATCTGCTGTTTTTGCGGCAATTCTTTTGTTGTGTTGATTTCAATTTTATGTAGATTATGTGGTCTCTGCACTCTCATACTTGAATAATGCTTTATTAATTTCGCGATGTATGTCGGTGTCATGTGATGATATGCAAAATGTGTAGTTACCAGTAAATTATAAATAATTCGGAAATTAATTGATAGGTTTTGTTGTCGCATCAGTTCAGTTATACCAAAGGTCTATGGTTATACTGATCGTATCGTCTATTGATCTTAGTTGTAATTTATATAATACATATATTGACGTTAGCATAGTAAATTTACCAAATGTGGATAAATATATTTACAAATTTATATATATATATCACAAAGTACACTTTATTTATAATGTATAATTAAACCACAGTGCTTATTAATGTGCAGGGTAGAGTGTTATATCGTGTTATCGCTCTAATATCGACATGCACGTAATATCGACACCCTAGAGATTTCCTAAAATATAATTCCAATCAAAAATTAATTAATGTATGAAATGTTAATCATTATAATTCTAATTCATATAAGTATAATTTGTTTTTTTAATATTTATATTTTTTTAATTATAAACCGAAAACTAATTTTGTCGTTACAACTCTAAATTTACGAAATTTTTGAAGTACAATATCGATTCTCAATCATTTGAAAATTTATATGTTTTAAATATTTTAAATACATCGTATAGATCTAATTATATTTTACAATGTGCCGAAAAGAGTTTTTATTTTTTATAATTTGTTACCAAGTTAGTGACGTTTACCTAAGCAACATACATTTTCATAACACCGACACCCTAATTGCACGTAATATCGACACCCTTTAACCGCTATGGGTTATTTGTTTATAATGTGCGTGCGTTATGATAATATTCATAAATTAATAGACATACCTAATAATATACACATATACCTAATTGGAATTGCTTCTACTTGGAATTAAATAGTCTTTCAGAAACTATATAAAACTCTCATGTACTTACAATATTCGTATTATAATTAATTAATTTCAAACTTAATATTTATAATATTTTCGAAAATTAATGTTAGGAAAACAACGTATGAATTGCGTGTGTTAACTAAAAGTAACGCGCATTTAATTCTGATTGGATAGTGGATGTTAAATAATATATGGTATATCTAAATATCGATATATTTAGGGTGTCGATATTATTTACCAAGGTGTCGGTATTCGAGGCAGTGCCTGTAATATCGACAACCATGTTATCTCAGAGTTAAACAAACTAAATTAAATGTTAAAATAGCTATTATATGTATATACCTACTTATAAATAAAATTTGGAAATATTTAATTGAGAAATAATAAAGTTATGGTGATTTATTGTTAGGGTGTCGGTATTCGAGTACTCTCCCCTATATATATTTCCATATATAAAGTAATGAGAATATATTTGATAATGTATAATGTATTAATATTTAATCTTATTGTTATCAGTTGTTGATTTTTCATATACACATTATTATTATATCCTAAGTAACCACTACTTCTAGAATATATATTCTAGAACATTTCCATATTAACGATAATTATAATTGCATATATGCTATTATAATAATTATAGGCATATATACAATTATTGTTTAGTAATCACCTTAGTATGTAGCATCTACAGATGCTGTATACAGTTAGTGTTTGAATAATGTTTATTTATTTAGGCCATTCAGTTAGGTAATAGTATTACATACAACCGATGTAAGACAGTTTACGAATCGAACTAATATATTATATTATAATAATATTATACTATATTATAGGTACTATACATAATTATATATATACGTATGTATATACTTTACAGTTGGTAATATTACACTTTGGGAATACGCCTGGCCTATATTTTATGGTTATATATAAATATATATATCACCTATATAACTATTAATTAAACGTTATATATCATATTGATAGTAATAGTAACCAACACCTATTGGTATTTATATAGGTATAGGTATAGGTCATCGATATACAGAAAGTATGTGTTTATATCGATGGTATAGGTATACGGTATAGCCTATACATATATTTAGTAATAAATGTATCTCTTACCTATTGCTCTCGTTTATGTATTTATAATATTACATGCTTCTATTATAACTTATAACTTTTTAATAGAGATGGTGTTAATATTTATATTGATGATGATTTTTGTTTAAACACTAATTTAATTATAATATTCTTATAGTGTATCAATAATAGAGAAAATAAAATAATAATAAATATTACGGACACTTGTACAGTGTACAATGTACACTGTACATTGTGGCGAAAACGAATATATTTGAGGTATAGATATTGTGATCACGTGAACGAGGAGGTAAATCTTTAGTTTATGTTTGAAGGTGGTAGTCGATGTGTTAATGTTGTTTAGGGGTGGAGGGAGTTGATTACAGATTAGGTTGGCACAAACAGAGTAGTGACGCTTCCCAGATATAAATATTGATGCATTTTGGTGGTATCAATTGTACATGTAAATAGTTGAAATAAAGATACTTGTTTAATAAAGGTTCAAATGATTAATAAATATATAGTTTAAATAATAAGCTATTTTATTTGTAAAATACGACAACATAAATTTGGCATATAATTAGGTTAATATCATTTGTTAACGTTTAAAATATAGCGATAGTATTAATGCTTATGATTATATTAATAATATATCATATAGAATATAATATAATGTAATATAATAATAATACGATATACGATATACTATCATCACTAACTAATTAATAAGTAATACTATAGTATTATATATATATATATATATATATATATATATATATTTGTTTTAATTTTGAAATTATTACATTTCATACTACATAATATATTACATAATAAATGTGTTTAGATGCTGATTTTTTACTTATGAAAGCTGCATGGAAATTTGATAACATTATAAATAATATTATAGAGGTTATCTTATATATGTGTGTATGTGTATGCGTATGTGTGTGTTTGTGTGTTTGTGTATGTGTGTATGCGTATGTTTATAAACCGTATATATACGGTAAATAAAATATTCGCATACTAGAATCTACGACCACCTTTTCATTGCGAAGCGAAGAAGTCCTAACCAATGTACGACGATTTGTTGTGTCGTACATATGACACGTGTGAACACTAGATGCGCTGGAACGATTTTGTATGTAGGGGGGATCAACCAATCAAAATAAATTGTATGCTAAAAGTGGGGGAACCACTACATATGAGGTCCCCCTAGATTTTAAAGTGGGGGGATATATCCCCCCATCCCCATCCTCCTGTTGCAGCGCCCCTAGTGAACACTCTCTTAGTGTGTGTATCACGCTATAGCGCCTATAATGCATGTCATGTGTGATGATGAGTGTCATGACGAGATGAGTCACGATAAGATAGCATCACAGATTAGCATGAATACATTCGATTTTAATGTCCGTATCATATTGTGTATATAAGTGTATACACTTTATAACTTATATTATTTAAGAGTTAATATACTATAGTATATATACATATAGGTAATACCAAAGCCCTAGGGCTTTGGTAATACTATATATATATATATATATATATATATATATATCAGTGATACTTAAATACATAGGCGTTATACCTACTAACGTTATAGTATGATTAATATTAAATTGAAATAAAACAAACGTATACGTTTATATTAATTTAATAATATATTATTCAATATTCATATTGAATATAAATAGTTATAAATACAATATAAAATCTACTTTTATTGTAAACTATTATAATAGTATTTATATAAATATATATATATATATATATATATATATAATTATTGTAAAACTATTTATTTTTAAATAATAATATTATAATTTTAGATTTCTCGAAATCGTTAGTAATCACAGTATATTTAAAATATGCATATTGCTTATATATAATGTGTATCTATAATATATAAGAGAGAGAGTGAGAGATAGAGAGAGAGGTGGGGTTATTTGCTGATATACAGATTAATTATATATATATTATATATATATATATATATATATAAATAAATAAATACATAAATCAGATTTATTATTTCATGTTGTAAAGCATGAAATAATGGAGAAGTTAATAAACAAATGAATTTGTTTTTGCGAGGACTTCCCCAATCATCATATTCTAGATAAGTTAGATTCTCATGAGTAAAAAATGTAAATATAAATAATTAAAATGTAAAGAATAAAAAAGATGTATCAATAAGTCAAGTTAAAATAAATGATGTAAAGAATAAAAAATATGTATCAATAAGTCAAGTTTAAAATAGATGATGTAAAGAATAAAAAAATATGTATCAATAAGTCAAGTTTAAAAATAAATATATAAAAAGTTATATAAAAAATCATAGAAACGAGTTGAATTCTGAATACCAAACTATAAATGAAATGAAATAACTAACCAAACAAAAATACAACATAAAAACTAAAATTAAAAAACTGAAAGATATAATAAATAGTAAAAAAAGTACCCGTATAAAAAAAGAAAAAAATTAGATAATTATTGATTACAATCAATTGTTTAATTAATTTTCATATTTTGATAAAAGATGTTTTTTTAATATTTTTTTAAAGTTTTTTATATAAATTTTTGTAAATAATAAATTATTTAAACATAAATTATTCCATGATTTAGGGCCTTTAAATGATAATGAATTATGATGACGGCTTGATTTTATATAAGGTAATTTAAAATTATGAAAAGTATTTTTGTATATATTATTATATGTAGGAAATAATAATGAAATTCTGCTTGGGCATTTCTTTAAATGTACATTATGCATGAATAAAATATTTTTATAAATTATTGAATCTTTAAATTTTAATATATTAGAACTTAAAAATAAATTGTTAGTATTAGTCAAAATAAAAATATTATTGACAATTTTAAAGATGTTTTTATTTACAATTCGAATAGCCTTTTTTTGTAGAATTGAAATGCATTGAAGGTTATTATTAAAATTATTTCCCCACATTTCTAAACAATACATGATATGAGGCAAAAACAAGGAATTATAAAGCAGCTTTAAAATATATATAGGTAAATAGCTTAGCTTTCTTAATATATAAATAACATGTGATAATTTCAATTGTATTTTCCTTATATGTTCTTTAAAATTTAAATTATTATCTATAATAACACCAAGAAAAGTATAACTAGATACTAAGCATATATTAGTTGAATTAATAGATATAGCTCCAATAATATGAGCATCTTTGTAAGGTAATACTTTTGTTTTATCAATATTTAATATTAATCTATTATTAGTGAACCATTCATGTAAATTTAAAATAACTAAATTTAAACTATTACATAGAATCTTATTACTTGGTTCACTAATGCTAACCGAAGTATCGTCAGCAAAAAGTATAAGATTAAAATTAATATTTAAATTATGTAAGGCCATATGGATATCATTTATATATAAAATAAAAAGTAAGGGTCCCAAAATGGATCCCTGTGGTACCCCAACATTAATGATATTTCTTTCAGAAAGTTCATTATCTATTCTAGTTGATAACATTCGATCTTTCAGATAGCTCTCAATTAAACGATATATGTGTATATATATATATATATATATATATATACACATGTATGCATATATACTAGATATATGTCAGTCTCTTCATATTCACTTAATGTATAGTTATAGTTATATAAAACTTTTAAATATAAAAATATAAAATTTAAATATAAATTGAATATGAATAGTAAAACTTAAATTCAATGATACATAAATTGCGGGTGTTTTTAATTAAATAATTCAATTTATATACACTATTTTTGTTGGATATTATAATACCACAATTATATTAATTTATATTATAATACCACAACGCATATTTTTGGAGGAGGGTGATTAACCCTTTTTAATAGGATAATTGGTGGGTATTACGCACATAATTAGGGATTGGGTGATCCTAATAAATTTATTTTAATACACAAACCGTTTTCAGACAGATAGAATTTCTCTGTATTATCGTATTATATATATAAATATATATATATATATATATATATATATATATATATATATATATATATATATATTATATATGTATATTTATTAAAATTATATTAATATATTAGAATCGTATGGATTGTATCGTTTAAATGCAACTGATGGTAAGATTATATTAATTTAATATAACTCTATATACATATATATATATATATATATATATATATATATATATATATATATATATGTACAATACTGAATTTAACTGAATAGTTTACAATATCAGTGGTCTATTTTAAATAAACTATTCTCCCCACACCGGGGACCCCACTAAACAACACATACTTCCTATTATTCCTAATACCCCTTCATCTGAATTATCCTGCCTATTATCGATGTCCTTTAGACTGCAATAAGTATTCTTAATACCTCTAAATATATGCATAACAATATCTACCTTATCTACATGCACATTGACTACTGTCCAATAGGAATGTGGACTTGAAGATATTAACATCCCTCTTTCATCTATAGTCTCTACAATTAAAAACTATTAACAATCCATGTCTCCATCTGAACCAGTTACTATATCTATATATATATATATATATATAGATATAGATATCTATAGATATATAGATATAAATATAGATATATCTATATATATATATATATATATATATATATATATTTAAATAGTTATTCGAGTCGGTGTGTCATACAACACCAACAATTATTTATAAAACCAAATCTCTTTTAAACTCGACATCCTCGCTTCCCTAATTAACTGGCCTAAACTCTACAACTGACATGTCAGCTGTTGTAACGTATCACACATTATCTCCCGCGTAAACATATCCTTAAGCGTATGTACACATTTGTATACCAAGTCGTGCATCGTCGGGTATATACGTATATATATATATATATATATATATATATCTAAACTGCCTGTGTGGCTCAGTGGCTAAGGCGTCAGACACACAAGCAGTAGGACACGGGATCGACCCTCGTCCGGACCATTAATTAAATTTATAAAATGGGTCTTAAAATATTATTTAGAAGTGATCTTATATAATTGTGTATAAATAAATGATCGGCTCTCGTTAAAACCATGGATGCCTTAACATGAGAGCGGCTTCGAAGGGACATTAGAGCCATATATATTTATAAGTGAAAACTTCATCTAAGTTCCTGGATGGGATGAAAGGACTCCACAAAATAAAAATAACAATATATATATATATAATATGTTATATCATTAAACAGTTAAATATATTCTTTTAAGGTGAGTATCGTTATATTCATTGAAAAGTGTAATATTACTGATGACTTGTGTTCATCACATATATATACACAATGCACATGTTCTTCATGTGTTACCACTAGACTTATCAGCGGCATGTGTACAGTTAACTTAACTGCAGTTAACTTAACCCTTTATAACCACTGACTAATATGTATGGTATACATGCTATTCATATCATGGTTTCCATTTATTGTTAGAGTGTCAGTATTAGCTTATATTCAGTATTGATCAATCTATAGAATTAATTAATACATATATACATATATATATATATATATATATACATCTACACTTCTTATCACCCCAACCCCATATCTTGTGGCATCCCTTCGCTAGCTTTACTCCCGATGTTAATGTCCTTGTCAATGTCCTCAAATACCCCACTCTCTTAGCTTACACGGAAGAACTGAGTCCGGTATGTCATACGTGTATACAATAGTATATTTAATACTATAGTATTAATGTACGACGTACGTATGAAGCGCCAGTATAGTCCTTCATCCGGATATCAGATCATCTCCTCGTGTATTACATTGTTACGCTTATATATGATGTTATACATTATAACTTATATTATTGTAGTATTGTTATTTTTATTTCATATATATATATATATATACATTTAAAACAATACAAATTATTTATTTAGAAAATAAAATTACAAAAGGTATGATTTTGCTATAATATATATATATATATATATATATATATATTTATATATGTATACTTTTATTAATATTATTATTAATTATCTTTTAAATTTATTAGTAATTAATATATGTATTTATATTATAATATACACATATAATATATATATATATATATATATATATATATATATATATATATATATATATATATTTATATTATAAGATATATAATATATAATGCACATAATGAATCTATATATTAAAAATAATAAATAATATTTATAAAGTGAAACCATCTACTAAAGGTATGATTTAACTATCGTGATATTATATATATATATATATATATATATATATATATATATATATTCGATATAAATAACTTTTAATATATCAAATATTCATAAATAAATTATATTATTAGTAATATTATATAATCATTAAAATATATAATAGTTAAAATAAATATCTAAAGTAATAACATAAATTTATATATAAATTTAAAGTAATACAATACATAAATAATATAATATACAATACATAAATAATATACAATATATAAATTTAAATTAATACTTTATAAAGCAACTACATTATACCAAGGTAAGATTTTACTATCCTAATATATATATATATATATATATAAATATTTTATTAACATTTTTATATATATTATGAATAACATTTATATATATATATTGTAAATAATTAATAACTATATATATGTATATATTTCTGCGTACATTTATTAACAACTAAACAGTTCCGGACGGGACTGCCAAACCGACAGAAAAACCAGTGTATATGGAAATAATGGTGTCAGGTATATATACCTTCTATAGAAATAATATTTTATAATATTTATATAATTTATTAATATTAATTACTTGTATTCTATAAATGATCAAATAACATGTCAATGATATTATATATTTATAACTATAACAAATTATATTATTTATATCAATATGTTAATGTACTTGTATATTAAATATACTTAATAATTGTTGTAATTAATGTAATATTTAAATTTTCGAATAGTCATTGAAAAGTAAAATATTTCGAAATATGTTAATTATATATGTCTCGGCTGCAATTCAAATATTTGACTTCGTATATATTAGATAATTAATATTATATATAGGTAAAGTCTCCAATTAACGACCCCTCCAGATATTTACCCCTCTTTTATCTCAGAAACTATAATAATGTCAACAAATTATATATATATATATATATACATACAGTAATTTAATAGTAAATGTGAATAAGTATTTTGTATTTCAAAATATTTAATCCTACAATTATTATTTAATAAAATGTAATATTCTGAATATTACTTTTTATTAACTAATAATTGTAGGATTGAATATTTTAACAACCCATATGATTTTCTTATTACTGATTCCCTGAATTACTTCACAAAGGACCCCATGTGATTTATATTATCCAATCAAAATAGATCAGTATTTTTTGTTTAATGTGTAATTTGTGTAATTAATTGTTCGTATTTGTGTGTATATCATTTTAATAGCATCAATAGTACTATAACATACTTCTCTAGTATATGTAATTATATTAATAGTCAGTGTATTTAAAGTTTAAAATAAAATATAAAGTTTAAATATAAATTTAGTGTCAATATTAAAATTAAATTCAATAATATATATATTTGCGTACGTTTTGTAATTCATTAAATCTATTTATATACGCTATTTTTATTGGATACTATAATACTACAATTAATTCTACCACGATATCTCGGGTACACTAGTATACTCTACACATATATGTTAGGGGTCAGTAATACGCACATGTATCCAATTACCCACCTGACCCACCGCTTTATTCTTATAAATACAATTATATCAACAATTTAAATAACTAAATTATGTATTGCCATGACATTATATATATATATACATTATATAAAATTTCAAATATTGCAATTAAATATATTGAATATTGACTACGTTATTACAAATAGTCATTTAGGGGTTGATAATTAGATACTTTAACTTATATATATATATATATATATATATTAACAATGTTAAAAAATCAGGTTATCCAAGAAAAATTAGAATTATGGCTTCTAATAAATATAGTACTGTTGCAGGTAAGATTATACTAGAACATATAAATATTTAATATCAATATGTAAATATTAATTATGTATTATTATTACTAATGTATTATTATTACTAATTATGTATTTAACATTATTAGTAATTCTATACATTTAGTAAAATATAGTTAACTTAAAATGTACATTTAACATAATTAATAAATATTTATAAATATTTGTAAACTCTATTATATTTCATACTGAAATGTTACTTTATTGTGTTTTGGGACTATAGTCTGTTATATACAATCAGCAATTCTCATCCGGTATTCCATTATTATTCGATTCTATTAAATGAGCAAAATAGATGGGAATTCGCTTACGTTTATAGTAATATGTGATTGTGTTTGCACGGAGAAGTGAAGATATACCTCCATAGGGGTAGAAAGTATACCTCCATAGGGGTAGAAGGTATACCTCCATATATGGAGTTACGAATATAATACAAGCTACGTATATCGCTTGAAGTTGGTTGTATTCTTGTAATATTTAGGAGAATATGAGTATTGGAATATCTAACTTGTTATAATATATATATATATATATTAGTAATATGTTTAGAATTGGAAAATATAGTACGATATTATACCACCCTATATGGTTATATATAGGGTTATATATATGGTTATTTATATAATGATAAGCATTGTGAAGTAAAATATCAATTATGATATGAATCCTATTAATCTATAATCTATATTTTTGAAGTATATGAGATTCCATTATAATATAATAACATTTTATTGAGAAAAGACAATAAATTGCGGATTTGTAGTTTATTGATGTGATAATAGAAAATGAGAATTCGTATGTCGAAAAGTAGAATATTTAGAATAATTCTTTTTTTAATATATAATCTATCAATTAATATATTAATTTAATATATAAACCAATCGATATATTATATTATATTAACAAATGTATTGATTCTTATATACATACTTATATTTATATATATATATATATATATATATATATATATATATATATTTCTTAATTATTTGTGATTAATATTTTGTTGTTAGTTGTAATATTTATTGGATTGTGTATAATTATAGTTGGTATCCTAATTTTGTATGTATACAATAAAACAAATAAAGGTTATATTATATATAAATTAATAATTACACACTATAAAAACGCACCCATGAATATATATATATATATATATATATATATATATATATATATATATATATATATATAATCATGATGAAACAACATACACATACATAATACTGTATTTCATATATACAAACATTTATTAGAAAATGGTGAAAGTCATTTAAATTGTGGTCCAAAATATGGTATGTATATTAATTTATTAAAATATATTATAATATATTATATTATTATTGTTAGAATTTACAATTATATATATAATCTAAGTTAGTGAAGATATTTAATAGATTTATATATATATATATCTTACTAAACCTTTAAAATGTATGTAATCATATACATCATATACATCACATTATTATTATTAATTATTAGTTTATGGAATCCATAATTTAAAACAATATAATTATTTGTCGTATACGACATATATGTAAATGAACAAAAAGAAAAAAAATCGATATACAAATAATAACAAATAAATGTATAAATAATAATAATAATCACACAAATAAATGTTACTATTAAGATAAATAATAGCAAGCAAATATTCTTTCAAATAGTGAGAACTATATAGGTGTTGATATATACAGATAGGTAATATAGCTAATATATAATATAATTATAATATTTTCACATAGAAGAAACGCTTAATCTACGTAACATATACTATGTTAATACTATAATAAATGAACATATATTTACACAACAACATGATGACATACGTAGATAGAGCACACCTAATCTTAATTAATAATACACTAAATGTGATACATTAACCATTTGCATCCGAGCTGTTGATTTCTGTTGTGTTACAAAATTCCGAGCTGTTGATTTCTGTTGAAAGAATAAATTCTGCACTCGACAATATTGTAGGCATTCTAAATATTCTAAATATTGATGAGATAATAAGAAGTAAAGTTGCGTAAACGTACGAGAGATCGACTATAGGGCTAGGTAGCTGGAGGTAGGTATTATAGTGTAAAGTTGTTATATACTGTATATAGTCTGTACTACATACGTCTTCATAATAATAATAACTGCTATTTAGTATAACAATGATTAAGATAAGTATTCTGTCAGGGGTTAGGTGACGATGGGCACATACTATAATGAAATAACTGCTCGTATATAAGAGTTTAAAGGGTTTTGATAATGGTTATAGTCGAGATAGAGCGATGATTAGATCAAATGTATAGACTAAGAGAGTATACTTCTTAATAATATGAGTTATACATGCATTATGCATAATATAAGAAAAGCTAGAACATTATAGGAGGCAAACGTACATTAGTTAACGTATCACCTAGTGGAGGCATATGATATATGTTCGTAGTATACATTATCATTGTGAAATAGTGGAATGTAACAATTTAAGTAGAATTGGATTACAAGTAAAATAATATGTTGAGACAAAATTAGATTTATAATGCACTACCATGGTAGGAAGAGATAATGTGGCTATGGTCACTGCAGTATTAAGATGAGGACTAGTAATCAGGAAATAGTGAAGAGAGGGAAATATGGTGAAATAAAGCAGATGTATAATGATATTTTCTAGTTTTATGTTGAAAATCTACTATATGAAGCTCGGCGTTTATTTTCAGATAAGAGATGTGTAATATATGACTCACTAATAATCGAGAAAAATGTATATATTGTTTAGAGTTTATATATGTACATGAATTGTACTAATAAAACGGGAATGTTATCATAAGCTAAGTTACTTGCCATAATTATTTTAATTGGAATTCCATAAGCAATAAGAACTCAACGTTTACTAGAAAGTACACATGTTCTGTTAATATTATTGATAATTATTTTAGAAATGTTTTACTTCAGAGACTTTACACATTATTATATAAAATATGATTTTTTATTCGGCATTTTAAATCTTATTGAAATTAACATTTCCTGTAAATTAAATCTATTACTAGTTTTTAAGAAAATACCATGGTTTACAAATATTTACTTCTATTTTCAAATGTTTATGAATGAAATATTATTTATTAATTATAATTATTTAAAAATATATGTATACATTTATGTATCCTATGGTATATATCCCATGTAGATAATTTAATTTTAATAATTATACTATAATATATATATATAAACAACGTGTTAATGGAATATAAATAATGTATTAGATATTGGTGAAACTACTTTAAATCATATTTCTAAATCAGGTATATTAATGTTATTTATTATAGAACATTATTATATCATAAATAAATATATATATATATATATATATAACATATGATAAATATATCATTATATGCCTAAGCATGCATGCCCTAAAAACTCCTAATATTTATATGTAGTATAAATATAATATATATTATATTTCATCTAACAAATTAGCCACACACAAAATATGGCCTGATTTTGAAAGCCAGATATTTGCTGGTTTAAATTATTTCTTTAAAATTATTATAATTTGATTATCATTACTTGGCCAATATTAATTATTATATTATATGATATTTTCAAAAAAATGTCAAGTGAACTAAATATCGGTGTCATTGTTTGATGTGAACGTATTTTATTATTATAAATATGTATATTATATATGTATGGTATACACATTGTATATACATGGTATACCCATATATATATATAGTATAAATTTGTATATATATATATATTATGAACATTATATCGTAAAATATATTTATAATAATTGTAATCTTTATTTTTAAATTTATTTACTGCAATTTGTATAATTTTAATAAATGAATATATTCATTTGTATATATATATATGGCAAAGTATACTTGTACCTATGTTTAATGCACATATACCAACTGGTATATATTAATGTATTACATAGTAATATTAGTACTCGTTATTGTACTATAAAATATATTATATTTAATTATAACTTGAATTAAACTAAATTGTATATAATTCAATATATTTGAATTATTATTTATATATTATAATATAGGCAAGTGTATATATATATATATATATATTTATAAAGATATTATCTACCTAAAACATTAATAACGACTCATTTAATAGAATATGATGAATAGTTTAAATGGTATTTAAAAAATTAGTAAGTATTTTAAATTATTTAAATATATTTTATATACCTATATATTTTAAGAACTATCCATATTATAATTGTATGTCATGCTCATTATGTTAAATATATGTCGAATGTCTACTTATATTTCTATTTTTTATTTAATTATATAATACCACATCTTCCCATTCTGCACGCATATCAAATTATTACACGTTAAACTTTACCTTCAAAATTAACATGTCAGATACCATTCTTAATTTATTATTAAGCTAAATAGAAAGTTTGTTCTCTTTCTGGATAGGCGTTAAAGATTCATTTAAATTGACAGGCTTGTAGTGGTCAGCTTTGTTATCATCCCGACTCTTCTTTGCTCCGCTTTTTCTAGTTATTTTCAACGAAAGAACTATAAGGTTATTGATGTCCTTACATCATGTAATCACACTCTGTTTGGTATTAACATATATTACTTATTATAGCCAATAATACTACTTCATACTTCAAATACAGATACACAATTATTCGTTCATTATAGGCATCATTTAAATACCACTCCTTTTATACTCTATTAAATTGTGTTTATTCATTCCATTTTACATGACATATTATTGGGTTGGTTATATATATAATTCACCTATATATTATTTAACTCAGTTATTCCATATTCGTATATTAATCATTATTAAAGGAAATTACCTTAATCCTTTATTTTACTTGCAAGTGAAATACATGGCAATCTACAAACCAATTTATCAACTCTCGTCCATTTCAAAGACACTGGAATGCATGGTATCATCAAAGATCGTCCGAAGGACATACTTTGTAGTATCTTTGGTATCATCCCAGTTAAACATTATAAACAATATTCTGAGTATTTATAAATCACTTACATTCTAGTTCATTTACTCGGCTATTAATATTATTATTAGTTATAATCTATTATCCCTTTATAACAAATGTATACCATATATATATGGTATATTATCCTATATTATTTATCAATCATATTCTATAATATCCTATTTAGTTATCATGTGCAGTAGATACTTTTAATATTCACAGTATTCCATGCGATATCGGTTTTAATTAATGGTCAAGTACACAACGTATTCATTTATTTTGTTTCTACATAATCTTCTTCTGTTAAAATAAATAAATCACCTATATTATAATATATTAATATATTAT
>OZ025240.1:41174714-41234714 GCA_964019155.1 Osedax fenrisi | reverse complement strand
GTATCGATATAAAATATAACACTATATTTTAAAAAAATAAAGAATTCTAAACATTATATACATAATAGCTATATATGTTTCTTAAATATTAATTAAGTTATAAGTATATATCTAGAGGTCATATAAATCCCTAATACGGACACTCTAGAATCTAGAGTCTAGATGTATTAATACGGACACCCTGTAACCAATCAGCTCGCATCGTATGGACTATTCTGATTTTCATAAATCGCATGCAATATATTATTAATACCACCAATGAAGTTAAATATAAAATGTAATTATTTATATACTTAACTTGTATTATTAATTAATAAACTAATTAAATTATATTAAATTATTTATAAAATTAATTTTAAATAATGTAATTTTAATTTATTTGATGGGCTCATCAATAATATATAGATTATATAGTTGTATATAGAGTGTCCGTATTATAACACAGGGTGTCCGTATTCGGACATTGGTAACAAATACGGACATCCCCGTTATATGGATACCTATATTGAATACATAGATTAAAATCACGATAATATCTATAATCATATAATATTAATATATTGTAATTTATGAATACAAATATTGAGTCATAAAATATTAAGACCATTTATTATTAAAGTGTCAGTATTAGGTCTATTTTTCACTATGGAATCTATGTAGGAGGACAGCACCAATAAAAGATCAGAATTCAGCGATTTGTGAACAT
This sequence comes from Osedax fenrisi, assembly GCA_964019155.1. Taxonomy (NCBI): domain Eukaryota; kingdom Metazoa; phylum Annelida; class Polychaeta; order Sabellida; family Siboglinidae; genus Osedax; species Osedax fenrisi. The sequence continues at coordinate 41,234,008 of OZ025240.1, read as the reverse complement.
ATTTTTTAATTAATACTGACAAGCTTATTAGTGATGATTAAACATACACGTGGCACTTATGAACACCGGGAAAAAGCTAATTGTAAATCGGGTAAATAAGGGAATTTTAATATGGTTTGATCGAACATAGTAAAACTATTCCATATCTCTATAAGATAATATATAACATATATGTAGGTATACCTCATTCATATACCATATTCATGTCCTTGCTAATATATATATATATATATATATATATATTAGCAAGGACATGACGACGTCATCTCACTATCTCTGTAATGGTTACTTAGTAGGTTACTCTGTATGTTACTTACCCTAGTTGTTAGTACCCTACTTGTTGTACTCCGAGCTAGATACTTTTCAGTGGTATATTTAATGTAATATATTTAATTTATATATTTATATATAAATTTATATATTAAAAGAGTTAAATCTTTGAATAAATATACTTTTCAGTGGTATATGTAATATATTTAAAATATTTAGATCCTTCAAGATAATCAAGATAATCAAGAATATGTATTCATCTGTAAAATATAAATGTATTTATATTTTAAATTGTATTTCTATATAAATATGTTATTTATACCTATTCCTTATCATAGCTAGTAGGGGAGAGTGGGGTTGTATGAACAGGTGTCTTGCATGATCCACTGGAGATAGCAATTGTTTGCTACAGCAGAAATTTGATCTAACTGAACTAGTATCGTCATCTATAATTAATACAGTTGCGGAAGTATCTTTTTAATAAAAAAATAAAAATAGTAACATTTTAATCACATTTTTAACTAAAGTACGCTCAAAAGTAAAAATTCCAGACAAGGTAATATATGTTATAACTTCTATAATAATTATTTGATTATTGTCATATTATATATATGATTTTAATATATAATTAACTTAATAGTAATATAAAAATATATTTCAAATTTTAAATAAAATATTTAAATTTGATCAATTAGGGGAAAGTCCCCGATTACGGACCACCTCCTAATACCGACCCCTCTCGTATCTCAGTAACTATATGATATATCAACAAATTATATATACATGAAATGTTAGTAAATTAATGATAAATATGAATAAGTATTTTATTTAAAAAAATATTCAATCCTACAATTATTATTTGATAAAATGAAATATTCTGTTTTTTCTTTTTAAATATTTGAATAATAACTTTTTTTTAAATCATTGTAAATACTTTATTAATTAAAAGAAAACTTAATACTGCACATAATACTGTAGATCAATAAAATGTTTATAACTTTTATAAAAAATAATTTAATTTGAATAACTATGAACCAATATATCTTAATAATAGCAACCCATATGATTTTCCTATATCCGACCCCCTAAATTACCCTAATACCGACCCCATGTGATTCATAATATCCAATCAAAATAGATCCGTATTTTACTTTAAAATATGTCATAGGTTGTTTGTGTATCATTGATATAGATTTAGGATTCTTGATTCCAGTTGATTATATACATACGGATTGATAAATAAATATTAAAAATAATTTATACTATTTTAATATAATTACTATAAAGTTTAAATTTAAATTTAATATTACTATTAAAACATAAATTAAATATAAAATAAATTTCGTGTATATTATAATTAATTATATTTATGTATATCTACTCTTTTATTGGATATTATAATACTACAATTATTTATACCACGATTATGTTAGGTGGTCGGTAATAGGAGAAGGGGGTCGGTATTAGGCATATATATATATATCCGATTACCGACCCCCCGGTGTATTCTTGTAAATATAATTATATCAAAAATTTAAAATAGCCATATTATTCATTGCCATAATATTACCCTAATTACAAAATTTCAATTAAATATATTTAATATTGAATAAGTTATTACAAATAATCATTTAGGGATCGGTAATCGGAGACTTTCCCTAATAATAAAATTGTATATGGGGTTGAGTGAACCACTAAAATGGGGTTATATGAACATTGTTCAATCAACCAAATATCATATGTTAATATTTATAATATAGTATTATAATATTATAATATATATGCAATGATCCGAATATAAATAAGTAATGATTAAATAGAAATAACATAATTAATTATATTGATATATAATTAATTTAATTAATTTTAATGAGGGTCAATTACTAATTCATAATAATTATTTAAATATTATTTCTAGGAATCAAAAATGAGAAACTATGCTCAATAAACTGATAGAATACGTGATAAAACTATCATGACAAGAGCAATTAAAGAAATAAAACAGGGTATGTTCATTCAATTCCGCCTTTGGGGTTGAATGAACTTTTTTATTTTTTTTATTAATTGTAATTATGAAATCTTTTAAGTATTCCTTATATATAAAAGTGATATATTAGTTAACTAATATCATATATTATGCAATACAATTTAAATAATTAAGAACAATTTATTATTACCACAATGATAGCACTTTAAACAAAAACATGGTCATATATGTAAAAACTAAACGTTCATTAGACACATTCAGAGTCTAATGAACGTTTAATGTTATAAAATTTAACCTAAACGTTCATGAAATATAGTTGTGTAATGAACGTTTATAAATGGTGTATAAACGTTCTTTAGACATTTCAGAGTCCAATGAACCTTTAATATTATAAAATTTAACATAAACGTTCATGAAATATAGTTGTGTAATGAACGTTTATCAACGGTATATAAAAGTTCTTTAGACATTTGAATTCCAATGAACCTTTAGATATATTATTAAATACAGAATTATTTTTAAAAAATTCTTGCCAATAATATTCATTTTCGCCTAGATTATTTATTTAAATATAGATACAATATCATATTTTAATTTTTCTTTATTTTGTTAAATTGATTTAATTTAGCACTAATGGAATTAAGTATCAATTATTATTTTATTTCTATATTTAAGTTGATATTATGATTTAATAAATAAAGTTACTATTTTAAAATAATAAATTCTTTAAGTATCTATGTTATTTTGATATCATCATAATTTCATTTATGTATCAACTTAATTATAATAATCAACAATAATTATAATCATAATTATATTGATAATTAAGATAATATAAATTTGAAATAATGTTATAATGATTTATCAATATTAAATATTGAAACATTGTATTTAATATTAAAAATATTATTAATGTTAAATTCATGTATTAAATATAACATATATGTAATTATATAATATTGTAATATATAAGTCATTACAAGTTAAATACTAATATGAACGTATCTCCGCTAATACATATATAATTATAAGCATATTAATAATATAAAATATGCAGAATATAGAGTCTAATGAACGTTTTTGCATAAACGTTCATTATAATATAGAGTCTAATGAACGTTTATACAAAAACGTTCATTAGAATATAGAGTCTAATGAACGTTTATACACAAACGTTCATTAGAATATAGAGTCTAATGAACGTTTATGCAAAAACGTTCATTAGAATATAGAGTCTAATGAACGTTTATGCAAACACGTTCATTATAAACTGGAGTCTAATGAACGTTATAAAAGGTTCGCTATTTGGACCACCCAATGAACGTTTAAATTGAGTCTAATGAACGTTTAGTTGTTACTGTGTACAACCCCACCCTCCCCTACATATGTACCATAGGAACATATTTTCATATACATATTCTTACATGGCTAAATTAATATATCATTAAGATAATATTTATATAAAATAAAATAATTGAAATAAATAAAAATTAACTTATTATGTTAATAATACAAGTCCGTAGTAACATATGATAACTATGTATATGATAACATATATGTTATATATATATAGACTATATATAGTCTATAAGCTATAGTGTATATAATAATATTAAGTATTACATCTAAATAGGAAGGAAAGCATTTATTAACACATAGGTAAACTTAACTGAATGCATTCAGTAATATTTTATTAATTTAAGTAATCATGATATGATAGTTGAATACACTTTAATATAAGAATAACGAAAGATTTTGTGATTAATTTTCATTGTATTTTTTTAAGTTCATAATTGTCATTATATTTTTTTCAATGAAGACATATAACTGAAAGTAATGTGCATATATAAAAGAAAACTAATTCATATAGGTTATATATGATATATAAATACAACATTTATTTATTTATTATTAATATTGTGGTTTCATATATAATTGTTGATTAATTTTAGAATATTTATTGAAATATATTGTATTCAGGTTTATATATATATATATATATATATATATATATATATATATATATATATATATATATATACATATATATATATATATATATATATATATATATCCTATACAAAAAAGTGCACATATGATAATAGTTTATAATATACTTTATAATAAATAACATTTATATAATAGCTTTCATATAATATCAGATATTTAATAATAATATTAATAGTATTATACATGAAGTATTGATTGAATCTATATACTATAATGTTCTACTAAACATATTAATACGCTAATATAATTATCATATAACTTATATATATATGGCATATAAGTTTCAAATATATATATATATATATATATATATATATATATATATATAACTTCTCCATATAGGATATCGTATGTATGATTAATAATCATCGATTATACATAATTATAAATTTGAAAGAAAAGTTAATGTGGTTGTTGATTGGAAGTTTATTTTAAATTAACGCTTTGTTTGTTTTTAAAGATGTGTACATAATATAAATATGTTGTTAATAAATGAGGTATTACTGGGATACTATCCCACTACCAGTATATAGACAAGAACTCCTATAACCTAAAGAGGTTAATGCATGTCTTGATATCGATAACAGGTATATCAATTGGGAACTTGGGCCTAATGCCAAAGTCCCTTGGTTTAATAATATTATTTTTATTATTTTTAAATCTTTGGTAAATAAATAACTTATGAAAATATAAAATGGCCAATTACATGTGCCGAGGGCAATATTTAAATAATATAAGATGTACATTACTAAATTATAGCTTAACAACTAATTATAATAATGTATCAAAGCGATTAATACATATTTCAAATTCACGTTTATTACGTACTTCTATATTAAATAATTTAAATAAAACAAATGTCATTCACCGATTTAGATGTTACAGAATATTTGACAATACATTAATTCCAAGTTCAGTCACGTTCTCTATTAGAAAATTACATATTAGTAACCTGAAGTATTATTCTCAAAAAAATGAAGATACTAAAGTGAATAAAGAAGAAGATATATCAGATGATAAAAAATCATCGAAGTCTGAAAATGATGATAAAAAAGAAGATAAAAACGAAGATAAAAAAGAAAATAAAAAAAAATCAATATTTACACAAATGTTCAGTAATGAAAATGCATGGAAGGTGGGATTAGTATCTATAGCATTGATGGGATCATTTATTATCGGTCAACTTTTAGTTGTATGGGGTTAGTCTAATTTATTAATATTTTATCAATTTATATTTCTTAATATAGTTTTTATATAGTTTTATAACGGATTATCATAATTATGGTCAAAATCTTCGAGATTTCAAATCTGATTTGAACGCCCGCAAAATGTGTTTTTCGAATTAGCAACGTCTTATGATAAGACTCTTATCAGTAAGAGTGTTACTGAGTAACACACACACATATATATATATAAATATATATATATGTGTGTGTGTGTGTGTGTGTGTGTGTGTATGTTACCTGGGAATGTAAATAACCACATATAAAATGTAAATGATTTACTGTAAATTGCATATAATCCTTCTAAAATCATTAATTCGAATAATTTGATTTTCAATTCGACAAGCTTTTGACAAGTTACCTTTTAAACTATTACATACAACTAAATGTATTCATTCGTATAGTTCAACAAGTATTGGTCAAAACCTACTATTTCTAAAACTAATATAGGTTTTTAGTCAAAAAACCTAGGTTTTTTCTTTAAAAAATAGGTTTTCCCTTTTTTTAATAGAATACATCCATACAACACATTGTTTTAAATGGTAACTGGTAAATACAGAATTCTTTGAATGCAAATTATTTATTCAAATTATTGATTAATCGCCTTTAGAGGTAAATTTATATATGACTATAGATATCAAAATCACAATAATATGAGTCATAAATAACATAACATTTTGTATATTAGTTTAATATATATGTATGTAGGTAATACCTAAGGTATGCATTTACAATTATGATACACACTTATTTTTATTATATATATATATATATATTATAATGTATATATATGGTTTGTATGCGAAGTAGCAACAAAAAAGTATAAAATTGAGTGCAATCACTATTAAATTTCAGTGCCAGTGAGAATTATATTCAATAAGATACATGTATGCATTCACATTCACAATAGACTATATATATTACCATTATGCAATGCTATTGTATAAAGTAATGGTAAAGATAACACTAATTGAGTGCATAATTACAATATTGTATCCATGGTAGTGTAGATAATACTATATCTGTAATGTTACTGACAAGTTATATTATATTTATATATAATATATATATATATATATATTATATAATATATAATATGAATAAAGTAACAAGAAGGTTGAGTGACGTCCTATATATAATTTATATATGCTTATAGGCTCACTCTGGATGTAATGCAGCTAAAATAAACCTGAATATTTAAAAACTAAACCAATCCAAACCAAACTAAACCAAACCTGTGAAACCAATTCAAACCCAAAATATGAATTACCATATATTTATATATAATATTGACTTATGTAAAGTTATTGTATATTTATGCACTATCACATTTAATTAATATTATCTTTACCATAATGAAGTTATGTAATAGCATCGAATAATGGTAATATATGTATAGGCTAATCTGAATATGAATGCATTCGTATTAACAAATATAAGTTCTCTCTTGGTGCACTGAAATGTAATAGTTGTGAGACTCGCTTGACTTTTATCACATTTATTAAATTTAGGATGACGTAATTTTTATGTGTAAATATATACATAGTATTTCTAAGTGTCATCAGATGACTAATTTAGAGGTCCAACAAAGTCCTGACCACCACACTTATATTACTGCATTTATAGAATATTACTATTTACTTTGCGCATATGTCATTACCGTCAAACCGATCCACCATTACCCATCAATATTATTACAATACCCATAGTAGATTTTACGCATTACATATATCTACGATTTGGAACATTATAAGTGATCTATTTTTAAAATTATTAATTAAGTTTTTAAGAATATAAAAATGTCCTATCAATAAATCTCTTCCACCATCCACCATTTTTTAAATTAATATAAAGTTATTTCATAAAAAAATTGATTATTAAAAAATTAATTATAAATTTATATAATTACAAATAAAATAATAAAATGAAAGTACTTCATTATCATATTAACATTCATATTAATATTTTAAAATTCGACCTATGAATTTTCTCTAATTACTGGTTGTAAAAAGATTTAATTTTTTCATATTATTCTATATAATCATTATATTTTAAAGTTTACATTCATAGATGACACAAATCATATAATACATAATTAATTAAAAAAAATGATGTCCAAAATATATGTATTTTATTAATATATTACGTATACTTTTATTATATTCATTCCGTATCGCGTATACGAAATCTGATTGTAGGCGAGACATTCATTTAAAATTAAACAACATATTAGTATCACAAATTAAATAATTACAATGATATGAGCGTTGTTAGTTAATTACATTACATCTATGTTATATTTAATTTTGACTCGAGTTGTAATATTAGCATTACATCTGAAATAGTTTTCTTATCGATAATTATCGATATATTATAATATATAACAACTTGCGCGCTAGGTTAAATAATTATTCCTTATTTTATTTTATTTATATAATTATATCACAAACCATTAATAATGCCTACACATATAATTTACTAATATTTACTACCATATAGGATCACCTCAACTTGATGCAGATGGAATTGCCGTTAGTGATACGTATTCTTATCCAAACCTAGCACAGTTTTTACATTTATGTCACCATTAGTCAGATTGTGTACTTATTACAATATTATATGATTACTATGATATATATATATATATATATATATATATATATATATATATTACTATTTAATAAGTATATATTAATAAATTAAACAACATTTTTATCAAGGTTTACATTTAAGTCATATATCTTGTCATATTTGTATCTTAAAAGCTAGTCAAATGATGTAATAATTAAATATAAGATATTTATTTAATAATTCACATAACATATTAAAAAATCATAACTAAATGATAACATATTTTCATTTTAATAATCATAGATATCACATAATATATATTTATATATATAAATATTATAAATATATATATTATTCTATATTTTAAACTTGAATTTTAATATAAACTAGATAATATGTCACTTCATGTTCTATAATGATTGATACATTTACAGATAGAAGACGAATACTCGAAACGTTAGTGATAGATTACATAGATTATAGTTCACCCAGTTAACATATAATTAGTAATCATAATGACTACATTGCCCCATGTATAAACCTCTAATCGTGAACAGATGTATTTACCCAGCACCTAATGTTGAAAGCAATAGTTCCTTAGTAGATTTACAATATATCATAACTCTATACTTATGTATATGTAACATTCAGGATAGTTATATATATATATAGAATAATATTCATAATTCATAGCTTAATACCATGTTGAAGATGCTTAGTAGCACATAATACTTGATAGAAAATACATAGTAATGTGAATCTAGTTAGGCGATACAATATCAATGTAAGCAATATGATTATATCTACACACTTATACGTTTAGTTATACACCTCTTTATTATTGTATCCATTTTAGTAAATACTACAATGTAATATAACAATTTTATTAATATGTCAGAAATTTTGCATTTCTATTTTCCTATAGAAGTCAGCATATTTATATTCTTAAATAATCTATGAATACTTATAACATCTGATATGATATTAAATATTCCTTTATCAATATATAGTATATATATACATCTAATTTTGTATACACATAATATAATAACTATCCATCATACCTACCTCTCATAACTTACCCCTCACTCACCCCATCAACTTACCCCTCACTCTTTTACTTGCACAGTACCAACATGGAAGGCATATCCATTACGAACCTTCAAGGAGATGAACTTCTTCACAAAAGTTAGAACTAATGAACACCTCAACAATACTTGTGTGTTGATTCACTTACCATCACCTACCTACCTCTCAATACTATGATGCTTTCATTGTTGTATATTTACTATTTGTTAGTAAAATTCTACAATAAAATTTAATTGCATTATTATTATAAACAATTTTATAAATAACTATATATATATATATATATACTAAATTAGTATTACTAATAGTTTAAAAACTAACAGTAATTTAGTCTAAGGGAGTGATTGTTGTAGTAAGACAGTTGAACAGTTGAATAGTGGCTAGTTGGACATCCCACTTATGTATCTATTTGTATATAACATCTTTTGTTAACATCTTCGACCAGATTTCACATGGCATTGATAATATTTATATTAGATTTAATCATGACTAATCATTACAACGTACAAAGTGGACATGTTGTTATCTAGCATGGTGTGTGTCATTCAGCATTACCTGTTTATCGCTAGCTAGACTCTTCACAATAACTGTAAGCACAGTGTGACCACTAATTGAAACATGCTGTAGATACAACAGTAGATTGGCCAGTTGTCCGTGCTTCAAAAGCATACTCTTAGATGACTGGTTGATATTCTAATTTCAAAACAATTATTTTTTTCTGAAATTTATCCAAACTATTATGAAACTATGCTTGCTATTGATAGAAATTATATAATACTTCTGATAAAAGTTTTATTTTCCAGGTGCATAAAAGAATTTGACTTGGATTTTTATAAATTGTTAACAAAGTTCATTTAAATAATTAGAAATTAAATTATATTAAATGTTAAATTTAGTATTAAAATTAATTAAACTTAATTCTCCGTAATTAAAATGAATATTGTATACCTATGTTTACAGATGATCAGAGATCCATCGAGTACTAAGTTACTACCGGACCCACAACAAGAGCCATGGTTTATAATTAATTATCTATCATCATCTGTATCCTATAATATAATATTACTTTTAAGAGCATACCATCTCTCTTGTAATGTAAAATATGTTTGCAAGAAAATGTTTAACATTAAATTTTGAACATTTGTAGTCAAATAAAACAAGTAAAATAAGAAATACAATATAATATTTATTTATAAATAAATTTAAATCTTATCTAATATAATTATTAGCTAATTATAATATTTAAATAACTTCAATATCGAATGATAAAATTAATTTGAATATTTAATTAATACTAATAATAATATCTATTTACTAGTGTTATAAATGAATAGTTTTTCAGTATTCAGCATTCGCTTTTTAGTAATTCAACTATTCAATAATTATTCGTTTCAAAAATCCATATCACCATTTAGTAATTAATTTATTATATATGAGATAATATTATAAGCAATTATTTATAATCAAAATTATAAGCAATTATTTTAATTTTCATTTGAACATTAAGAAAATATTAACTGTAATGATATATATATTTAAATATATATTTTTATATATTTGTGCCTCATAATTAAAATTGATATAATTAAAACTATATATAATATGTATATGAAATAAATAATAAATCATTGTATTATTCATTATTAAGATACTATCTTGATTAATAGTATGTATTACATACTACATTTATGTATATCACTACAGTACAGTTGATGTATAACACGTATATCCTTACTAATAATAATGAATTCATTGACAGGTATCAACCTAAATACACATTAGTTCTAGAACTTACCGGAGTTCTGGTGCATCCTGATTGGACGGTTAGTTTTCATTATAAAACTGTCAATCAAATTATAACAGTTCTATGGCGCTATTATACAATGATGTATGCGTTTATATCATATTGTTCGTATTAATTAGGAATCATCACCTTAGAAGAAGTTACGACCTTATTTGTTACAAATTTTATAACACTTTGTACATATTCTCAACACTTGTGAGATTTTATAATTACGAGTGTTTTTAAATAAACGACTTACTTACTTCTAATTAGTCATCAGTGTTAAGTCATCAGTGTTGAGTCATCGGTGTTGAGTCATCGGTGTTGAGTCATCGGTGTTTAGTCATCAGTGTTGAGTCATCAGTGTTGAGTCATCAGTGTTTAGTAATCAGTGTTGTGTCATCATTGTTGAGTCATCATCGATATTTAGCGGATGCTAATTAGGCTACGCTTCTGTTCATTTCCAAGTACTAGTATCTTCTATCCTTTACATTATAAAGTTGTATTGAGCAGTAATAAACTTAGTAATGTAAAAGATAGGCGATGGCCACATCGAAACTTAATAGTACTTTTGTAAGCCGGAGTCATGCCATTATATAATTCACAATCTACAGCCACATACCCAAGTACGTATAGAATAATGTTATATACATGACGCACAGTTATCATTCGTCAGTCCCCTTTAAGTATTACCTATGCTTTATTCACTTTTTCAATATTCCGCAAAAGAATGAAAAAACATCTTTTATTATAATTTTTTGTTAATTTGTTGTTAACAATAATTGATTATACTTTAGAGAATTGTTGCTACTATTATTCAAGTGTATAAATAAACTTTATTATTATTATTATATCAATCGTATTAATGTTATATGTAATGATTGTATGACTTAAACGACTGAAGCGTATGAACTAAACGTAATGCCATTATTCAGTTAGCGACGGGATGGAGATTTAAGAAAAGGCCGGCTGTTGATTTCTTCCTGAAACACATAGCAGCGCCTAACTTTGAAGTAGTTATCTACACTCACGAACAGGGCTTTGTTAGTAATGTGCCCCTACTCCGTCATCATTTCAGTAGTAGTAATGCCACCCCGCCCCTCATTGCAGTAGTAGTAATGCCACCCCGCCCCCCATTTCAGTAGTAGTAATGCCACCCCTCCCTCATTGCAGTAGTAGTAATGCCACCCCGCCCCTCATTGCAGTAGTAGTAATGCCACCCCACCCCCCATTTCAGTAGTAGTAATGCCACCCCACCTCCAATTTCAGTAGTAGTAATGCCACCCCGCCCCCCATTTCAGTAGTAGTAATGCCACCCCACCCCCCATTTCAGTAGTAGTAATGCCACCCCGCCCTCATTGCAGTAGTAGTAATGCCACCCCACCTCCAATTTCAGTTATAGTAATGCCACCCCACCCCTCATTGCAGTAGTAGTAATGCCACCCCACCCCTCATTGCAGTAGTAGTAATGCCACCCCTCCCTCATTGCAGTAGTAGTAATGCCACCCCACCCCTCATTGCAGTAGTAGTAATGCCACCCCACCCCTCATTGCAGTAGTAGTAATGCCACCCCACCCCTCATTGCAGTAGTAGTAATGCCACCCCGCCCCTCATTGCAGTAGTAGTAATGCCACCCCGCCCCTCATTTCAGTAGTAGTAATGCCACCCCACCTCCAATTTCAGTTATAGTAATGAGACCCCACCCCTCATTGCAGTAGTAGTAATGCCACCCCACCATCATTGCAGTAGTAGTAATGCCACCCCTCCCTCATTGCAGTAGTAGTAATGCCACCCCACCCCCCATTTCAGTAGTAGTAATGAGACCCCACTCCCAATTGCAGTAGTAGTAATGCCACCCCTCCCTCATTTCAGTAGTAGTAATGCCACCCCGCCCCTCATTGCAGTAGTAGTAATGCCACCCCTCCCTCATTGCAGTAGTAGTAATGCCACCCCGCCCCTCATTTCAGTAGTAGTAATGCCACCCCGCCCCTCATTTCAGTAGTAGTAATGCCACCCCACCCCCATTGCAGTAGTAGTAATATACATATATAAACTAAGTTGAATTAATATGATGTATTTTTAATAAATAATTAGCATTATCTACTTTAGTAATATAAATAAGTAATTATACTTATTAGATAAACTAAAATATAAATTATAATAATAAAGCTGATTGCTATTTACATATAGATTAATGTAATAATGATAATGGACATATATTATATCATTAAAGATCAAACCCGTTATCAAAGTTTAAATGAATTGTCACATGCACTGCAATTATTGCAGTTACTTATATTATAAATGGATTAAAATTGACTATATATACTTATGAAATTGAATATTATAATCTATTTAGTAAATAATAAACATTTATATGATAAAAAACTATAGTATTATATGCTCTAATATATTATTTATGTAAACCTATTGAATATTAGTAATTGTTAAATGTTAATTTAAATATATGATATTGAAAATAAATAAAAATATTGAATTATAACCAATTTCCTTGTATGCCACGCATACACACTCACACTTACACCTACACCTACACACACTCTATTACAGACTGCATTCCCGATCATTAACGACCTTGACAAGTCAGGAAGCGTAGCGTACAGACTATTCAGAGATGCCACTAAGTATGTGAACGGCAAACACGTGAAGGTAGCAAACTAGCTATGTGTCTAGATGCCCATTATATATATTTATGTTATTAAAATTAATGATAACATATAATAAGTTATCCTAATTATAAATCCTGTTATAGTTATTTGTAATCGCATTCATATAATTACAAATTATGTAATTTATAATTTTTAAATAATATAATAAATATTAATAATTTACTAAATAGAAACCCCCCCTATAATTATTGTAAGTATATATAAATGTATTCATCAATAATACCTCATTATTATTTTAGACGAATTAATATATAAGTCGAAAAAAATGGAAAAATAAAATGTAGAATATATTGAATTACTTATAACGTATAGCTAATTGATAATGTCTGCAGTAGTGCCTGTATGTTAACTATGACCCGTACGCACACAGGATCTAGACTGTCTGAACAGAGATCTCTCTAAGGTGATAGTGATAGACTGCGACAAGGAAAGCACACAACTTCATCCTAGGAACAGCTTCATACTTCCCAGATGGAAGGGGGAAGACGAGGACAGAAGTTTGGTGGACTTGGCGGCATTCCTTCAATGTTTGTTACATAATCACATGTGTTATGTAATCGTAATGTCTACTGGCTGTTAGATAGATAGATAGATCAAAAGTTTATTGAATTACTAGTTGTATATAAAAAAAGATATATATATAATAACATATGTATTTAGATACAAAATTATCATTTAATATACATATTGATAATTTAAATATGAAACTTTCAAAAATAATATACTTAATTAAAAGGTTATTATATTTAAATATTAAAAATTTGATTTTATTATACAACTCTTTGTTTTTATCTAATTTAACATATGGTATTGAAATATGGGGTAATATTTATAATTCTAATTTAAATATATTAAATTTATCACAAAAAAAAATAATAAGAATAATTAATAAAAAGATTATTGACAATTCAAAATTACCATTAATAAGATTATCGCATACATCAATTTTATTTTATAATAGTAACATTTTAAAACTTGATGATCATATAACTTTTAGAAATATTTTAATTATATATAATCTTTTAAATAATAAATATGTTAACGATATAACTGATTATTTTAAATTTAATAGAAATAAAACCAAATTTATTTTACCACTTATGAAAACCAATAGATTCCAAAATACAATATTTTTCAAAGGACCTAAACTTTATAATTTAATAATGTTTAATAATATTTTAAAAACTAATACAATTACTCATACTTTAAAACTGAAGAAAGTATTAAAATCATTTTTTATTAAACAGTATTGTTAATTTTTTTATAAATATTAATTATTATAATTTTGGCAAACATCTTTTTTTTAATCATTCTAAAACAATTACACATATTTATTATAAACAGTATTACAAAATTTACACATTTTTATTATAAACAGTATTACACAATTTAAATTATAAACAGTATTAAAAATAAACTATTACAAATTAAACAGTATTAAAAAATATAAAAATTATAAAAGTATTATAATCTTTAAAAAAAAACAGTATTAAAATTATAAACATGTTTACATTACAGTATTAAAACAAAATCTAAAAAAATTATTTAATTTATTGTATATTATTTTATCTTCATTTTTCTTTTTTTTCATATTACACTATCGCGATATTAACCTATTACATTTTTATGCTTATTATATAATAATCAATTATTTCTTTAACAGTTTTAATTTTAGTTTTTATTTAAACAGTATTAAATTATATGTCATATTGATAGTACAAATTATTTAATTTTCTCTTTCTTTACAATTTAACTTTGAATGCCTATTCACGAATCACAACTTTTATTTTTATAATCTGTATCAACTTTATTTATATCTCCTTTATTATTGTAATTTTATATTTTATCTTTGTTTCTAATTTTAAATTTTATTATTTTCGTATGTGATTAACCTTTTATTTAATCATTTCATTGTTTTTTTATATTATTATGATTTTATTATTATGTTTATCATTATTTCTATTTTATTATTTTATTTGAATGGAAATGATGATTTGATATTGCACATACTGTTAGGAGGTTTCGAATCAATAAAGCTAATCGCTTTCACTGATCCTCCTTAGACTTTGTCTATAAACTGAATTCATTCATTCATTCATATATAAACAATATATATAAATGTGATAATATATTCTTATATGTTATCAATATATTAGATTTTCTTATTTATATGTATTTAAATATATTATACATAATATTAAACATAATTGAATAATTATACTTATATGTGTGTTATTGCATGTATCCATTAAGAGTGTATGTAATAATGTAAACTTATTAGCTATAGATATCGGTGCCACACATTATTATACTTTGTTTAACATTACTTGCGTTCAAACTACAACTTACTCGAAAACTACTTTCCAGAAATTATTATAATTGGATATCCCTTTTACAATTCATTTAACTTTGCTCCACACATTAATTATTAAATATATACACAAATGTTAATGAATTATTCATAAATATATTTGTAATCAACATTTTATAACAAATATTTAACATATTTAAACCAATATTTATATTTTTTAAGTTTTAAAATTCCAATTTGTGTAAGTCATGATTCATATGGAAACATAATTTAAACTTCTAATTAACAGATTATTTCATATATTTTAAATATTTTATAAAAAATAAGTGAAATAATTTCTCTTTGGAAACTTCCATATATTGTACTTTCTATTAATAAAGTATAAAAGAGTATTACATTTGTTTATATTACATAATATATTCAGTAATTTATAAAACTAATGATATAACAATAACAAAATAATTTATTTAAATCATTAATTAATGATATATTAATCTTTTATAATATTAATTGTATTTACTTATAAATTAAATGTTCTCATATCTTGCATATATAATCAATCGATATAAAGAAAGTAGATAAGCAATTTACGCACGCAATGCATGTAAAGATATATACGCGAATGACACTTTTATCGATAAATTAACAAAATGTCATCAGTGATTTTGATTGGATATTAGTCATATTATATATGTCAAATATTAGAAGAGTAGGCTTTTCGTTGAAATAGATTAAAGTGACTTCTATTTATATCAATTGATCAGATTATAAATATCAATAAAATAGTATGATATATTCAATTTAAATACACACAATTACGAGGAATGTTGATATAATGTATTTTAAATATATAATTTTATTTTTAGTATAGATAGTACATTAAAATTGGTAGTAATTATCAATATATATGTATAAATAAATATTAATTTTAAATAAAAAGTAGTTGGCCAGATAGTGGGTTTCGACTGCAGCGCTCGTAGCGGATAGTGCCATACACTACATTCAATTGCTTATCAACTTTCTTTATATCGATGATATAATCATGAAAATACATATTTCAAAATTTGATTTTATAAACATATAAATATTTTAATAGTTTACATTTTATATTAGTATAACTATCTATGATATGTTTAATAGTTAACTATAATATAGTGTATATTATCAAATAACATCAATAAATATAACCATATTTATAACATTTCATTAATTAATTTAAATTAAATATGCAAATTTATATAACATTTCATTAATTAATTTAAATTAAATATGCAAATTTATAATTTCTTATTTATAAAATAACAATAATAGTTGAATATTTCAAATATATCTAATAATGTTATTGACATGTTATTCTAGATTATTCATTTGCCATTTTAATAAGTTGCGAATTCAAATATTTCATATTACTTTTGTCATATAAAACCATGTCATTTTACTATAAAAATACATTGAAACCTAATGTATAAGGATATGAAACTAACGCCACAAAACCTAAAACTTTTTTAAAACTGTGCCATATATAATTTTAAAATTATATAATTTCATTAAATTGTAATGATTGTCCTTTAAAGCCATGCTATAATTCACTTTAATATAATTCGTTGATTATCTAACACAATATTAGCACTGTAAAAATTAAAGTTTATTTAATCATCAGTAAAATATAAATTATTTAATAAACTTTTTTAAAAGACTTTTCTACGAATAACAATCTTTCATTTCAATTTTAATCAAATAAATAACACTATAAAATATAAACAACAATAAAATATATACCAAAATGTAAGAATTTTCTATTACTTATAAATGATATCTAAGTTACTAAGCCTTCACATTATCTCTCTCTCTCGTCTAACCACCTACTACATGATACCCCCCTCCCCCACACACAGTACTATTGATAAGTTACTAAGTTTTAACATTATCTCCTATAACCACCACCTACATGATAACCCCCCCTCCTACCACACGCAGTACTACTGATAAGTGACGTTGAGGACGTAAGAACTGTGCTCGATCACTACAAAGGTTTCGATGACCCCATCGTCGCTTTCAAAGAGAATCAAAGAGCTCTACAGGTTAACATACACACACAGTTTGAGATCTGTGTTAATGAGCGATGGTCATGTGACCCTAGACACTAAGAACTAGGTGTGAGTTGATATGTAATCATCATTTTAATATATAACTTAGTTATAAATTTAAAAATGTGATGTTTTATCGTTGATTAAATACTTGAATACCCGAACCATGTCAAACATATTTTAATCTAATTAGCTATCTTATTTGTTTTTAAGGGCCGGCGTAACCTTAATTGTTATTTTTTAGATACAATTTTTTTATATTGAAATATTAAAATGTAATTCATTATCTTTAAAATGATATATAATATATCATATAAAATTAAACATAAGTGCCTCAAATACGAAGTTTAATCATACACCTATTCAAAATGATGGGATTTAATAATTAGAAAACCACCAGGTAAAACTTTAGATGCCAATATCTCACGTTTTTTTTGTTGATTTTTTTTTTGTAATGTCTATATCTTTTGAACTCTTATATGAATCATTATATATTTTTCTGAGTATATACCTAATATATGGTTACTATTATATATGTATGTAAGCTAACGTAAATATAATCTATTAATATAATTATTTGAAAAAAAATGGTAAAAAATTTATTTTTAAATAATTTTAATATTATAATTAACTTTTCTTTAATTAATAATACATTTATTATTTTATGATGTACCAATTTAACTAGAGATAAATGTTATCTAGATAATTTAAAAAAAATACTAATAAATAGAAAATATATAACCTGTTAAAAAATAGCTATTTTTCCCTATATTTTACATGTAAACGCCGGCCCTTAAGTGTCTGAAATTTGTTTTTCCCTTTATATTTACTAGCTAGCGTATTATTTATATACTATATATACAATAATATTATTTAGATGTTTTGTAATATAAGTTCATCATAATAACACTAGACCTATATACATATTACTTAGTGATTGCCTATATTAGGTGGTAAGGCCACACTTTAGAATATCAGCAAATAATCGTGGCTTTTCGTAGATCAAACATATAAGATATATACAAATGCTGATGGTGTTTTGAGCAAATATTTGCAAGTGTGGTCCCATCTTAAAATAATATCAATAGACTTACAATCCTAATGAATAAAGATAATCGCCGTAATGCTATGATACTGTGTGTACAGGAGTTCCAAGAGAAAGCTGCCCTAGCCCAAGTGGACAACAAAACCCTAGTTCAGACCTACAAGAAGTCGGGCACAGGCTTATTCTCCAAGTTCTAGGCACGCTAGACATACCTGTACATACCCTATAGCTGTACATATAGCCATGATTATTACCACATTACGTATGTATATATATATAGGAGATTCAATTTAAAACTGTTATTTCGAACGTATTCAATATTTACATGTTTATTATATATATTTTGTTATCAGTGATAATAAATTAATTTTTTTATATTTTCTTTATATACAATATTTGATACTTAATTAGTCATTAATTAATTAATAGCGATATAGAATCAATTATCTAATTTAACAATAAATACTCATAAAAAAACATAGGGTAAGATTAGCATATACAAACATAAGGATTGATGATTTCATTACTATGTAAAGGAGAATTATATTATCATTAGATATATATATATATATAGTATGTTTTGAATTAGTTATATATTGATAAAAAAGAAAAAATTTAATTATTTAACCTATATATATATTATACCAACTCAGACAGTATTTTGTGTTCCTCATTGTACTTAGAATAAATATTGGTTATATTTAATAGAAGCAAGCTTTATTTATTATTTGTTATCCTAATAAACGAGCAAATACTAATTATATATCTAAGCCTCTAATTCAGAGGTATATACTCAGCAACATGCATGATAATAAACTAATAGATCATGGATATGTAATGATATTTAATATTAAAATAGGTAATAGATAAAGGAACTAAAATTTAAATTACACCACTTTAATTTTAAGATGGGTTTATAGACAATTTGATTATAAAAGTATATTCCCATATATAATATATGTCAATTATAATATACAATACATTTTATTAAATTTCAAAATCACATGACTTAATTTAATTACATTATAATTTTATAATCTACTATTTATTTAAATAATAACTTTGTAATACTACGATTATAGAAATAATATGTATTTATAATTAATATGTTGAGATATATTTATAAAAATCACAAACTGAATTGAGTAGCTATAATTTTAATTGTGTATTGATAATTATAATTAATACATTATAGTGTACTAATTCTATAATATACAATACTTCTTCTTTAAGCTTGGGTTAGTTAACTTGTAAGTACATTTATAATATATATTAAACATCAGAATGACATTTATACAATAAGTAATGCTAAATACAGTATCGTATATGAATTATTAAACTATTATAAATTACATTAAATAGTCCTTTTTACAAAAGTACAATAATTTCAATATAAAAATAGGTTTTAGAATATTATATTTTTAACCGAGTTTATTCTCAATAAGTTAAAATACCTATGTAATGTAAATATGTTTAAAAATAACGACGATATAGAGATGATATTAAGTTGCATTATTTATTTGAATATGAATACGCTGCAGGAATGTAAAAGTAATAGTTACATCCCTAAGGTACATGAAGCTGTGATAAATTCACCATAACCAGTAGTAGTAGTAGTAACAATATTAGTAGTAGTAGTAGCAATAATAATACGTTAAAAGATAACTAATGTCCTATATCCGTATGACAATGTGTGTTATATATGTGTATCACATAACTTAAAATATCAGCTCGTAAATAATGATATCGTACGGTACACAATGATGGGGACAACATACACTTTATTAGTATACAAATAAAACTTCGATGCTGACACGCGTATCAATGTCCGTCCTCTCTATCGCTCGGTTTATTCAATAGGGGGAGCTGGAGGTCCATCGTTACGATCGTTCTAGAAATCAATTAATAATTAATATATGGTATATATGAGTTCAATTGGAATTATATATATATATATATATATATGTATATGTGATTATACAGCATTACTTTACTATCTTGTTATATATATATAGGTATGAATTTAATGGAATTGTGCGCAATAAACTAATTAAAAATGTGCTTATAATGGATATATTATCAATATATGAATTATATTTATTTATAATATATATCTAGATAAAGAGTTATTTAACAATACTAAACTACAGAATGTTAACAGTGTTCAACACACAGATTACTACTACATATATTGTTACATGCAATTACTGATCATACACAACATGTTCAACACTTATTGTAATATATAATTATCTACTCATTATTGTACTAGATGTTGTATTCATTCTATAAATAGAACAGAAAAATAGATATATAATAATATACATTATATTAAGTAATATATGTTATATATTGAGTAATAAGTGTATATGTAGTTAGCTATTGGTGATATAAATAAGGACAGGACATTTGTTCTCAATCTATTACAATGGTGTCAGTGATTTTATTTAATTTACCAATGATAGAAATATACGTTTCCAGTTCATAGTTCATTATGATATAAACACGACATTAAAATAAAAGCTTCTAATAATATTACGAAATAAACATCATGTACTCGAAGCGAATAAATGAATGTTATTATAAGAGCTCTACTATTAAGATGCTCACACCAAAAAACAAAGCCCAATATCGTCGAACAACAAAATCAGGCAATTTCGATATGTTTATACTGATATCAGTGCATTTATATATAAATTACCTATTAAATGTTTGAATTGCTCGATATCGGGATATAAAATGTGCCGATATTGGGCTATTTTTATTGGCCTGAAAGTATCATTAGTTGTTTATTAGAAGTGGTCACATTAACAATACAAACGTTGTTGTTGTTGCGTGGTTTCTCATCACTGGTGGAGCCACCGGTCAAACGGAGACTGGCCGGACGCAGCACAAACAGCAGTGTGGCTACTAGGAAAGCACCCATCATCATCAACACTGACCAGCCCATCTCTGATGGTCCCGCCCCTGGAAGCTCTGGTACTGTGGTGATGGTGGTGGTGGTGGTAGCACTGATTAGTCATCATTATCATTGATCACATGCATTATTCGCGTGGTTTAATAATGGTGAAACGCTTGATCGATCAACTCGTCCATTTCATTATAGTATCAATATAATTATATTTAATTTCCTATGTACATTCATTACGCTAAGTTATATATTTATATATTAATATAAACTATTAATATAAACTTTCAAATAGTTAACTATTCAAATAAATAATTTGTCAGATTAATTTAGCATATTTATATAAATAATATTACTGAATTAAATTTATTAAAATGTTATGTATGAAATATTATATTACATTATATTAAATTAAATATATTTCTATATTTTTTTGTCTATATATATATATATATAACAAATTTTAATTTGACATGAGTACAACTTTACAAATGTATATTTTCCTTGTAAAAAAAACAATTTCTGCATTAGAATCTATAACTACAAGGGTGCGTTTTTGGTTGGTTTTGAGTGAGTGAAATCTAGCAGATAGATTTGTATGTGTTTGTGGTACCAGTTATCTAACTCATTCATAGATTTATATTTTACATAGATCGGTATTGCTATATCTCGCTAATGTAAAATTCTTCAACAGACATGGTGTCTCAAGTTACGTAACTTAATATGGCCGACCATCACATGACACATACATTTAACAAATATTTTAAACAAATAATATTGATTTTTAAATACATTTGATTTTTGTCTATATACGATTTTAAAGTGCATTTCAATTATATCAAAATAAACATTTACATTTATTCATATTATATATTTATTCTGCAATATAATTGGAACATTTAATTTTATTAAATAATATTTTATATGTGATGTTCAGCCATCTTAAGATATCTAAATCGATGCACCATGTCTGTTAAAGAAAAATCACGTGACTACCAATCTAGGTAAACTATGATCTCATTCGACCAAAAATACTACTGTTATAAAAATAGAGTTTCACATATATGCAATGTCATATCAAAATACTGTGAAATATGTATTGGTTAGTTCGACTTTATTTGCTTTTTTAAGAATATGCTGAAGTTAGTGGGCAATCCGTTATTTGGTTCGACTTGGCTCTAACTCAAAATAAAATGTTGTCAGGCGAGTTAAAATAATTATATATATTTAATACAGATAAACATTCGACTGCTTAGATTTCAACTCATTCGATATCAACCACAAACTAGTCCATACTAAAGATATACTATATACATTATTCACTAACATTGGTCAGTACAGTTTTCATCAGTGCATGTAGTTTGGGAATTCCTCAACTAAAATAAAATAATAAAATTACATTCTGTTTATTAATAAATAATATTAAGATTTTATTTCTTAATTTTGTATATATATATATATTAGATTGAATAGTACTATGCCAATTATATATTAAATACAATAATAATATTTTAATATATAACTAATTAGATGAGTAAATTTATTTAAACTTTTTAAATAATTATATTTGTAGTTAAAATTGTATCTCTGCTTATATTAGTGTGATATTTGTGTGATCAGCTGTAACATCGAGATCTCATGTCCGGTGTTAGGCATTATAGTCTCAGTAGTCATAGAACACTTATCGGAGACTATTCATTGAACAACACCTTATTATGGATACCATTGACATAGAGTAGACTAGCATATAATAAGTTTGAGAAACATTCACTATTATCATTAGAAGATAATTACTGATAAGCAGTATTAGGCAGTGAGGTGATTCTATATAGTGCTGAAATTGTCACTACTGTTTGATTATAAAGTACAAGTACTGAAATAAATGTTTAAATACAAGACATGTTATATAGAGTGCAAGTGCTATTCATTTATAATTTAGTCACAACAATCCAATAAATAATGAATTGTTCTGAAGTGATGTATAAAGTTATAGTGACAGTTGTCACTGTCACTGACAACTATAATAAAAAATAAATACAATAAATGATAATATAAATAAATTGTTTGGAAATGTGTATGGAGTATATTAACGTGAAGTTCATAAAGTTAGTTAGTCCTGTAATTAGTTCAAGTAAGTATCTATATAGTTTGTTTTAGATTTATTTGTTTGATAGTTTTTTTCGTTATTTATATTCCTTAGGAGTTTATTCCAATAAGATGAGTAGTTATTTTATTGATTGTATTTTAAAAGAATATTATTTGATGACCTCGAGTTGTTTCTATTATTACATTCAATTGATTATTTGATGTATGTAGGAAGTTTAGTATGTATTGCAGTAGGTATACTATTTAGAGTATCGTAAATGGACCTGTGTTTAATAGTACTTAGAGGGCTAATGCAATGTACTTGTGGATTAGATATAATAATAGCCCAATACTATTGATATCAGTATATATAATGGAATACAAAGAGGGGGTCCTACTATTAGAAATGATTCGCTATAATCGAGTGTCTGACATGTCGGATAACAATACTAATATTCACATTAGGGATGTCACTATATAATTCATATACAATACACGTATCACATTATGTATACATATATTTATATTAAATTATATATTAATATTTAATTAACTGGAAAATTAGATATATTCAATTAATATAGGCTTTGGAGAATAGTTACATTATCTAAAACAATTACCAAATAAGTATATATTATTTGATTCTGAGTAAGTTATAAGTAGATTAAGTTAGAGTAACTCTAATAGAGTTAGTTATAAGTTAGAGTATAAATAGATTATAGTTCATTATAAGATTAAACATAAAATATTAATTTAGTCACAAAATTTAAAAACTTTATATATGCACTTTTTCTTTTAATTTTGAATAATATTTTATTGCATTGAAAGAAATAATGTCTAACATTTATATATTGATTTATGTTTTTTACAATTATAAAAATAACTTATCGTAAAAATTTAATGAAATTAATGCATCCTATACAATATTTATATATTAACCATATTTTGAGTATTAATATCTATATAGATAAGCATATGTTTAATAATAAAAACAAGGGCATGAAGTCAGCTCCCTACCTCTGTAATGATTACTTTTTGTACTCCGAACTAGATACTTTTTAGTTGTGTCATTAATATATTTCAATGATTTAAATCTTTGAATCAAAGATATCAAGGATATTTATTTAGTAGTATAATTAATATATTTCATTGATTTAAAATGCATCAGATCTTAAATCGTATTATTATATAAATATTTTATTAAAATTACGTATTTATTTTTAGATTTGGTTTCAATTGAAAATGTTTTTCTATATTCTTTATGTCAACATTTAAATAATATAATGTGTATTTCATTATATTACAATTTTAATATAATCATATAGAAATCATTTATTTAAAAATGAGTTTTTGTATCAAATTTGTACTCCTGGACCACAATGCATTATAATAAAATAAAATGTTCACAAAATATAAATTAGCATTATTGATAAAAATTAAAAATATTATATTAAATTAAATATTATATTAAAAACAAATTATTTAGTATTACAATTAATAAAATATATTAAAATATAAATGGATATATTTAGAGAAACGCAGTTATTTACTGAACAATGTGAACACATACAATAGAGATGTACGTTATATCATGTACCTAAATAAGGTAGTCTACTGGTGGCTGACCATACTTTATTTGATACACACAAACACAGACAATTATAGACTATTTTGCTGGCCAATGTGGGAGTACTAATGGTTTATGATGATGATGATGATGATAATAATGATGATGATGATGATGATGATTATGATGATGATTATGATCAAAAGTTTAAGCACTAAATTAATGCCATGTAGGCCCATTCGCTCGTGCGGGAAGAATATTATAATAGAATAAATTATTTTAAATAAGAAATTCTAACCATATTAAGAAGCCTAGCCATCGAGTTTACATGATTCCATATGCATTCACACGGATCAAATCCACCACCGGCCCCTCCTCCTCCATTACCACCACCTCCTTCAGCCATTATATGTATATCTGAATGTAATAAATAGGCATCGAATAAATAAGATTAAATAAATATTAATAAAAATATGAAATCATTTTTTTGGTCAACTATAAATAATATATACATATATTGGTTGTTATGTACACTCGAGGCGCCAGATTTATATGACTAATAGTTTATTCGATAGCGATGCGCTCACTTTCAGAGTTGATATACCTGTCTCTAGATATAATGAACTAGGTTATATGGACCAGTTATGAGTCATAGCTGAGAGTTGTGTATTTGTTAAAATAGCCTATTACTATATAATTAGTGTATGTGTATCATTCGCATACCATATACATACACGTATGCATATATTTATACGTGTTTACATACATGCATGCATACTTTATGTTCATACCTAATATAAACTAGAGGTTGGCGTCTCCATTACTAAAACGCCATCCGATAAACTATTAGTCTTATATGTAGCCTCTAGTGCATACAACATGTGTTGTGTATATACTAGCGTAAACCTACTATGGTAATGTTATTCCTTCTATATATTTAGTTATGCTATTCAAACATATGTTTAACACAATTTTTCTATTTTAATAAATGAATTGAAAATAATCATTACTTAATTTATATATTAAATAAATTAATTAATTATTATAGTAATATTGATGATTATAAAAATCATTATTATAATATAGACATATTTTTATTTGTTAAGTTAATTGCAATGAACAATATATTGTATATATAATATATTATATTGTGGATGTTTATTTAGTTTATCAGGCAATACAACTAACTGGTATATATAGTTGTGTGTAATATTCACCTGTGAAATACTTTCTATAATAATTATTATAATTTAATTATTAATTATAATGATATGATATTTATTAATACATGATAATGATATTATATATTAAATATCATATGTAATATATAATATCATTATTTTAATTTAATAAATATCATATCATAATTAATAATTAAATTATGATAATTATTATATAAAATATTTGCCATATGTTACATGAAAAGTGTGAAAATATTACACAAAGTTAGTGACAAACTATTACAGATACTACATATATAAGTGAATTGTATTACCTACTATACTGGTTATACACCTACCAATATAATATAGTATATATAACACTGTTATAGTATACATATTATAATGTTATACATATTAAACTACAACAGTATTATACCCTGAATATATTGACTAATATTTAATTTAATATCATATTAAATATGTGATATATGAGCAATATAATCTCGGATTTAATATCATGGTATAATAAATATACTACTTTGTATGTATATAAATAATATATATTAGCGTATCCAACATATAAAATAAAAATAACATTGTAATACTACTAAATTATAAATTATATATATTTAAAATTATTTTTTATTTGATATTTACAATGTAAATAGTTTACATATACACAATATTTATGAAATACATACTAAAAGTGATACCATATACTATTACGATAGTATAAGTTAAATGTTAACAACTACTAAATAACCCTGTATTATGAATAAAATATATAACCTCAATTAGTTAATAAGTTTATAGAAGTATATGACTACAAATAAACTAAACTATTTGTTTACATCATTTGTTTATTTATTTTGATATGGTAATTTATGACACGTACCCTTTAGTTATTGACTCCCGTATTTAGGATAAATAGGTAAATATGTAGGCGATTTGCGGATCGGTGTTCGGCTTATAAACTTGACGTGTTCTTGTTATGTGAATTTACATATAACGATGTTATAATATTTGATATCAATGTTTAAAATCACTTTACAGATTGTAGAATTAATTAAAAAAAATTAAAAAATTAAATTTCTGTTTTAATAACGTATTATTTAAATGTTAATATATTATTAATAAAGTAACGTAATTGTGATATTTACTATATATAGTTATTAAATGTTGTGTTTGTGTTATGTACTTGTATAAGATAGGTATCGGTAGTGCGACGTAATTACGTACTTAATTAAGTACTTAAGTACGTGTATTGTTTTACATTTTAAGATTAACGAAATAGGTTTCACATTGTTCAATGCAAAATTGCGAGTTTTTAATGATGTAGTAGGTTAACCTACTTGTTAATAATTTCCAACGAGAAATACACGCACACTGTCCGTCAGACAGGGTTATGATAGTAAGTACGATAAAGTAACAAAAATAATTAAATGAGATTTATGAAATAAAAGTAAGGACATGTCCTTGATACCAAGATGTGATAGGTTATGTAGAGGTTATGACAACGGTTTTAAGAATTAGTCTACTAAATGGAATATTGGATCATATATATAAAATGATAGGAGAAAGGGGATATATAAACAATGTGAATTTACTGCATCATGATAATGATGGGAAATTAGTAGTTATAAGTTATAACTTATAACCTATATTATCTATACACGCGTATAGTTTTGGGTGAATCTGTATATGTGGTAGGTTAGCTATGAATTACATACGTTGAGGTAGGAATTGGCAACGATTTTTCGAAGGTTTGCTTCGCAAAATCTTTGGAATTGGGTAGCCACTTAAGATAATTATATTAAGCGGAGTTTTTTATATCTTAATTTAACATTACTAGTATGTTAAATCACCAATTCCAAATTCTTAAGAAGCCTAAGTAGGTTTAAAAATTGTATTCAAATAACGTTTTACAACGTTGTAAATATGGATGCTTTGAGAGAAAATAAAACTAGTGCATATATGCATATATATATACTGGTTTATATATATACACAATCTCCACGAATAAATACAACTTATAAAAACCAATAAAAACGCTCTTTATAAATAGGTTAATATAATCCAACTTATTCGTATACAATAATTTCCTTAAGAAGCAAATGTACCAAAAGAAGCAAATGTCAACCAAAGAACCACATTAAAAGATATATATATATATATATATATAATATGTAATTAATTTTCAATAGTTATAATAGAGTTTAAACTATATATAGATAAATAAAAATGGTTTTGAAAAAGGATGACAATTCTACCAATTAGCAGGATTATTTCAGGATTAGAATAAAGTTTAAGTAGGTATCTTTTTTTATTAAGTGGACATTCATGCAAGGGGCTTTACTAGGGAGCAGGTGTGTAGTTATGTAACTAAGCGGTATAGGTATTTATTTGTATCATACAACTTGTATGCGTGTAATATTATTTGGTGTGTTATTTTTAGAATTATGAGTCAAATTAATATTATTGTTAATTATCAGAATTTTATATAAATTAGTTAAAATTCAATTATTTGGGGAAGGGGTAATAAAGTAAAAAGTAATGACAGGGTCACTTAAATCCACTTGATTGTGTATAGTATGTCATATTAATTTATAAATCGGGTTTCACACCGACAGACAGTTTAACTATGATGGTGAACATTGGCCGAATATAAATTGTTTGTTTACCAAAATGAAATTATTTATTTTATAAATATTTATATATACAAATTTAATATACATATTTATATTGCTTGTATATATACTGCAGAATCATGATTATTATGATATAGTTCGAGAACCACAGTTATTGACTGAATAATGTACACATAAAATAGAGATATTTCTTAACAAAATACCGATAATTGGCCGAGCATAAATTTACTTAATCACACCAAAACATAAAATGGTAGACCATTTGGCAGGATAATTGTCAACCTACGTGTTTATTAGGGTTTACAAATGTTACACTATTATCAAAGCCCCAAATGGCTTTGCTATTACCTAATATATTATATTTTTATATTTTATCTTTAGATACTATTATTATGCTATTAATGTTGCAATATTAAATATTAATGGAATATAAGTTTCTGACGATTTGTTTTACTATGATCGAGAACTGGTATAAGAGAATTTAGACATATGTTAATAAATTAACTTAACTTATTTTACTTTAGAATAAATATTTTGTTTAGAAAGCTGAATATTGTTTTAATTACAAATATAATTATCGGACTAGGTATACATGACTTAGATAGAGCTAAACATGAATTTGTGATAGGTTTAGAGTAGGGGTATTTGTTAGGACGTGTACGATTGGTAAATATCAATACATCCTATAACCTTGAGGTTATGAGGTTTTGTAAATAATATAGGTAGGTAAATGTAAATAATATACTATATATAGGTAACCTATGCTTTATTTATTGTCTGATTACTGAATACGTAAATCGTATCTCATCGATATCCTCAAGGCCAGTCTGAAGTTTTAGAACCTCTATAAATGTAAAATGTTGACGACATCTTTTTTTTTCCTCGTGTGTGTCCATAGGATTAAGTTATGTACCAATTCTTCTCTGTTAAGTACACTGTCTGGCAAAATTTAACATTCTTTCAGATATTATATATGTTGTTTTCGTTGATCCATTATATAGTTTTTCGTTGCTGGTTTTCTTTTCAGTAGATATTCTGAGCCATACGTATACGTATAGTAAGAGAGTATAACCAATACCTCCTATAACCCCGAGGTTATAGGAGGTATTGGTATAACATGCATACATCCGTGTTATCAACTTACTGTCTAAGGTACATCATTGACTACCATATAATATAACGGTTTCAATAGTAGCTTAAAAGGCACGTATCTTTAAAATTGTTCTTCATGTTAGTTATCCATATGCGTTTCATTCTATGCATAACCGTACAAGATAGATAATTTCTGATTTTTAAGTCTTTTTCAGAGCTGCAATCAATGTTCCTATATATTTGTAATTTTTAATTATGTTATTGTTTCGCCATTTTATTGTTTTAATGAATGGGGATTGTTAACGGTTTTATCCAATAACTTCTATTTTTCTAGTGTTTAACGTGATACCTATTTTTCATATTCTATTTCAACTCTATGTAACAATTATTGGGATATCAGTGCTATATCGTCAGCATAACTTATATCGGTTATAAAGACTGATGGTTCTCTGCTGAATTTTCTTTATGTTATCTTGAAACCGAGATTATAATAATGTTCTCAAATTACTTGACGCATTACGTAGTCTAGATTTATGATAAATAAGAAGGGTGCAAGAGTGTATCTATGTAGCAAACCCTATACAATTTTGAAAAATACAGTTTGCCATCAGGGTTATAATTCTTGCTTCAGTGTTTTCATAGAATAGTGCTATTGAATTGATTATGGTAGATGATATACTATATTTCTAAAATGTTTAGCATTTTTAAGCGATCTATACTATCGAATGCTTTTTTAAATTCTACAAAAATTATAACTGCATTTAGGTCATAGATTTAAAGTCCTTTAATTAATATTCTTAGTGCAATGATGTGTGATCCGTGTTAGTTGGGTCTTAATATAGGGTCAATATACGGTTGAATGTGATTTAATACAATATTGTGTATTGTGTTTGCGATGACTGATGCTATTTAAATACCTCTATAGTTACCAACTTCTTATAGGTTGGGATATTTTTGGAATAGGAACGATATCACATGTAGACCATTGAGCTGCTTTTTTTACTTTGTATTAGCATTTTATTTGCAAATTATAGGATTATGTCTTCAATGTGAGTATATTTAAAAAATCTGATGTATATATATACCACCATATATGCCATCAGAGCCCGTTTCTTTACCATCGATAATATTATTATTAAGTATATTCGCTATTCGTAAAAAGTCCAACTGATATATCAAGAGTTTCAGGATTGGTAACTTTTATTTCAGTATTATATATTTCATGGTATTTTGGTTACTATATGTAGGCGATTTTGAGTAAATACTGAAATCTACGTTAACTCTATATATAGAGTTATAATATATTAACCTTGTCTTTTCATTAGATTTTATAAAATTGTCGTACAATCATAGAGCTAGAGAGAAAGTTTCTCTCTAGCTTTATGCGTACATAGATGTTGAACTCCCGTCACAGTCTTTGTTTTTGTTTACAATTTCAAATCTATTTCGAGTTATAATGGAATATTCTTTACATGTATTTATTTTCAAATATATCCCTTCCTTTCGAATTTGGAGATATACCGTAATTTTGGATTTCATTTTGATCCAAATCTACAGTCGGAAGCATGGTGTTGTAAGTAGATTCTTTAACCCTGGAGCTGTTTTTGTAATTGTCATAATTGAGTTTTCTTTGCTGATATACAAACATTAGTCGCAACTCCTAATGTCGGTTATTTCCATTTAGTCAGGCATCTCAACCCTAATCTTTGTAACATGCGTGTATACAGCTATAGCTTCTAGAGATTGTTAATCCCATTACCATAGCTGGTTAAGCTGTTAACTAATTATGTCATACCAATGCATGTATAATACTTTTAATATAATAAACGTTAAAACAACGTATCTATAAATATATAGTATACTAATAAATTATAGATATTATTTTTGTATAAAAATTATAGAACACATATTAAGCCAAATTCATATCATTTAAGCACGCTAAAGGATAAAAACGAACCGAGGGATGGGTAGAAAATTAAATATGAAATATAATTTGTTAAATACTAATTTATATATATATGGTGTATTGAAGAGCTTAAGTTATCGAATTGAGTACCAGTAAACTCGGACCAGGTAAACTCGGACCAGGTAAACTCGGACCACTTTTGAGGTAAACTCGGACCACTTTTAAAGTAAACTCGGACTACTTTTTAAAAACATAAAGTAAACTCGGACCACTTATTAAAATAACTATATTTTGTATATTTCTATAATATAATATGCTTTAACTTACTTCCACCTTATATAATTATATTATATCTGTTAAATAAATTATAAAAAGAGTCATTTCATATGATATTTTTGTGGAATTATATATTTAAATAGGTAAACATTTAATTTGAACTCGCACCACTTTTGAAGTAAACTCGGACCACTTGTGAAGTAAACTCGGACCACTTATTAAAAACATAAAGAAGATTCGGACCAACCGTATAAACTATATATTGTATATTTCTAACATATAATATGCTTTAACTTATAAGTTAAAAGTATAATTTCACTGTATATAATTATATTTACATTTTTATTTAATTATTAAAGACATTATATATATATATAACTTTATCATATATATGACTTTAATAACATTTAATAACTTAACATAATTTAAATTGTCGTATATCACCATCGTATATCTAGATCTATGTATATCACCGATTAGAAGCACGATAGAAGCTATATTTATTATGATAGAAGTATACAATATATAAGTTATTTTAATAAGTGGTCCGAGTTTACTTCACAAGTGGTCCGAGTTTACTTCAAAAGTGGTCCGAGTTTACTTCAAAAGTGGTGCGAGTTCAAATTAAATGTTTACCTATTTAAGTATATAATTCCACAAAAATATCATATTAAATGACTCTTTTTATAATTTATTTAACAGATATAATATAATGATATAAGGTGGAAGTAAGTTAAAGCATATTATATTATAGAAATATACAAAATATAGTTATTTTAAAAGTGGTCCGAATCTTATTTATGTTTTTAATAAGTGGTCCGAGTTTACTTTATGTTTTTAAAAAGTGGTCCGAGTTTACTTTAAAAGTGGTCCGAGTTTACATCAAAAGTGGTCCGAGTTTACCTGGTCCGAGTTTACTGGTATTCCTTGAATTCAAGGCAATATAGTTATTATGGACTTAATGAAGTAGTATACCTATAGCGATGAGTCTCTATATTAAGACAGTCTACACACGGTGCGGTCATGCGAGACGGTTGTACTCACAATGTACTGTGTAATAACACAATAACACAGTGTGTATACAATGTAGGTATATACCTATACATTGTACTTTACATTGTACATTGTACAATGTAAAATGATTACGTTACAGAAGTAAACTGTACACTTCTGACGCTGGTATCTATCAACCGCGAATCAGCCAGAGTAGTTCCATATTCCTCCAACGACATAACGATTACATCTGATTACAAGTTGTCTGGCATCTGTAATAGATTAACCATGATAATATCGCTAGGACATATATATATATTATATATATATATATATATATATATATATATATATATATATATATATATATATACGACGTATGCCGTCTCCGTCTTAGAGTTACGTCATTGATTGTTACGTGGAGTTGTTACGTCATGGAGTTGTTAGAATGTTTGTTAGTGGTGTTTGGTTGGAAGCGCAGCGCAAGGGTTCGTGTATGATGTACAATGTGCAATAGACCGGTTCGTTCGATTCAATTTGTAATCCTTCAGGTAAAATATAATACATATCTATATTTTAGTATAATATGTATTAACAATTTTTATAAAAAAATAGTTACCTTTGGTCACGAAGCATTTAAAGTTTGAAATATAAATTATTATTTTAAGATAAAATGTATAATATTCCATGTATAATAGTAATGACACCATCTTATTATCTTTGATGTTTACAAATATTTAAATTAATATTTAAAATTAATTATGTATTTGTATTATATTTAATGAATTAATATAATATATGCCATTATTTATATTTATTATTAATATAATATCTATATTTCATTTTTATATATACAAATTACTAATATTAATGTCTCCTAAAACTCGAGAAAATACACCATTTTACAAAGTATTTATTTCAAAATAATTCAAAAAAATAATTAATTTTTTAAAATTAATATATATAATTATACTTTACATTAATTTGAGTGATCAGATTATATTGAATTGTGGATATAAGTTAGATATAAATGTCCTTTATACAACTAAAATTAAAAAAATTAAAAAATATGTAAACTTATTTTGTATTTCCTATTTCAAATAAAAATCCAAAAAAATTTAATAATGATGTTAATTTTTTTTCTAAAAATAATTTTTAATTTTTTAATAATTAATTTGAATTGTATTATTATTATCTATAAATTATATATTTTAATTTTTTAAATTAAATTGTAATAATTTATTTATATTAAATTATACGATTTTTAGATATTTTTTTTGACTAAAATTATTTTATAAAATTTGGGCATCTAGATTTTTATGAAAAATATTTTGTACTGTTAATACTACTTGTTATATATGTTTCTAGGATATATCCATAGTTGGCTTAAAACAAATCATCCAATTTTATAAAAATTGAATAAAACTTATTTCTATATCTCCCCCATGTTAACTTTTGTATGTATTCAATGTTAAAATAAAACGGTCTCGTGACATAACAATATTTAAGATATAGGTCTAACATTTTAAACACTTATTCATCATAGCATACATACTTGTCACAGATTTGAAGGTTTTTAAAATTGTGAAAAAAAAAATTAGTACGAACCGGTCTAATGTGCAATGTACAGTGTACATTGTACACTGTACATATTTTAGGTGTATTTATAATTACGGGCTGTTTTGGTTGCCAGTTGTCGGTGTTGTTACAAAATATGTATAATTTTACATTGAAATTGGATCTATTACTTTATTTAATTTATTAAATATGGCTGTATATAAGAAGAATGGTATAAATTAAAAGGTTTTTTATTTTATTAAAACAAACACTATTATTTAATTAAATATGTATTGTATTCAAAAATGTACATAATTTATCATTTATGTAATTAATAGTAATATGTATTTCAAATAGACTTGTAAACAAATTTAAACTAAAAATAGAATTAAAATAAATAGTTATCAGTACAGATGACGCAATTTTTCATTATTTTGACAAATTCATAAGAGTAATATATATTTCCTTCGGAAAACCTTTGACAATATTTTGACAATTCGATATTGAAATTATTTAAAACGATAGTATTTCCAAGTATAAATTTGCCACCTATAGGTGAAAAATATATATATTTTAAACTATTCAAAATTAACATTTGTAAATATATAGATGACATAAACCTACCATGGTAGGTTTATGTAACCTATATTTTACAAATGTGAAACAAATGTCAACACTGCAGTGACATATCTTTGCATCGCACAATCATTGGATATAATAAGGATATTATCAATACCCAGCAAACAGTAATAGCCTCATAATAGCAACATAACATCACATGTAAAAGCCTCACATGTTTATATTGTGCTATTATTCTGCTATTATGTTGCTATTCTAATAATAGAAAATAATAGCAGCATAATATACTTTTAAAATGAATATCAGCATAATAATAGCATAATAGACTTTGAATAGCAACATAATAGCAGCATAATAGCATGACACATTAATAGCAGCATAATAGACATTTAATAGCAACATAATAGCAGCATAATATCACAATGTAGACATGTGAGGCTTTTAAATATGCTGTTATGCTGCTATTATGAGGCTATTATAGTTTTCTGGGTATATTCTATCAACTCAGATGTTATAGAAGGTATTAATAAATCAGAGGTTATAGAAGGTATAATTTTGGATGAAATATTTGTAATTGCATTTATCCTGGAATTACTTAATAAATGCTATGTATAATAATAGTTATTCAATGAAATTTACTTAATTTTTAATTCGTATTTATAAAACCAAAGTTGTGAAATTATTGTTAGGATTTATACTTAGTTTATATTTGATTAATTTAGATAACATAATAATAATATTAAATAATTCTAGACCTTCTAGTAGGATTCTAATTATGAAAATTAAATGTATCAAAGATTATTATCATTAGTTTCATTGAATAATATTATTAATTTAAAATATTTTAGAATATAATGAATATATTATACAAATAATTATATATAACAGATATAGTACAAATATACTAAATTTTTAAGTTTTACTTTTGGTTCGTATATATTTAATATTAATATATTATAATATATCTTTATAGTTTAATTAAAAATAGTACTCTTAAATAGAAGTAATAATTCAAGAATATTATTTTATTTTTTACTATAAATATTATAATTATTATTATAAAAATTATAATAATTAATATAATAACCCTACAGTTTGTAATTTTTTAAGTTGATTATTAAATTTATAATTATAACTCGTATTATTATTGTTATGATTATGTAATTTTTCATATGTTTTTCATATGTGCTTTGAATATTATTTAAAATTTAAATAAAATTAATCATTTATTAAATGACGAAACTTATTATTTATTTTAATATAATATTAAATATGATAATAATTCTTATATTAAAATTATATTATATTCAAATATCAATTATGATGCATGTAGTATGTAAATATAATTATTTATATGTGTCTGTTTAGAGAGGATATTTTTAATTTATAATCTTAAATAAATATATTATTTTATATTTGATTAAATTATCATAATTATTATGCTTCTTTGAAGGAATTTAAAATTCTAAATTCAATTAAGTTTTTAATTTAAAATATAACTATATATATTTATAATAATCTGTTGATAATTTGTTTATCAAATTAAAATTATTTATTTTCTATCTATAATTCTAATTACAGAGTTCTAGAAATATTAAAATAAGTGTATATTTTAATAACAAATATATTTATTTTTATTTTATAATAATTATAATCAACCACATTGTTTAACAGTTGTAATACAAATATAATATTATATTATTGAAATAAATAATATCTTCACTATATATTCATAATTTTATTATTATTAGCTCAATATTATATTGAATATATATAACAATAATTTATGAATCATATTTTATGATTAATTAAATAAATCATTTTAAACATTCAATACTGATTTAACATTTATTTGTAATACAAGTGATACATTACTTATCAGATAAGTAAGATATAATTTCATATTATGGTAGTGGATAATACTTATGAGAAGTGCTATATATAGTATATCATATTATAAATATTTATTTAAATAGATATTTCACAATATGGTTCAAAAATTTGTGAATAATTATTGACATTTTTGTCATATTTATCTATATTATAGGAAATTGTAATAAATAATATTCTAAATGTTATTTAGATATGAAAACAAATTAGAACTTACTATAAATAGCTGTAAGTTAAAATTTATAAACCATATGATTGGTAAATGCAAGTTTATAGTTAATTATAGTTATATACTTAATTATAACATTATTTAATCTATAGATATTATACTTCCACTCTATCTATAAAGTGGAATTATCTATAGGCTTTATCTATAAGACTATTGACTTAAATATTATTTTATAAATATATATATATATATATATAATAAAAATCTTTTTGTTCGCTATTATATATTACTAATGTGAATATCGTTTAATATAGATAGTTTTTGCACTACAACATAGTTTTACATTTATGACAGTGAATACTATATAAATGATTAACTAATATGTATATAATCCTAATCTATTCACAATGCCTTGAGATAATTAGATTTAACTAGTTAATATCAAATGTATCACAATATAAAAAGACAATCACTAACAATATATGTGTATATATATATATATAATTACATATATTTCATTATATAATTTCATAAATATTTTATATTTAAAAATCTTCAAAATAATTTCTATCTATCGAGATGTGAACAGTTACTTCGTACATTACTATGCACCTCCCCCTTTATTATCAAAGTAATACTATATATATATTGTATAATATATATATATTATTAATATTTATTTATTATTAAATTTTATTATTTATGATTAATAACTAATAAATATATATTATATATATTACCCCCATTAGTAATACTAATATTGTGTTGGATCATGTCTATGGTTTACTTGTCATAAATTGAATATGTTGTTTAACTAATTTCGCATTGCCCAATACTAATGCAATTATAAGCACGCCATAGCAGCCATAATCACTCTTACGATCTATATAAAATTATATGATGTTAGATAAATTAGATATAATTAGATACATTTTGAAACTCATAAATTAATTAATTTTTTTTTTAATTTTCATAATAAAATATGTTATTAATATTTAACCCTAATTTTGAATTTACCAAATGTGAACCTTGTAAACATGTATAGTATGCTCATACATTTGATGTTATACCATCCATATGTAATACGTGTACAATATATATTTTTTCTGTGAAATTAGATAGATAGAATGATTGAATAATACCCTATTGAATACTTTGTAAGGTATACCTATAGGGTAGCTAGTATAATATCTATTCGTATATTAATTATATTTATAATAAGTTTTTTTGAATATTATAGTTTAAATAGATAACCATATCTAATATAGGAGATATCTAATATAGAGGATATCTAATCTCTAATCTTAAACTTGTATATTTCCTTTTCGGGATATTATATATATATATATATATATATATATTATAATACCAGAGTCCATACTATAAACATATCTATTGCATGTTTACCAACGTAGCACGCATTACATATTATAGAGGGTTGAAACACTCCAGTCCGGTGCAGAGACACAACCACGTCACTAAAGCACTGCACTAGCGTAACGTTCACTGCATCCATTACTATCGGTCAGGTACTAGTTGTGCGTTAATGTACGTTAATGATAGTAGGGCGACTCTAGTGTTGGCTATCATCCGCAACAACTATACACTGTAACGGTGATTAGATTACACTCTTTAATGCGATACCACTTTACCCATCTCGTAATGAGTGTAAGGGGACAGTCTCTTCGCTTCGTACCACCCGTACTAGGTTATCTGTCGCGTGTCAATTCTATCCGTTGTCGTTTAAATCTATATGTAGAGCGTGCGTAAGTCATTAGTAGTAAACATAATAACCGCAACGCGTTAGATTTTCTATTTCTAATTATACGAGGTGCTTTAATTAGTTCCATGATGCCCGGTAACTCGATTAGCCTAACGAGGTTACGCTCTTTTTCAGTGTATTCCATAAAGAGAATTACGGCGACGACCAACCGATGAATACCCGTCATCCAATCGAATTGTAGAATTGCATTCGACGTAACCATGGAGATAACGCGTAGTATTCTCTATCCAGCAGCCATAACCAATCATAGTTTGAGGTAACCAAAACGTTCTAGGAGGTAGTATGAGTCAGCAGCTAAGAAACAAGGTTTCCAATCATTATATACCCTTTTAATTAACCGTATTAACTTTATTTCTTAACGAAGTATATATATATAATACTTACTAATTACTTTATTAATTTTAACTATAAACCTTTAGGATATCTTAAAATTGTATATGTTTAAGTAACTGTACACATATGAATCTTACAATTAGTAAGATTATTTTATCCTCGTATTTTGATTTTTCTCAAGTTCTATACAAACACCAGAGAAAATCCTGAGACATCTCACTCTTTGCTGGTAACTTTACCAATTGGCTATATTTATTATATATATATATATATATATATATATATATATATATATTATCATATATATACTTATATATACTTATATATATATAGATATATTTAAGTGTATATAATTATTATAAATATATACATAAATAATGCATATTATATAATTATATATATATATATATATTGATGATCTGTTTCACTACCA
Organism: Osedax fenrisi; assembly: GCA_964019155.1. Taxonomy (NCBI): domain Eukaryota; kingdom Metazoa; phylum Annelida; class Polychaeta; order Sabellida; family Siboglinidae; genus Osedax; species Osedax fenrisi. The sequence continues at coordinate 41,193,560 of OZ025240.1, read as the reverse complement.
GCCTCCTACAACTCTCACCTGACCAAGGTCAGCCTCTCGATCATACCTATCACCACCTCTTCACACACGTAACAGTTGGCAGACCTAGACATCCACAATAAACATGCTACGGACAGTTTCAGTCTGCTGTCCACTATCAAGGCAGTACTGGCACAGATTCTGCTCGAGATCAACGATATGGTAACCATCACTGCTACACGTACTTCTCGCGCTATCGTGGCTACCACTACTACTCGTGTGTTACTAATGGGGGTATAGCTGGTGTTACTACTGGTATTACTACTGGTATTACTACTGGTATTACTACTGGTATTACTACTGGTATTACTACTGGTATTACTACTGGTATTACTACTGGTATTACTACTGGTATTACTACTGGTATTACTACTGGTATTACTACTGGTATTACTACTGGTATTACTACTGGTATTACTACTGGTATTACTACTGGTATTACTACTGGTATTACTACTGATGTTACTACTGGTATTACTACTGGTATTACTACTGGTATCACTACTGATGTTACTACTGATGTTACTACTGGTATTACTACTGGTATTACTACTGGTATTACTACTGGTATTACTACTGATGTTACTACTGGTATTACTACTGGTATTACTACTGGTATTACTACTGGTATTACTACTGGTATTACTACTAGTATTACTACTGGTATTACTACTGGTATTACTACTGGTATTACTACTGGTATTACTACTGGTATTACTACTGGTATTACTACTGGTATTACTACTGGTATTACTACTGGTATTACTACTGGTATTACTACTGATGTTACTACTGGTATTACTACTGGTATTACTACTGGTATTACTACTGATATTACTACTGATATTTCTACTGGTGTTAATACTGGTGTTAGTAATAAATGTACTTGTGTTACTACTTTTGGGGCTATTATTAATGATTTTCATGTAAATTATATAATTCATTTTACTATTGTATATTAATAATATCAGATGTATTCATGTTACAAAGATAGTTATCAATTCCCACTTACATATCAGTTTCTTACTTATCAATAATGAATGACATATGCATAACTATTACTATACCCTACTTATAGTAACGTACCACCACTTATAGTAACGTACCCACACTTATAGTAAAGTACCACCACGTATTGTAACGTACAACCATTTATAGTAACGTACAACCATTTATAGTAACGTACCACTACTTATAGTAACGTAACCCCACTTATAGTAACGTACCACTACGATATTTGTATTATTACATAATGCATTGTTTACTTTGACCTTGCGAAGTGTCGCATATCATACATATCACATAGCACACAGTAACCACGGTTACATGGCCGTAATGCTACCCGAGTTATTGCGTTATGTACGCTCGTGTTATTACGCAATGCCTGATTACACCACTGGGGTCATCTGATGTGTCTAAGGAGACACTCTATCTTCTAGTATCATCGTACCCTTGTCTCACCAGTTCCTTATCCCCCCTACTTAGCCACACTCTACCCCTTACCCCTCCTACTTGGCCTCACTCTACCCCCATTACCCCCCATACTTAGCTTCACTCTACCCCCTTAACCCTCATACTTAGCCTCACTCTACCCCCTTACCCCTCATACTTAGCTTCACTCTACCCCCTAACCCCTCATACTTGGCCTCACTCTACTCCTTACCTCTCCTACTTAGCCTCACTCTACCCCCTTACCCTCCCTACTTAGCCTCACTCTACCCCTTACCTCTCCTACTTGGCCTCAATCTACCCCCTAACCCCTCATACTTAGCTTCACTCTACCCCCTAACCCCTCATACTTAGCTTCACTCTACCCCCTTACCCCCCAATTCAGCCTCACTCTACCCCTTATCACTTCTAATTAGCCTCACTCTACCCCCTAACCCCCCCTACTTAGCCTCACTCTACCCCTTATCACCTCTACTTAGCCTCACTACCCCTTATCACTTCTAATTAGCCTCACTCTACCCCCTTACCCCCCCTACTTAGCCTCACTCTACCCCTTTACCCCCCCTACTTAGCCTCATTCTACCCCCTATATTACCCCACCCCACACCAACAGAACAAGCACTCCGATCATCAACATACCTCATCAGTACCGGTTCTATGGGCTTCCGTCAGATCTAGGGGCTGCCAGTTTCTAGGACCCGGTTAATTCACGCCGCGATCACCCTATGTGAAACCAGATGTGATCTTTAATCATATAAATACTTATTATATAATTTGCTATTTTGTAATCAGTAATATTTATATTATATTGACATCATATATTACCAATATAAGATATAGAATTTTTAATTATTTATTCATTCATAAATTTCTATAATTTGATTAATTATTACCAATTTATTACCCACTTATTACATGATAATCTTTGATTGCTTTTATGCTAATAACAATACTCATGATATGAATTGTGTTTTTACTAGAAATGCAAGATGAAATACTGAAGTTAGTACTACTAGCGATGCAAGACGGGGCCTCTCTCTCCAGAAAGGTGAGTTCTTATTGTTAATTGCTAGATCATAGTTTATATAATAATTAGTATATGTTATTATTATTATTAGTATAGATTTAGGCTTTAAACCCGGCTAACTGTAGCTATAGCTTGAGATAATTACCCTTAATGTTAAATCAAGTCCAAATAAACTATATAAAAGATAATAAAATAAATACATATATATATAATAATAATAATTATATTCATTATAATAATACTCAATATAACCAATTATTGACTGCACGTGATAAGATCGACTCGTGCTGCAGTTAATTAACCTTTAACCTCTGATTGCTCGATAGGTTCTAGTGCTGTACATCGTTCAGAAGATAGAATGTAGATACCCTAAGTTGACCTCTAAGACAGCCATAGGTCACGTGGTACAGCTACTTTATCGAGCATCCTGTTTCCTGGTGAGTAATCACCCTCCTTCGCCCCCCCCAGGGTTGGGTGGGGTGTAATGTTGAGAGAAATTACAGCGCTAGTCATTTCTATTTAAATTAATATAATAAATCAATAAAATGTAGTTAATCATTGGTGATACTAAACCAATGATATTCCTTTATTCCCCACCCCCTCCCCCCATGTGTAACTTGTCGCGCCTGGCTGCACAATCGTCAGTCTATGTTTTATCTATCTAATAGCGCTCACTAAGTTCCTAATATAGCGAAGACTTTAGTCAATAGAGAATCATTTACGATGTAGAAAGTGGATTTTCTCCATACGTTATCGCCAATATTTTAGACATATTGAGATATATATGCTTGGATGGATTCTCGTTATATATTAAATATTATTAAATCTATATGTACTCTATTATATTTATCATTTGATCTAAATATAATATGCATTACTTTAAAGTTAAGTACACTACTTGCGCTGAACATATATGTAATTGATCTACACGATTAACATTAACGATGCAGATATAGCATCGCGAATAACTCAGTTTGATCACAGCCACACTTACACTAACAATGAACAGGTGGAGAAGAAGAATGGTGAGTCATCGCTAATGCAGCTGCGCAGTCATCTTAGGACTTATGATCAGCTGAGGAATGCTCACGACCGGGAGATTGTTCAGATCGCCAGGGAGGCCGGCTTGAGGTATCTATAACTAATCGTAGACTCGTTGGATAAAACATCGACCCGTACTCTTTACTAGGCTTATATTTGTTGATTGATTGATTGATCATTTATTTAGGCAAATATATTGTTGAAATATATAGTCAAAATTATAAAGTATAAATATTTTTATATTTGTTGATATCCATTTGTGTAATTATCACGGAATAAGTATACAAATTAGTTAAACTTTATATACTTACATAAACTTATACACCTATATAAATTCTAATATATAGTTTATGATATATAAACTTATGAAATATATAAAGGTATATATATATACAGAGAATATTCTCGGATTTTAGAGATCATACATAATAATTATTTGCTAATGTTCATACATGCTGTACAAGTGTTCGCATTAGAAACATTGAATATTTAATATATTTTAAATAGTTTATAATTCTAAATTCATCCATGCATCGAGTTAATGCCGTATGCGGGTATGTTAACTGTGTAGTCTATGTTGTCTATGATGTCAACATAGTCTATGTTACATAGAACAAGTTCTAGTTAGCTGATTTTCAATTATCACACAAAATATACTAATTTCACGATTGCGAATATTAATAATTATTAATATACTAATTTTACGATTATATAAAACAATTTCACCAGATTACGTAAATTAAGCGCACATGCGAAGAGCATTAATATGGTTAATATTTTTAATGCAGCACTATATATTCAATGTTTTAATTGTTTTACATACATATATGTAATAAATATTTTTGTAACCAAAAATAATATTAGTGTAAATATGTCGCCAAAAACTAAAACTAAATACAATAAATTGCTTAATGATATAGTGATTTCTAGAAGGTATTATTACTATACATATAATGAGAACACACTTCTTGGAATATTGTCAACATCATTCGACCTACACATAGACACTATAAACTATAGTGTAGAATTGTATACAATATAATATTATATGTGTTTAATGCGTATGTGTTTTAAATGCGTAATTGCGTAATGCGTATTTTAAAATTAGATTTATACCTATATAATATTTGTAATATATACAGCTATATATATATATATATAATAGAAAATATACATGACAATTATTAGACATATAAATCATAACAATTTCAAACATAATTATTACAATATCGCATATAATAGTATTCTATTATAATAGTATATTTATTAAAAGTTTATTTCAAAATCACAATGAAATTTATTATTTATGTTATAATAATTATATTATATTTATAATATTGCATATATTACATTATAAATAAAAAGTGATTTATATAAGTTCATTATTAAGTACATATAATTTATTCTATTTGTTCTTTGGTCACATTTTATAAATAATAAAAATAAAAATCTAAACTATAAATTTTATAAATAATAAAAAACTAATATATAATATGAATAATATCTAATAAACTAATAATATGATTATATATATATATATATATATATATATATATATATATTTTAATAAGTATATTATAATGTAAATAAATCAATGCTTAGTGGTCTGTATATTATATTGTACATTTGAATATAATATCTTATAAAATTTAGAAAAATAAATAATAGCATTTATTTATAATGTATACAAAATTAATAATTAATAGCAATACATATTATTTGATACAAATATTATACATAATTCTCTTATAAAAGATAAAATAGTTGTATCTGTAATATTATAAAAGTAAAGCATATACTAAGGGTGTATAGGAATATACTAAATGTGTGTTTTGGTCAACCACAAGTGGTAATTCTACCAGTAATGGTTCTACCACCTGTGGTTCAGTCGAGAAACTTGTATTCACTACATGTAAAAAGCGAACTGGTCGTAAACCACAACTGCTACCACTATTTATTCGAACCACACCACAGGTGGTTTAAACCACACTAATGGTGAAGCGTGTATTTAGTTTGAACGCACGCATAATAAGCTCCGCCCATGCACTGAATCATGAAATATACATCACAATCGTGACGTTATTGCTATTTGTAGGTATGCGCGCATTATTTATTATTATCAAAAATTAAATTGAAATTATGTATCTCAATCGTGTATGTATGTATGTATGTATGTATGTATGTATGTATGTATATATGTATATATGTATATATATATATATATATATATATATATATATATATATATATATATATATATATATATATATATATAATACATATATATATATATATATATATATATGTATGTGTAATATATATTATATACATAGATACATACATACATACATACATACATACATATATGCACTTACCATGAGTGGTTGACCAAAAACACTTGCCAATAGTGAATGACCAAAAACACTTGAAATTGGTCTCTACTAACTCTCTAACCATTATAATAAAACATATGATAATTAAATAATGATAACGTAATGTACATTTATTTATTATTTTATAATTGTAATCATTTTTTTAATTAATATAAAATAAAATATCATATTATTTATAATATGATAACATATCATTCTCATATTATAGGCATTACATATCTATATAGCTGTTATATATCAGTATTATTTATTTAATAGAATCATACACATTTTCTGTATTAAAATATAAATCTAATTATATTTAATTGTATCAATATATACGCATATATAATTATACCTAATACATAGAATAATTCCATATATGTATAATACATATTAATAGCAAACATTTTCTAAGGAAAAATTTTTCTAATCGAATTACACGAAATCGGGTAATTAGATTTCGTATACACAACATGAACAGTGCCACCTATAGCGGGTTACATTTGTAGTTAACTATGCGTTATTGTAATGTACATCTGTATCAAACCATTCACTTTAAAATATAAAATACAAAATTTTAAATTATTATTTATATGATGAAAACTAAATATGCATTACTAATATAAAACAAAGCAATAGGATATGTTTGTTTTAAATGCTATACATATCTACGTTGCGAGTAAAAGCTAATTTATATAGCATGTAATTTAATAGAACATTGATAAAATTGTTGTATAGAAACCACACCAAACCTACATCTATTTCAGTGATTTAGATACTACTGCTAGCAGCTGAGGGGAGCAGGAATTAATTACGTTGCGTAGATAGGGATTGTTATATCTTTGCAAATATTTGTTAATAAGTTTTAAATCGGTTATTAAAATTATCTTATCCTGTATTATATGCTAATTTTTTATTTTACATACCGCCTATTATTAGTGAGAAATTGTAATTAATTTGTATATTATTAAATAATTTACATTGTATGGGTACTTTGCGTGTACTAGTATGTGAAATGGTATTACTTCACTACCATTCATTTCTTTATTAGTGTGTACACTTTCATAATGTTAACCTCATTTAAATATGTATTACTGTAGCCTTTATCACCTCGGCCGATATCATTTATTTATCATTATTGATGCCTACTTTTATTGAAAATTATTATATACGGATATCAACAATAAGTATTTACAACAATAAGACCTCCGTATTTTAACATATTTGTTGTTCAGATTATTTGTCAGTATCTATAATTTAAAATATTGACTACATTATTGACTACATTAGCACAATCATTTTAATTTCTTATTTAAAATATAAGATAGCATCTTATTTGAATTCTTATTACACACACACATATATATATGTATATATATTAATCTTATATAATCTTATTTATAAAACAATCAATCTTCAACAGTTTCATCTCACCGGAGCTGTGGTCTAATCTATTATTCGGGGACGTGCATCATGAAAACTACATGATGAACATTCTCATACAGGTTTCACCAGGGTTCCATTATTTTCGGTAAAAACCTGTTTTTACCGGCATAAAATGGCAAAAAGCGGTAAAAACCTATATCTACCATGTTAATTTACGGTAATAACCGGTAATTACCGGTAAAAACCTAGTACTCATAAAATATAATACCTTTAAAAAAAAATTTATATTGAAATTTAAAGTAATATTGATTCATTTATATATAAATGTTATGGCTAATTAATCTAGCAGATTTATTTGAAAATGTGTCAACATTTGTCTGCTTTATTATGCCATTTATAGTACATGTACTAATAAATGTATTTATTATTTTAAATCCAACTGGATTTTGAGGTCTGCCACCCTTATATTGTAAAATTAACAAGTTGATGTAATTGGATATATTTTATAAATGAAATAAAATCATACTGTGTTATATATTCATAAAATTACACAATGACAATATTACTAAATAGTTATAAAGTATTGTAAAAAATATTTGTAAAAACTATATTTAATTTCATATATATAAAAATAAATATTCTATTCAGTATTTATATATATATATATATATAGATATATTTAATATATTTAATTAAATATCATGGTATAAAATCAAATAATGAATACATTCAAATAATTTCTCAATGAAAATATTATTAGTTCTATTGTTTAATATATATATTATTTTTTACAATATTAAGTCCCTGTCACACCGAAAAATTTGGCCGATTTTTCACCGATATCGTACAGATTTTTCTCTCTCACTCTGTGCTAGACCCCTACCGATATATCACCAATATATCATCGATATCGTGACAATATCACTATTCATCATTTCGAGATATCTCTAAATATTTAACTATTTCTCGACGATTTCGTTACTGCGCATATCGGTTAAAAATCGCTCGCTTTATTTGGTGTGAATGGGCTTTCCTTTTACTAATGCAAAAATAAATATATTATTATATTCAATATTTTATATATATATATATATATTGACTTATTTACTCATTTATTTCAATATCATATTATTTATTTTAAAAATGTTTTCTTTACATAGAGTCAAAATTAATAAAGGTTTTTTTTTAATATAAAAAATCTATATTGTAAAAAAAAATCTTTAAAATTTAATATTGATTTTAATGTAGTATTATTTAACTTTATAATTGTATATTATCTATTATATATAAAATCTATAAATAATATATAATTGTAAATTATATAGACACTAGTAGGTTTAATATAATATAGATAATATTATATTTAATTATATAGACAACACTAGGTTTTTACCATGGTAAAAACCTGTTTTTACCGGACAGGTTATTACCGGTTATTACCATAGGCGGTAATAACCTATGGAACACTGGGTATCACAGAGTTACACTTACACTATGTAATGTTATATTCATGAAGGTATTAAGCTTTCTTATTGAAAGATTAATAATTTACAAATACAAAATATATGTGATCTAAAATGATCAACTTAAAGTAATTATATCTTGAATTATAGATCTTTAATTATAAATACAATAAAATTGCGTAAATTCAATATTGATAAATTATAGTAATATATAGTTGATAACATATTTCATGATCAATTATCAGAAAAATTAGTGTATCCAATTATGTATACCTATTTAAAGATATTTATTAATATATTTAAAAATTTCATTATTAGTTCATTTTCTAAACCAAATATATTGCGTATTATTCTAATATAATAATAGAAGTAATCAAGTTAGCAAGGTGATGAAGTGATTTGTAATATTCCTAAGTTATTGATAGAATATTATATGTATAAATGTGTTAATGATATCTAATAATATAATGTCATGTCTAAATTGATAAATATATATTCTGGTGATTTTTTTTCAAATATAAAATTAAATTTTATATAAAATTATAAAAGTCTTTTATCAGTATTCTTGTCAGATTATTGTACATATATAACAAGAAATAGTTTGCTTTCCCTAACCTAGGGAATATGATACCTTTCGTTCTACAAGAGTTCACTTAGAATACATAGAACTAGTACCCAGTGTATATACAAGCCTATATACCTACCACCTACCCATTCGCAGCAGAACCTCATGATATTCAACCACAAAGCCATAGAAGACTTCTTCTCCGACAAGATCTGCAAATCTTCCATCAAGTATCTCATATCCGACATAGAATACGTGCTACAGGGTGACGCAGGTTTGTGATGGTGATAGACCCCTATAGGGCAGGTAGTGCAGGACACAGTACACTTACACGCCTCTTAGGGTATGCTTTAGTGTACTAGTAGGGCAGGTGGACAGGCTACAGGTGTATCTACCCGATGTATAAACTTACTTTGTCCATCTTTCTTGCTACAAAATCAAATCTTAAGTGTTGAATCAAAAACCCAACCCCAGTGTTCATTGCATAACTATTGCGTCCACTATTGCATAACCATTCAGCTGAAGTAATGCGAGGTGCTAACCACTAATGTTAATAATGTGTGCGCGATAATTCACATGTATTGAAAGCAAGCGATAAGAGAATAATATACATAAATATAACATGTTTTGTTACTAATAACGTAGACTTATTCTACAGAAACACTATACCTTATATCCTAGCCCGCACATATATACATGTAATTTTAATTAAACAGCATGATTACACACACACACTAGTGTTCCTGATATTATAAAGGAAATCACAATGTCTATAAGTTGTAAAATTCATTCCGATGATTTTTTCGAATATAAAATGTACCATACACACACTTCATTACCCAACAACACTAACACACTGTCACCACCTCGTACATCGTATAGGACAACTGCAGACGTGTTTACTGAACCTCGACCGCATAGTGCGTCAGTACCTAGGAGCAGTGCACGGATTGGTCAGCGCCACAACGGGGACGGGGGCGGCGGGGGGGTCCAGTAATGGGGGCAGCGGGTCTGAGCCTCGTAATAAGTGCGATCGCTACAAGACATCCATGTGTAAGGACGGCACATGTTCTCGGAGCACATTACGAGCATCGCATTGCCATTACGCCCACGATAAACACGAAATTGAACTGTTTGTATACATTTACATACATACATCTTAATAATATTTAGTTGAACTAAACAATACGCATAAATATAAACTATAGTAGGCTATTGTTTCCATTAGAAGTATCGAATTTAGAATAGAAATATTAACACACTAAACGTATGTTCATTAACTAAATAATTATTTCCTCTGAAATATACAGTTATAAATACATAAATATTAAATATGTTTAAAAGTAAATAACATACATTTATATATATATAAATATATTTAATTTATAATTTAAAATAATTACCATTTCTCATCTTCTATTTTGTTGCTAATCATACAAATAATAATGTTAATAAGCGCTTAAAATAAACTATTTTTAATATGCATAATAATGATGCTAGAACATATAGGTACCAACTATCTGCATTATTGTTCATTGTTTAACATTTATATATATATATGATATATCTGAATTAGGTAATAATTCCTTGACCATATCAAAGAAAACATAATTACAGTTACTTCAGATAATTCTACATCATCATATACAATACATTTACATCAGTTATATTATATATGAGCCTCAGTTATATTATAGATAGTATTGTATGTTTTGATAACAATACTTGTGAACAAATGTATAACATGTCATGTGACTTATATTCTAAGTACCGATGTACTACAGTTTAAAGATTTAAATTTAATAAATTTAAGAAGCTTGATATTTAGATATATAATAAGCATATCAAATCAAGATTCAAATGAAATTACATTCCTATTTCGTACAATCATACACACATATTGTACACTTATTGTATACATAATAAAATCGCGATCAATACACTAACCTTCGACCTTTATTAGAGGTCATCAATATTAGTTATATAATGTGACATTATCTGCAGGTATAAGAATAATAAGAAGAAGAGCTTCGACGTTCGCAATATGTTAGTTTGTTTAGTGTAATCACACACACACACACACACACTACTACTACTACTACTACTACTACTACTACTACTACTACTACTACTACTACTACTACTACTACTACTACAGTCCCGAACTAGAGATTCTAAGGCACACAATCAGTGTGATCTGTCACAAGCAAGCATACCGTGAACAGGATGTTGACACAGCTGTCACTACTGATGATAACATCTCAGTCTCCGATATCAGCATCAACAACAATGCCGGGGATAAGATATGCTCGGTTTGTCATTGAGTAGCTTACAACACTTGTTTATATACACAAATTCCATACTCTTTGACTATTTACTGAGTTTTGTAATTTATCTAATAAGGGTTTACATTAATTTGTATCATATATTAATATATAAATTTATTTAATATGCTAGAGTAGATTTTGAAGTAATGCACCGACAAATTTAATACAAAGAAAAATAAACTCTTTTACAAAAATAATCAATATTAAAAGGCATTATCTTTAAATAGTATTTCCTAATTATTATAAAAAATTAATGATTTGAGTGAATATTATTTATTAAATATTGTGTAACCTTTCATAAGGTAAACTACGCATTTTGATAATAAACTGTTTAATTGCTTATTGTGAAAATAAAAAACAATATATTTTAGTATCATCTGTAAATAGATCAATATGAAGATAATGTACTAACAAGAATTTTAGACTTAAGTAATTTGATCTAGATGATAACAAATTATGATATATTTATATATAAATATAGATTTTATTCCAAATTTTCGATATAGTACTCGATGATATAGATAAATTAAAAATAATATATATATATAGGCTTGGATGTTAATTCTAACATAGAACATTATATGACATCAGTTCCAAAAGTATGAATATGTTTGAGTCTATTTAAAATATTATAATTAGTTCAGTATTCATTTCAATATTGTCACTCTTTTTCAGTTATAAAAATTATAAAATTCAGATAAAATCTATTATTATTTTGTTGAATTTGAATAAAATATGAATTTAAATGTTTAAATTATGAAGTCTCAAATAAAATAGTTTACATGAAATATCAATTAGAGTTAAAACTCCTGATTTTAAATTCTATCTCTTTTTCATACATATATAAGTTTTTATACAAAAAATCATAATCATTATAAAATCTTCAATAATTTTGCCGTTTATTAACTGTATCATATATTTATAATTTTTATATAGATATTTATATAATAAAAAATATATTTATAATTTTATATAGATATTTATATTTATATAATACAAAATATAAACCTCTTTATTTATGCCTTCCATTGTATTATGAAATAAATAGAATTTTTAAAATAACAAATTATTATATTAAAATTAAATGCATTGATGTCAGAATAATGCTATTCTCACTATCACTAGTAATACACTTGTATCTGAGGTCACACCTGTATTAGATATACTAATACCCTTTTTGTTGTTATAGAATGTAGATATATAGATATTTCATTTGAAAGCTTGTTTTCTAATATTGATACGTAAGTATATATGTATATTTTTATACATTTATAGAATAAATCCAAAAAAAAATAATAAAATACACATTTCTAATAATACTTTTATATTTTTGTCTCCTTTGATGTCTAGTTTATGTTGGAAATTGTTTTTTTTTATATACCAAAACTTTTGGTACTTATATATGTATATATAATAATCCTTTGTATCCCCTTGGGATAAGGGGAGTACATCTATTAACATGCAAATGCACGAAATCACTGTTTAGCCATATAATGTTTATCTTTGTTCAATATTAAACTATTAATCTACTATAATTAACGATAGTATCTGGTTTAATAAATTATGCATATTTAAAGATATATATTGGTATTTTATATTTATTATTATGCACACACATATTATATTTACATAACATAGAGTGATTCCACAGTATAACTAATAATTTGTGTGTGCCTGTTTATGGACAACTTTAATTTCATAATTTGTTCCTCGTATAAATATTTGTAATGGTACCTAATACCAAACAAACATTTAATATAACTTTCGTTAGTAATTCCTAAGGTACATATACTAAAATCAATTTTTATATTATGATAAATCTATTGTAATTAAATTGTATATATATATAGATCGTATCAGATCCTATATATTATGTATGTATATAGTATTAACAAATGGCTTGATGATTTTAAATAAATTAAACAATCACCAAATTTTTATTTTTTTGTATACTAAATAAATTAGTATTTTTATAATTTAAATTTTATTACTTCTTTAACTTATTTTCTTAATCACTTTAAAACTTTCTGCTTTCCTAAAAATAACATAACAACATTTAACGAATTTCCGTAAAATACCACGAAAATTATATCATAATGTATAAATGATATTAATTAGATTCAAAGAAATATACATTTTTCTATAGAAATAAAATGTTAAATGAATGCCACTAATACATTTGGTTGCTATTGTTTCTATCAATATTCTACCGTCATGTTATATTATTTTAATGATATTAGCTTTGTATCATTGTTATAGAGTGTATAATGAGCAATAATGAACTTTGCACATACGTAACGCAATATGTTTATTAAGTTATAATTTGATAATATACTGTTATTCATTTTAAATTATAAATTTTATCGATGAATTACTATAATTACAAATTATATTAACTACAGTAACATAATGTATTTATTTAACTTTGATATGTGCATATAAGCTTGTTCTACAAAATATCGGCACATGTAAGAGATAGGTAATTTGGACATATTTAATAAATTCTACATATTTTTATCCAATAATGTTAGAAATCCAATTGTATGTGTGTGTATGTAAGCATTGCATGTATTATATGTGTGTGTATGTGTTTCAAGTGTTTCATGCATTGTATGTGTTTAAGTTTTGTGTGTGTTTATTCACAATTATAAATGTGTACTAATTTTTTTTAATATATTAATTTTTATTTATTTAACTATTTCTTTTTAATACAAATATGCCACATAATTCAATTACAATTTATCAACAAGTTTGTTATAGACTATATCTTATGGTTATGATGCTAATAGTTATATTTACATTACTGAAGATTTCAATAACATTCATATAACAGCAACTAAGTTCTAGGAGTTTTAATGTTGTTTGGTTCAGAGAAAATCTAGTTTAAATTTATTAGCTATTTCACTTATATTTTAGCTCTACTATGCAAAATAAGATTATATATATAATATTATTATAGCTATTAGAAATAATATATATATATATAAATATATTTATATATAAGTAATTACTTATCATATACTACTTATATTACAAAATGATATGTATATATATAAACACATACATATAAATATGTAATGTATTTTTGAAAGTGCATCGTAGTTTTATAATTTTTGTAAACGAAAGTATTCACTATTTTATTAAGCATTATATAACCTATAAATTAAAAATAATATGCAATACTTATATATAATATGATCTATAAATGTCTTACTTGTTTTATATCAAATATATCAAAATTAATTTTAAATTTAATTTTAGAATAACATAATTTTAAAATATAATATATCATGTTAAAACAATGATGTCTCGTCCCCCCTAAAATATATTAATTCTGTAAATCGTATATTTTACATAATAAGTTATAAAAAAACAAAACGTGATAAATTATATGATTTAAATATATATATATATATATATATATATATATATATAATGTTTACATTATAAAAGAATACAATAACATCATGCTCTATATGAACACCTCTACAGGAAGTGATCAATGCGGAGTATCAAAACTTCCCGATGGCTAGCCTACAACAAGAGGGATACCACCCTGAGATGCAGCCACCCACCTACTCCATGCAAATAGTTTGTACATCAGTTATAGCATCAGTTAAAGCATAAGTTTTATTACAGAATTTAGGTTTAATATCATGCAATTTTTTATTTTTATTCATAAATTTATTAATATAACCGTTTATACTATTTTCATAAGAATTCAAAATATAAAACTAATATGAAATAGTTTTCAATAAATACTGTTGTATATATGTGTGTGTACCGATAAATGGATATGAGTATGTAGATATGTATGTATGGATAACACAAGGTTCAAGGTTAAAGGTTTATTAGTATGGGGAATGTTGATATGGGATATAGTGGATCAAGGAGTGTGGAGTACTGACTGCCGAGTGTAGAAACCCGGGAGTTCTTATAGGGAGCGTGGAACGCACGCCTATACATTTAATACCATATTAGGGAGTTATCGGGGAATGCGCGCGACTTCGATTACGTAATATCGCGCGCGCTCGCATTCCAGATAAGCGTGTGTTGACAATAACACAATAACAACTCGTGGAATTAACCCAGCGTGGTAGGGACATTCGTATAGGTGTCTATATATGGGCACATAATATATATATATATTGTAATACGGATATCTACGAGTATGCAATACTGCGTAGTATCATAACGTGATATGAATATATATATATCAGGGTTGGTCGGTTTTTTTAACAGTTTTTTTGGTTTTTTTGATCAAAAAAACCATTGGTTTTTTTGGTTTATTTGGTTTTTTTGGTTTTTTTAACATTATAAAAGCGTTCAATCAAAAATAAGGAATCGATTAGGCAATGATAAGGCTGCAAAACTTGTTTTTTTATTTCGAGAATTAAATTGAATATATTTCTATTAGAAATCATATAATTATTATTATGATTATTTTTTAAATTATTATATTGTTACAATTTGTAACTTGTTATTTTATTGTGAGAATTATATTGATTATATTTCTATTAGAAATCATCTAATTATTATTATTATTTTTTTAAATTATTATATTGTTACAATTTGTAACTTGTAATTTTATTGTGAGAATTAGATTGATTATATTTCTAATTACTGTATTGTTATTTTTTTTAATTATTATTTTGTTACAATTTGTAACTATTTTTTTTATTATATTTTACTTTATTTTTATAATAAATATATTTTAATAAAATAATGTTATTAACATTTAATATTAATAATATATTATTGAAAATTTAATAATATATATATACATATATATATACATGTATATATAATTAATATATATAAATAATATTCATTAGTGTTGTGTATTTTATACTTACTCTATATATGTATGTTTTGCACAGACATTTAATAATCGATCTAGGTATATATAATATTTTCTAATTAATAATCCGAACATTTAATTATAAAAAAACCAAATAAACCAAATAAACCACAAAAAAACCGCCAAGCCTGATATATATATATATATATATATATATATGATATAGGGGTATATGCTTATATATATATGTGTGTATATGTGTGTGTATATATATATATATATATATATATATATATATATATATATATATATATATATATATATATATATATATATATATATATATAGGTATATATATATATAATTGTGTATGCGTGTATACAGACATGTATGTGCATTTGTAATATATATATATAACAAATACTATTTATTATTTGTTTTAATTAATTGTATTCTTTTGTTATTAAGTTGAAATGTCTGGTAATAGAATATATTCAATGAATGTATCAAAATATATAGTGACCAGAGTACAGTTCTATATATATGGTTCAATTAACATTTACATTTTGTAAGATAAACATCTATTTTATAAAATGTGTAAAATCAAAATGCCAGGAAGAAAACTATCTTGTGGAATAATTTTAAGGAAATTGTAGATTATAGTAAGAAAGGTTATAAATCCACAAAAAAAACAAATATTAACCCACAAAAAAAGTGCAAATCCTGTCTAAAATAGTTTAAATAAACATCATGGTATTCTATTCACTTCGTAATACTTCTATCTGAATTAAGTAACACCAATATACTCGTACTAATAATACACTTGAATACTATATGACCCCATCTCTACTCGATTACTTACCTCACCTATACCTGATTACCTCGCACACAGATGCCGTTCGACACAGATTGCTCTTCCATCCAGCAGATAACCTCCGAAGACAGCGACGGAGCCCTACGTCTGAAGTCTCTCCTGCTGACTGACACCACTAGCGGCACCTTAGCCGTCCAGATACCCAATATATCGCTGCTACAGCCGGTTCCCTTGACCACCCACCTGCAGCCAATCATAGCCCCCGGCGACGGTATGATGGCGACCTTCATACGACCCCCGAATCACCCCGCGCAGCCACCCCACATCGACACCATAGACCTTAGCCCCGTGATTATGCAACAGGACCCGCGGTTACATAGCTATCAGCACCATCAACATCAGCATCAGAGATACGCGAACCAGCTGTCGACCAGTCGAACGTTCCCCCCGCCGCCCCCTAGCCTCGACATGGTGATGACCTCACCGGCTAACTCCAGTTCTCCCCACCATATGAATGTGCGTAACTCGTGCGTAATCGACATGAAACTAATGACCGACACCTCCGCCTCCAACACCGTCGTCACCCTATCGCAGATGTCCCTCCACCCCTCGGTGACCTCTCCCGCCGCCCCCGCCAACATCATGCCCCCGTCGTTAGCCGCCATCGTATCCCCACTGCACGGCATAGTACACACAGCTATAGTACCCAACCGAGGAATACGTAGCCTGGTCACCGGCTACTCGATGATGGGTCCGCCCCCGCCGCCCCATCAACGTATCGACCAGCGACGCCTGACCTCGTCGCCCCTCAGGATACCCCACATACCCCACATACCCCAACCCCACGTAGTAGTCAGACCCCCCCGCATGGTAACGCGACAAGATCACCAATACCAGCGTATCGTCAATCAACAGTCCGCGGTACCGCTATCCACCCCACCGCCCCCTGTCCACCAGCACCACAACTACTCAGTCCCACCACCCGTATCACCCCCGTCTCCGGTAATATCGCAGGACACCCCCGAGCCCTATAGCTTACACCACACGATCGGGTCAGGTGCCTCCGTACCGATGGAGCAGGAGGAACCGGAACCCGATATACAGCCTTTACCCTCCTCCCTAACTCCACCCCAGCAGCTATTCCAACACAACGAGCCACCTACTACGCCCCCGGATGTAGGCCCCGATGCTCTCCCCGCGGCGTCCCCCTCGAGCGAGCCCCCACCGGTCACCCCGTGCCGACCTTACATCCGATTGGACGACGTAATCGACCACTCGTGGGACTTCAACGTGACGGCCAATCACAGAGCTTCGCAGGGCAGACGAACCTGTAGTCTACGCCACGTTCACGTTCAGGAGGAAACTGTACAATGTCTAAGGGATCAACTGTATCCTATTGAGAATATCGAGCTAAACGGTATGTTTTAGTAATAGTAGTAGTAGTAGTAGTAGTAGTAGTAGTAGTAGTAGTAGTGGTAGTGGTAGTGGTAGTGGTAGTGGTAGTGGTAGTGGTAGTGGTAGTGGTAGTGGTAGTGGTAGTGGTAGTGGTAGTGGTAGTGGTAGTGGTAGTGGTAGTGGTG
>OZ025240.1:40799714-41172214 GCA_964019155.1 Osedax fenrisi | reverse complement strand
TTCTTATAAAGAGGTTTTTTAATGTGGAAAAGGTTGAATTCCAACCAAATGTGTGAAAAATGTTCTTATAAAGAGGTTTCTTATATAGAGGTTTTACTGTATATTTATAAATTATTATATATAGATAATTATATGCTTCTATGAGTTTCTATTATGTTGCACTTGATATCTCTTCTCTCACTATTAATAATAACATAAAAAACTAAAGGATATCATAGAGAAGGTAAACACGCTGTTCTTCCAAAGAAACCTCATCATAGAGAAAATAAACAATAGCCATACAAGTTTGTACTTCACCCCCTTCTCTCCTATATATACACTAATCATCATCTTCGTTAACAGATATTAAAGATAAGGTAACTGCTATACTCTACGCTATTTAGTATACAATAATAGTATATATATACTGTTCCTTACCACACACTTATAATAATTAATATATATATAACTAGATATAATCTAATACTTTAATGTTTTTCCAATATTAGCAATAATAGAAAATAAAATATAAAAAATATATTTATATCTACGATATATATATATATATATATATATATATATCGTTAGAAATAACAATTTTATAAAAATCAAGGTATATAGTAGAAATTAAATATAATCGATTAATTTAGAAAATTTAAAACAATAAACTATTATATTTATTTTTCTTTATAAAAACTGCATACATCAGTTATTACGTTATTAACAAATATTAAGTTGATAATTTAATTAACGAAAAGTTGATTATTTTTAATGTAATTATATTAATAATTCTAAATGCATGTATATATATTATATGTACTGTTTCTATTCAGCTTCAGAGGGATGATTTTGTGCCCTTTCAAAGGAATGTGATATCTAAATATGGTCCGATATCACGAAATGCTCTTATTAACCAATCAACTACTTCCATATTCACTTCCTCCAATTTTAACGTAAGTTCAACTACTAGCCTCTTATAAATTGTTTAAATCGTTAATACAGTTAATTAAACATGAATACAGTTAATTAAACATTAATACAGATAATTAAACGTTAATACAGATAATTAAACATTAATAAAAATAAATACTACAATAGCAGCCGATTATAAGTGAAGTGAATTCCGTTACTCCATTAAAGCGACCATACACTTCTTCCCTAAAAAACTTCAGTATCATTGAGACTGTGAATTCAACGAAATCACTATACACCGAGAATAGAGCTTACAGAGATTGTAAAGGTTATACAGGTCATAATAACTATCATTGCATAGTAATGGTAACGTAACTGCACATTTACAGGTATCAAATCGGAATATGAAGATAACAGGTTATTACTAGATAGTCCACTCGCCTGCCAGTACCACTAACTTACACCACCTATCTCACAGTTTATCGAACATGTATTCTCTATCCTCTGCCCTGAAACTGAAGGCCAATGAAAATGCTGAATGTGTCATTAAGGATAAGGTTAGTTACGTTAATGTATATGTGTAATTGTGAATGTATCTAATCTATCATAGCTAAGAAGATAATCATTCAAACTAAGTCTTATTTTAGATATAAGTTATTGAAATAATGTAATGTTATGGTGAATTTTCTTTTAATATTTATTTTTAAATTGGCTTCAAAATAAGACCTGTTGCCAGTTTATATATAATTATCTATACTATATTTACCGTTGAAATCACTATTTGTACAGATATTCTCTGTAGAATCGCAGGTATTTAGATTACAGGACCCCAATGAATCTGAGAACCAGTTTCTTCTGAAAGCGCTAGGTTCCATCGAAAATGAAATTCGAAATTTAACGAAAACATAACAAAAACAAAGATAAAAGTAATTTACGATTCTTAAGATTTTTTATTAAATTATTCATTTTGTTTCGTGTTGTTATTTGTTAATTATGGATACTTGACCTAAATGTATATGACCAACAAGTAAATAACATTATTACCTGTTTGATTTATATTTATTCTCATTTTATCTCAAATATATATTATATATATATGTATATATTGTTGAAACTATTAATAAAATATATAAATGCAATATTTATTCATAATAGTTGGATTGCACACTGACGATATTGAGTTAGAAATTCTAAATTTGATGAATAAATAGTTATAAACACATAATAATACTTTGTAAGCGTTGTTGCTTCTAACGTCCGCATTCCACGCATGCAAACGAGCGAGTAAATCATAATAAATAATAGTAATCTTCACGGTAATGAACACTGTCGCGAATACTTTTAAGTAGATCTCATAAGTGGGTCAGCCAGATTTGCGTCCCGTACGATAAATATCGACTGCGATATCGAATAAATAAAACTAGGTTACACGATGGCGAGAGGAAAAGTTCTCGGAGATTTAAAAAATAAAAATATAATTTCGGTTAAAAAGCGAATGCTGTTCAAATTGGAATCAAGGAAATAGCGATCAGATTACTCGTGATTCGGGGGGACGTAATACAGAGTAAAATGGTAATTATATAATAAAAAATAATAGTATAATGAAGAGTAGCATTCCGATTAGTATCAATATTGCGCACCATTGTCTTTTATCTGAGGAAATAGGGTATATTGGTTAATATATAGAGGTCATATCATCTCTAAATTAAAAGTTTCATATACACTACAGCAAATACATCAGAATGTATTTGTATGTGAAATATTTTATATATATGAAAATTTACGCTAAATAGACAATATAAGACTAATAGTAATTATTGTAATTTAATATTTGTATTACATTTTCATAGATGGGCACTAGTAATATGTACACTGTATTAGTAGTGATTCACTTTTACTTGCTATAATATGTGTGCAGGTATTGATTAGAAATAATCAATATAAATAGATAATATACCATATTAATATCGTTTTGTGGATTTCTAATACATAGCAGATAAATATAAAAGTGATTCAACTATTATTTAAATATAACAAAACTTTCATATAAATATTAAGTAATTTCAGAAGAGATAAATATTAATTAATGCATTTTTCAGGAATAAATGATTGTAATACAAAGATGAAATTCTAAGAAATTTGAATTATATTCATGTTGCAATTAATTACTTTATTGAGTATTACTTATATACAAAATTATCAATAAAATGAACACATCTTATATTTAAGGGGGTGAGTCATTTTTTGTATCATAAAAATATATTTATAATATTATATGTTTAATTTATTTATGTTATACTTTACTTATTCACATTTTCATCAATGATGTAAAAATTGTAATTGTAATTGACATGCATCGTCATATAAAATGTAAAAAAATGTTTTATAGATAGTATATATTATATACTATTCTTAAAAATATTATTTAAATTATTTAAAATTAATAGAAAATAGTAGGTATGAATATTCCATCGATCTAAACAATTTAAAAACGATTTGTTACAAGATATATAAATAAACAATTTACTAATATTTGTATACAGATTTTTCTTTATTTTACCCTATATCTATATATGTATATATATATATAATGATATGTGTTATCAATTATAACTTATAATGCATATGAAGTCTATGTTTTAATATTATTTTATAATAAGTTGGTATATATGTATAATTATAATACATTTTTATGTGTATGCATTTCTAGAATTGCATTATTATACATAGAATATCTTGAATTATAAGTGAAAATCTAATAATTTACTTTGAACTCGATTTACTCATAACTTATTGCTGTTGTACAATCATTAAAACTCTTACAACTTTTGTTATATTGTATGGAGTTTATTCAAATCAGTAGTATACAGAGAATTAAATTATAATTTTAAATAAGGGTATATATATATATATGTTAACCATTTGACATATGCATTACTTTTGCCATTTTCTTCATGACATTGTCCATCTTGGAATCCGTTATATCCATTTCCTGGCCAAAATCATCAAGCATTCTATTAGTAGTAGTAGTAGTAATAGTAGTAGTAGTAGTAGTAGTAGTAGTAGTAGTAGTAGTAGTAGTAGTAATAGTAGTAGTAGTAGTAGTAGTAGTAGTAGTAGTAGTAGTAGTAGTAGTAGTAGTAGTAGTAGTAGTAGTAGTAGTAGTAGTAGTAGTAGTAGCAGCATTAATACTACTAACACAGCATGTTCATCAAGTTCACCCCCTATTTTACGAGACATATTCTTAAGCACGCTGACACTACCTCCTATTAACTCAAGTTTGTCATCTTGTTCGTCGATGATCACCTAATAAGGAAGTTAGACAATCATAAGTTAACCATACTAAAGAGGAGTATTATTTAATATAAATACGTAGAGGTTGCTCGAAGGTTAGTAGGTTAACTAACACCAAGTTAAAACTTGGTTCACTTTTTACTTCATTTTAAATGATGAGTTTCTCTTCTATCAAATTAAATCATATTTATTTCTAATAAATACTATTGGACAACTTTCTAATGATTTCGTGATATTATAATACACGATGCTAGATGAAAAATTATCTAATGTTAGAGTAGCGTTACTATTTCTTGTATTTCTTTATACGTATATATTTTTAAGCTGATATAATTAATATTTTATACAATACTATATATATGTTGTGTTATGTCTCCTTACGTAATACATTACTCTAAACTAAACACTAAATTACTTTAAACAAGTCAAGGTTAATTCCTCTATTAAAGTAGCAATATCGTCAACGTGTACGCACCACGACCAAATAGCAAAAGCCAAGATTCTTTTAGGCTCGACACCCCCCACGATATTGTAGGGGCGTGTCTATACAATTAGGTTTCGATAGTCTCTTGTATTCTTAATTATATTCGATCCTTTATAGGAGCCATATTTGACCAACTGATCGACATTATATAACCTATAACATCTCGCCGAATACTCAGTGCCGCAAATATATAATATTTGCCTATATACGATTCATACCCACAATTATACCGCTTATTCATTGACCTAAAGATAATTCATTCGCATACACTAATATACACTACATAACATATATATATATATATATATATATATATATGACAATATGTAGATAAGATACTGACAATAGCCTCATTATTAACCTGTTGTTCTGCCAGAGTGTCACTTATGTACTCATTGTTGGAGTTATTGATGTCATTGTTTATCCTCTGGTATTGTTTTCCTGCATTCTCAGTATACTGTGATAAGTTAAGAAATTAGTAAACGAAATAGATAATATATATATGTAGTGTCACCAATTATAACTTCTTATCTTTTTTCAACATATATATAATTATGTAGTTTACCTATATTTGTACCCATATCTAACTCGTCTTCATCTAAAATATGTGAATTATACAATTGCGATAAACAAAAAAAATATTAATATACATATATATATAATATATATTATATATATATATATATATTCAATGACTATCATTTTATATAATATGGAATATTATTAGTATGCATGTGTTCTATTTATTATTAATTTTAATATAATATTTATACTGACATCATATTTATGATATATTTATACGCTATCTCCCATTTAATAACCTCCTGTTTATAAAGTTATACACATAGTATTCAATATGATTGACAATATAAATCCCTATATATATATATATATATATATATATATTGATGAGTCACTTGTTATTATGTATATGAATAATATATATACATGTACTGTAAATGATATAAATATATAATATACTTAATATATACTGGAAATTTCCATGTCCTCTATTCTTTATATATATATATATATATATATATATATATATATTATGCATATTATCTATATATGGGATATATACTCTATAGTAGGTGTACCCTCTATTATAGGTGATTAATAAAATATGGATTCTACAGATGTATATATTATTGCTATTGAAGAGGATAGAAAAATTAGGTGCAATGTATTTTAGAATAAATTATCTGTATAACACGCCCAAGATATTATACAGTGAATTAGGAACAGTGCTATAATCACCTTCACTATCACTATATACTATGATGAATATCATTGTATGCTATAATGCAAGCTTACTAATAATAGAGAGTGCCCACTATAAGTATGCAGTACTATTACTAATAGTGAATATTTATAGTGAAATAAGAGTTATATTGAATTATCGGCACTCGCGAGAAAAAATGTATAATAATTATGAATAAGATTAATATCATTATAATAATAATAATATTAATAATAAGGTTGTATAGCAAGATTGTATACATATATATATATATATATATATATATATATATATATATATATATATTGTATATACATAAAAATTGTATGACATAAATCGGAACGTACGAAAACCGGCACAAATAATTTATATATATAGCTGAGGTCAGTTGGTGGAAGAGAATAATATGTCTATAGAATTACATATCTATTAAATGTAATTAACTATATTCTACTATTGCAAACTGGATACTAGTATTACTAATATGTTGTCTATAAAACTGATGGTATATATATTTAATAAATATATATAAATAATTTATAAATAGGTAGCGTACCGATATTGTTAAATATAGGTACACTTTAATGTTAATAGATGTTATATAGTTCTATATATAGGTGAGATATCGCGACCTACCACTTGCCTATTTATACTAGTCACTCTCAGACCAACCTACCACAACTATTATATATATAAATTATATATGCCGGTTTTCGTGTGGAACTACATACTTGATTAATATTATGTTATGATAAAAATACTTAAAATAAAGCAAATTTACTTAGACTGACATCGGCCCTACATATCACGTTTCTAACATAGAGTGCAAGTATACAATGGCTTATATAATATTATTATAATATAAAAGCATATGGTATTATGATATGTAATACATAATGTATGCATATATAAAACTCGACTTCACTAATAGGTAAATAATTTACTGTCAAATATAACGCCAGCCACGAAATATTTACTTGAACTCTCGGTTAGACAATGTCTAACTTAGACATGTAACTTGTATTGACATGTGACTTGTGACTGGTGGCCGATGTAAGTATTCAGAAAGCAAATTCATTATAAGTAATTCTTATACATTTTTATATTCATTAATAACATAATTATATTACATATTACTTATATAAGATGCTATGTTATTTATTATATAAAGTTTATAATAATAAGTATAATAATAATTATTATTGATTTTTTAAATAATTTTAATTTAATTTAAAATTAAATTTGTTTTAAACTTTTTTATAGTCTATAACTTCAACAAAGTTAGCAAATATGTATATACATATGTAATGCAAAATAGAGATATTCTATTTAATACCATACATACTTATATATTAATAATACATATAATTTAAATAGATTACTATAATTAACCATTATTTAAAATAATATTTTAAATATATTCAATATAATATTGAAATTACAAATATAGGTGACAAATTGTGAACTTTGACATCATTAAATACACATCAATGACATCGATATATCAAATATGAATCATGAATACATTGAGCTAGAGAGAAATTATCTCTAGCTCTATGCATAGATTTATAGTTTACCAAAAAAAATTTAAAATACAAATCTATGGCTCTATATAGACATATGACATCAATGGCATAGATTTGTATTTTACAATAAATAAAAGTAGTTAAAATATAAATTTAAAATTTAAAATTTAAAATTAAACTATAAATCTATGATAAATGTAAAGAATATTCCCTAAGGGAATATTCTTTCTTTATATTGATACTCTATGCATGTATATCACAGATAATAGTTGGATTAATGTATCCATTATCATATTGCAAGTCTATATAAGAGTAGGTAATATATGTATACTATATCATGTAAACAACATATGGGAACTATCAATTGTTTGTAATTCGAGCTTGAGTATGTTTATGAAAATAAGCTGCATATTCATCATCTACAGGTGCAACTTAGCATAATTAATGCATACATTGATGCATACATTGGTGCATACTGTATTAACTTGTACATAGTCAAATATTTGTAATTATAGTATAAGTATATTTGTATACGAATTATTATAATATTATATATTTCAAGTAATAATAATTTCTTGTAAATTATAAGATATAATTTGTATCATATACAAATATATATATATATATTGCATATACTATATTTGATGAATAAAATAAATCATACAGACAATAGATGAAATATAACTGTATCATATACAAATATATATATATTGCATATACTATATTTGATGAATAAAATAAATCATACAGACAATAGATGAAATATAACTTATAATATAAATTATATATTGAGAGAACATGCCAAAATAAATTAAAATTAATATATAGTTAAAACAATTAATATCTAGACTATATCAATACCAGTATATATATATATATTATACTATATAGAAAATAAGGTAATGTAATGAAGATATGTGCAGTATTATGATATGCAAACTCGATATAGCAGCAGTACCATTAATGTGTACTAAAATGTTATTGCTGCCTATCCTACACCATATGTCATACTGTGTGTTGTAATGGAATCACTGTGGTCAAGATGTTAGTAGTATTGTTATACATCTATAGTAGGTACACTTTATATACCTATGTACTGATACTTATATAAATTATATCAAAATATTATCATATAATACATTAAAAGACTATACATTATACAGGATATCATTTTATATCCAATTAATAATCCGAATTATAGAATAAATAAAGTGATGAAGATAAATGTATAATTTGTATATTTAGTTTAATACTATGTATAATAAATGATCTGTAACTATAGTGAACATACTCTTGTATAGTAGAGTCTATACAATGTATTGTTGGTTCAGTATAATATACTTAGATAATATGTATACTAATGGTATTTACTTTATGTATTACACTGTGTAATTTACATATGAAATAATCTAACTAGTATTTATAGGTTATGGCTTTCTTTCGCTAGCTTAATTATTAGTATTTAACTTCGATACTAATAGGATATTTTTAATAAATAAATATTTATATATATATATAGATTAATGATATCATAGAAGGTAGTATTACTACACTGTAATATTACTTATGATAATAACGAGGGCAGCTGTTATCCCAAGAGATTTGTGATTATGATGTGTTCATAATCTTTCTATTCAATACCCTCCAACATATATATATATATATAAGCTCTTGATAACATACGTATTCTAGTTCCTATCAATAACTAAATGATTACATAATTATATATATTTATATAATATATATAAATTATATAATATAATATATATGTAAATATATTTTTTATAATACAATATTTATAATAATAAAATGTCTTTATTTAATATAATATATTTATAATTTAGGAAAAGCCTATATAACTAAGGAAGTGATATTTGAGGCATGAACAGTTAACCAGTTAACCGGTTAACATGGTCATTACATCTACCCAACGTATCAGTAGACGGTCCCAAGAGAGAGAGGAAGTGGACAACTGTCCTTGCATTCATTGAAGCCAGTCTACCTAGTACTAGGCTATTTAACCTGAACAACAATACACACCACGCCACGCAATAACAAAATACCCATTTTATAATTTGTGATTAGTCATGATTAAATCTATAAATAGATTATCTACGTAATGTATGTGCACTATAAAATCTTGTTATAAATGTTGACTATAAACTCATTATAAATGTATCTACATATATAAACATAGATAGCATAGATGGATAGGCCAACTATCCGTATGTTACAAATACATGCAACTGTCCATGCTGAAAACATCACACCCTATATGAATATCGTAATGATAAGGTGATAAATATCTATATGATAACATAATAAATATCTATAAAATTCCTATATAGATATTTTATTTACAAAAAAAGTACTAATACAACCTAATAATAGATAATATACATGTATGTGTGTGTGTGTGTGTGTATATCTATATTAACCATTTGTTTAGCTGAGTCGTCATTATTAATAGCCGAAGTATTACTGTTAGTTATTCTGTCTTTTATTTCCTATAGATGGCGACACAAGCTGTTATCGCAACACAATAGCGTGTGATACACACCTTTATTATCGCTTTTGTGTTCTCGATGAATAATTTCCTTTGCCTTAGCTCCGATTCATCCATTTTGAATTTCTTAGGATTTTTCATTACGATGCGTAAACGAATTAAGAAGAATTAATAATTCGACCAAATACAGCTTATGTTTATCAATAGAAATATATGTTAGTAGACATCTTTATAGATGTAGACATAAGTTTATTAATGCATATGAAATATTGTTTAAATATAATATGATTAATTTAACAGAAAAACAATATACAAACATTCTCAGATAATATATTCAATATTATAAATATATCTTAATATTTATACGACGTATAAATTAATATATTCCCTAATTATATTTGGCAATACAATTTGGAAATATATTAGTAAATTGATTTTCACAACTTAAAAATAATGATATCCCAAATATTTGTAATTATGTATATTATGAATTATTATTAATTAAGTGTAATATACATTGATATCGTAAGCCATGATAACGTATCTGTAACTATAGTAACAAAGGATATTAATAGTTTCATCAAGATCCTCGATGTCCCAGTCAATACTGCGTACGCTCTTTTTTAGCTCATTTTTTGTCCAATCATATTCATCCTAAACAATTGCAATTATTACAAATATAAAATTATATATTTAATTTAAATAGTATAAGAAAATAGGATATGAAAAATAATGATATTTATACTTATACTTAATATATATATATATATATATATATATTATATAATTTAAAAGTGAAATGAATAGATAAATGAATAACTTGTTAGTTTAATATATATATAGTGTAGTTCACCTTATTAAATCGACTAGTACCGATGCAGGAATGTAAATCAGACCACCGCTCATAATATCTCTTCGCCGTCACTATTGATTTCTCAACCTCTCTGTCAAGTGTATTATAATAATAAATTACTAGTATACTATTACTCCTATAGTATTCGATATAACATTCATAAAGAACTAATGTAGTATTACTATACGATACATTATGATTAAATTCTATTTAAATGTAAATTTGTCATAATTAAAAATTCTAGATATATTTATAAATTATATCTTACTACCAGTTTAATATAATATATATATATATAATATATGTGAGCTATATTCATAATGTTAAGAAAAAATATAAATTTAATTTCTTTTGGTTGCTTAATTAGATTCAATATAATACATTTAAATATAAAATGGAAACGTGGGGTACCATAATACTATACAGCAATATGATTGTTAATTAAAGTGCATAAGAATATATGATATACATAAGATAAAGAATGAGAACCAAGAGTTATGTGTTATTTTTATGGAGTCTTTTCATCTCCTTCAGGAAATTGATGAAGTGTTTACTTATAATATTGCTACAATGTCACTTCGAAGCTGCTCTAATGCCAAGGCATCCATGGTTTAAATGAGACCCGATCAATGTTGTATACACAATTATATAAGTCACAATCACTACTAAATATTATGTTAAGGCCAATTTGATTGGTTCGAATAGGGATTTAAACTACATCGTAGTGACTGTGTGTATGCTGTCATAGTTAATAGATCTGCAAACCATCACGGTACACTGCACATTAAGTTAATATACACATACTAGTTAGAATTAATGGTCAGCGATGACTTATCAGGTGGCAAGTGTACTATGGAAAAATATGCATTCAATAAAAAGGTAATGATTATTATCTATGATGATTTCTTAATGATCTCACCATATGTAACAGTAAATATAGGGAGATCATTAAGGAATCATTAAGGAATAATCAGAGATAAATATAATATAACATTATATATAATTATATAAAAAGGGAGTGATTAAATAACAATAATTCTTATCTCTGATGATTCTTTAAAGATCTCCCTACATATCCCTGCATTAATGCATATTTTCCAGTAATGATTTACAACATAATAGATAATAATAAGTATATTATTATTTAAGATGACATTTCTGATAGATTATGTTAATTAATATAAATATTAATAATATTTACATTTGATATATTTTTCATATTATATGATTTATTAATAACTCATTTACAGGCTAAATAATAATAAAATATACAAAGTATATACACACATACACACATATATATTATGTTATACTAACAAAACACTACATATAAATATATACACAAAATGTACACATACACATAGATTTATATATTTAGAAATATTTTATAAAAATAAAATGTTTTTATTATAATAATTATATAGTAAAATCCACATTATTATAAATCTAAAAATTATATTTTATTACATATAGTAATATATATATATATATATGCTATTATATTATATTAAATATAAGTATATTTATTATTAATTTTATATATTTCAAAATCATATGTATTCTTGAAATATACTCAAGATAATTATTATATTGAGTATTGTAATAATACCAAAGGGCTTTGATAATACTGAGTATAATGAAAGCCCAGTATAATTTGAGCATAATCAGGGCATTGGTATAATTATTATGTATTATTATAATATTATAATAATTATAATAATACTCAATATAATATTGTATAATATATATATATTATATATTATATATTATATAATATATATAATATATAATATATAATATTATATTATATATTATTATAATATAATAATTATATATATATATTATATAATATAAAAATATTATAATATTATATTATTATAATATTATATTAAATATATTATATATATAATATATATATATATATATATATATATATATATTTATATATTTGTTTCATATTTATTTTTGTAATATACTTAATATAATGTAATATTGTATAGTAGTATTTCAGTATCATACTACAATACTAAGTATGCTAAGATTAGCTTAAAGCTAGGTATGCATGTTACAATATTCAATATTGTAACATGCATACTACACACGTATTTGCACAAATTAATACGTGCCATCACAAAATGACATATTTTCATTGAACTGATAATATATCTGATATATCTACATACCCCTTTACAACGAAAAATGGATCATCTGCAGTCATGATTCTTTAAATTATGCTAAAATGTTTAATTAATTTAATTAATTATCTTTTACATATTTATTTTATT
Source organism: Osedax fenrisi (assembly GCA_964019155.1). Classification (NCBI taxonomy): domain Eukaryota; kingdom Metazoa; phylum Annelida; class Polychaeta; order Sabellida; family Siboglinidae; genus Osedax; species Osedax fenrisi. Next base: position 41,159,132 of record OZ025240.1, on the reverse strand, counting down.
TATTTATATATCGATTTCATGAAAATATGATTCACTCTAATCTCCAATCACATCTTGTATAGAAATTATATAAATATAATTCTAAAATTTTTGGTTATTTACGTAACAGATGTAAACATTGAAAATGACTCAAATTGTATAATATATTTCCTTTTTAATATACATATTATATATTTATTATTTTATAATTTTATGATGTTTGCAAATCTTAAGCAAAAGCTAAATGTAACATCCGAAGTAACAAATGGTTTATATATTTTATATATACTTTATTTATACAATTAATATTACATTATTTAATATTAATTTTATAATAAAATTATAACTTCAAAAATGATGTGTCTATTAATATTTAGTAATTTATAATAATTTTAAAAATATATTATTTATAATATACTATATATATTAATATTTACCCATAAAATCCAATACCAATATATAATCATTAATATCACTAAAATAAGAACCAATGTAACATTAAATGTTAATTTGAATGTATATGATTATATTTAAAATATTATTTTTATAATTACTAAATTATTTAGTAAATATATATATATATATTTTTAATAATAATGTATTACTTTTAGTATATATTTAATATAATTATAATTGTATTATAATAACTATATAATAATACAAATAAAATAAACACATAATCATTACATTATGATAATGTAGTGGTAATTATTGTAAGGTAGAGTTACAGGTGCGCATTTATTAAAAAGACTTAACATGTGTGTCGTGTGATCTGTATTGAATATGGCCCCGTTTATTTTGATACTTTTATGAATTCACATTTAAAATACTCGTTTCGGCAGTTAACACACTAATATACAATGTATAGAACACTATTATAGTGTAGTGACTATACTTATACATTGTAAACTTATATGCACAAGGAAAATGTAGAAAATATTATAAGGTGTATATACATTATGATAATGATTATCTGTTATTATAATTTAAATTATATAGTGGCTATAATAGTAAAATATCTTAAATATTTTAAATTTGACCTCAGCAATTGTTATCAAAATAAACGGGGGCCATATTCGATATTCTCCTGTGGTGTGACCGTACTATAATATGATGACATTATATAGTGAATGTATTGTTACAATAATTATAATTAATATTATATTCATTGCTAATTCTCACCATATATATATATATATGTCATAATTTATAAATATAATAATTTAATTTATACATAATATTATGTATGAATTACAGCCTGGAACGGTGCAATTTTAAAATTAATGCTCATTTGATTTTTGTGTGGGGGTGTCACACATGTTTAAATCAACGAAGTGTATTACGTGACTAATTAGGGAAAATACTATATGTTCTGAAATACTAAGTATATATATGTATAAATGGTATATAATTTGTAAATACAGTGTGCATATGAAATATATACATGGATTTACCATATACTAAAGTTATATAATACACTAAATATTATGTTATATAATGTGTTTACCATATACTTACATCAAAAGAATATGTTTCCACCTAACTGGCAATCTCTAAATAGTCTTGAGCTATATACAATTATTTGATTTGTTCGTGAGATGCACGTCAATCAAATGTGTATTACTTTAAAAATAGGCACCATTTCAGACCCATCCCATATATATATATATATAAATTAGGAAATGTAATCAAGTTCATATATTTATAAACTATTTTAAATATGTATTTTCTAATGTTCTTTCCGAAAATAGTCATAAAATATAATAAAGAAAACTGTTATATATACACTTTTATATCTACTATAAATAATATACCTGTAGAGATTTATGCCTGTAGTATGCAATTTTTAATCACAAATATCGCATTGTAATCATTTCAAGCTTATAATGAAACTTATTATATATATATATATATGTATATATATATAAATATTTATTTAGTATTTAATATTCTATAAATAGAAAATTTTCTAAATAATAATTCCTCTAGATCAATAGTTTACATGTTTTGGATTGGTTCAATATAAGATATAAACTTAATCTATACTTCTAGAGTATTTGATTCTACACAATAGTACCCCCCCCCCCCCGATGTACTATCTCCTAGTTATCATCGATCATAGAAATAGCTGTAAAAACTGTCAGTATCATTACGTTTCCGCCATTGTAACAGGTATTATATCTGTCACATCGTAAACAATACTAAACTCTCCTCATAGAGTAAACATGCAGAGGTGTCGCGTTAGAAGTTCCTATGCATACTTCTATATCGTTTGCATGCCGGTGTAACGTTGGTGTAACGTTGATGTAACGTTGATGCTAGACATACGCAGATGTAGGTAATCGCATCGTGGTCGCAGCCTCTTTATTACTATTGATCTCCGTGTGACGTCTCTGTTTATCCCTATTGATCGCAAGTACGTCTACATCAATAGAGCGTAGTACATCTAACGGCGGTATGATCATATCTATGTCTCTCTTCTTAAGTACCTAAGTATACCTACTTATATATGCGTGGTTATACTAAATGTTAGAGCGCTATCTGTAACTGTAATCGGGCGATAACCCTTAACTGTAACCTATCTCAGGGGAGTGGATATCACCTCGTACACTAGACTTAATCGCACACTTTAATCAGTACAATCTTTCCTTTAATTTAAGCCAAAATCCATTTAAATAAATACACGTACAGCAGATAATCTTAATAAATGCCTCCTTTAAGCCAAAATAAAAACTTTTTTACATACACTATTATATTGATCTCAGATGGTAACTGTATTATTAACTATATATATATATATACTTTACTTACTTACTTTTACTTTTATCAGTTTAAGGACTACTGCTGTGCGTGAGCATTCGGTTGTCCGTAGGGGGGGGATTGTTATTGTGTTGGAGGGAAAGCTCGGGAGAATAAATGGGTCTTGAGGTGGCGTTTGAAGGTGGGTGTGGAGATGATAGTGCGCAAGTGGTTGGGAAGGAATTCCAGTGGTAAGGGGCAGAAAGGGAGAAGGAGCGAATATGGGAAGAGTGGAGATTGTATAGGTGGGGTGTGGCTAGGATAAAGGTGTTGGAGGAACGGGTATGGAGTGTGGTAGTGGGCATGTAGAGGTGTAGTAGTGAGGCAAGGTAGTCAGGGGAGTTATGGTGGATGGCTTTTTGTATAGTTAGGGAAAGTTTGTATTGTATTCTGTAAAGGACTGGGAGCCAGTGTAGTTGTTTAAGGAGAGGGGTAATGGAGTCGGAGGAACGTCGGGGAAGTAGGTAGACACAACGAACTACAGCGTTTTGAAGTCGTTGTAATTTGTTGAGTTTGTAGGTGGGGAGGTTGAAGAGTAGTGAATTGCAATAATCGAAGAGTGGGCTAATATATGAGGAGGCGATGGTAATGGCGATGGGGAGGGGAATAGAACGTCGGATTAGTCTGAGGCAATGTAGGTGATAGTGGATGGATTTATGCATGTGTGCGATATGTAGGTCAAGGGAGAGTGTTGTGTCAATGTGGAGTCCAAGATTACGGATGTGTTTGGAATAAGGTATAGGGGAATTATCAACTGTAATGGGAGGTGGATCAGGTAGGGAGGAGGAGCGTAATGGTAAGTGGAGGAAAATTGCTTCGGTTTTGTTAGGGTTCAGTTTGAGAGAGTTAGAGGTGAGCCAATCATGAATAGACTTAATGCAGGAGGAGAGTCGGTTAGGGGCATACGTAGGGGAGTCTGTGCAATTAATGTAAAGTTGGAGGTCGTCAGCGTAGGAGTGAAAGGATATGTCGGGATAATCGGTAAGAATATTGAATAGGGGGAGGAGGTAGATATTAAAGAGGAGCGGGCCAAGGACAGATCCCTGTGGCACTCCGTGGGTGATGGGTTGGGAGGGGGATGAGTGGGAATGTATTCTGACTGAGGAGGAGCGGTTGGATATATAAGATGTGAGCCAGTCGAGGGGAGTTCCAGAGATGCCAATGGATGCGAGTCGGTGGATGAGTATGGTATGATTGAGGGTGTCGAACGCGGAACTCATGTCGAGGAGGACAAGTATAGTTCCGCGGTTACTATTGAGGTTTGAGAGTATATCAGAGTTGATAAGGGTGAGGGCAGATTCGGTGGATTTGTGGGGAAGATAGGCGCTTTGGAATGGGTTAGGTATTTTATTGGTGGTGAGGTAGGAGATGAGTTGGGGGGAGACGGTACATTCCATATATATATATATATATATGTGATTGATAGATAGATTATTTATTTATACACAAATATAACAAAGATAGTTCTCATTTGTGTTTTAGTAAAATAATAATACATAAATAAATAAACGATAACATAATATATAAGTAAAACCAAATAGTTTTGTTAGAATAATAAACGTGAACAAGATAAAATGTTATAAAATAAAAATATACAAATATTCTCATCATTAAATACAGATGGCATTTACATATGAGTAAGTTCAAGTTAAAGTATGCCTATCATCTCTGTTAATTATTAACAGGAAATATATTTTAAAAAGATGTTTATTTAAAAAATAATTAAAGTTAATTTGACAAACCCTTCCTCTTTTGATTGAACAGTATGTTTGTTCCTTATTCGAATATCGTAACGGTTAATTAATAGTTAAGAAATATCTACTAAACTATTTAGAGAATACAGCTGATCTGGTTACTTTATATTGCTGATGTACCTTAACATGCACAATAATCATAGCTATCACACTGCATACAGCACTTATAGTGTATAGCGTACACTGTATAGTACTCATGATGTAGTGTCCCACTCTAGTGTCACTCATTTAACTTAATAACTTGTTTTCATATTCAATTTAAGACACAATATTAAATAACATAGATACAAATTGTGCATATAATGATCACATATAGCTATCAATATTCAATAATAGAGAAACTGTACAATTTTATTTTCTACGAGGTAATATAATTTAAATTCATGACATATATATTTTATCTAAACGAATATTGAAATAAACAATCAGTTTATAATAATATGGTTCTATAATTATATATGATTGTAAAGGCACATACACACATAGGCACATACATACACACACACACACATATAAACTTTATATTATAAAGGCATCTAATTATACCTATGTGTATGTCTGTAGTTAAAGGTAATCACTTGTGAAGTTAATGTAATAAAGTGTATTTGGTGTAATGAATATTTCATACAAAATATGCAGTAGTGCTACAGTAATTATATAAATATATAAATTACTTATTTATGTACTTTAAAATTAAATGTTAATATAATATATACCGTTGCTATATTTGTATATTAATATGATGCTTGAATATTTTAAAAATCATAATACTTATATATGTATTATAAATCTTTGTTTTAAATCCTATAGTATACCATATATGGTCAAAGATTTTTCTAAGGAAAGAAATAACAATTACATAAAATCGTGTAATTTAATTAATACACAAAACATGACAGCGCCACCTATATAGGGTTCATTTTAAGACATATGTGTAGTTTATAATGTAAATTCGTATCAAACTATACATTTTTTAAATGTAAAATAATATGCTCGAAATTATTATTTATATGATGAAAACTAAGTGTTCATTACTAATATATAATAGAGTAATAGGATGTGTAGGTTTTATATGCTATACATATCTATGTGGCGAGTAAAAGCTAATTTTAATTTAATTAAATGAAGTATTGAAATTATTGTTTTATGGAAACCACACCAAATCTAAACCTATTTCAGTGATTTCGTGATTTCACGACAGCAGCAGTAGGGAGTATGTATTAATTATGTAGTGTAGATACTGAGTGTTATATCTTTGCTTCAAAATATTTGGTATTGCATTGAATATAATATAATATTTTAACTGATTATGTATTTGTATAAAAAATATGATTTACATATAAAATATATGTGATTTTTAAATTTACTTAGTAATATAATTGTTAAGTTTCATTCTGAAATATATTAATAACAATAATATAAGTTATAATATTATAAATATATATAATCTATACATAACATATATTGTACTCATTATTGTATAATAATGTTTATTTTTTTAATTTTTAAAAAGGATTTTTTATACATTTATCATATATACCTAAATGAATACCTAATTTAATATATTTAATATCTTTAATACCCATAATATAATACATTTACAATTAAAAGTTCATAGGACAGAAAGTTCACGACATGTGGCCCGTAGTCCGAATCGTAAGAACAGTGACTCACTCTCCATTACATCATCTTCTATTGTCGAGGTAATGCAATATGATAGTTACTATATATTCAACTATAGTATGTATCCTCTAGTGTTATAAGATATTTGTAATAGTTCAATATGTTAAAAATATTAATTATACTAAAGGAAGTTATAATAAAACTCTAAATCACTTAATATTTATGGTAGTGATGGTGGTAGTAATGGTGGTAATAGTGATGTTGGTAGTAGTGATAGTAGTGAAGGTGGTAATGGTGAAGGTTGTTGTGTTGGTGGTTGTGATTGTAGTGGTGATATTGGTAGAGATAGTGGTAGTGATGGTGGTAGTGGTAGTGATGGTGGTAGTGGTTGTGATGGTGGTAGTGGTAGTGATGGTAGTAGTGATGTTGGTAGTGATGGTGGTAGTGAAGATGGTAGTGATAGTGGTAGTAATGGTGGTAGTGATAGTGGTAGTAATGGTGGTAGTGATGGTGGTAGTTATGGTGATAACTACATTATCTTTTATTTATACACATAAGTATGTAATTGTAATACATACTAGATGTTACCAGGGGATAGAGGCAGCCCTCCCCTATACACTAAGTCACTGTTTCCCACCTCAGTGTACTAGGTAGCACATCAATCATTTGTAACTAATGTGTGTTGTGTATACATGTTTAGAAATGATAATATTAATGTTATTTAAACAAAGATAGTGATTCTTCTATTTACAAATGCATAGCATTAGTAGTGATACCTGTTTGAAATGAGTCACGCACAATAGACATCTAGTTGTGTTCAATGCTAGGTCAGGTTGAACATTAATAAAGTATGTGTGTCATTCATGATCACAATAGATAGCTAAAGCTCTTTTCAAAGCAAAAATACAGCCTGATAGCAGCCATATTTGTATAGCCCAATATCCTGGAACATAATGATCAGGCTGTTTTGATGTGCACAGCTATATTTACAGGTCAATACCGGGTATGTCTACATACACCTTATCCTTGTGTTTATATATAAATACCGATTATAAAATTATAAATCTTTGACTTGTCCAATATCTAGTAAATATTTTATGAATAATTTAAAGCATCAGATATCAGGCTGTTTTGTTAGATGTAAAAGCGGCTTAACAATGCACATCAGTAGGGTACATAGTAATATTAATAATATGTAATGTCATCAAGTAGTACCAATATAAAGATGTACACTACACACACACACACACAAAGACACACACACAAACACACATACACACATAACACTCATGCGCTATAGGATTGTTCCAGCGTGATCAGCAACAGGTCTACGGTCAGTAAGCAGGTGCTGTCTAATCTACTAGTGGAGAAGTCACGCGAGATAGAGTCTCTCAAAACTAAAGCTAAAGGTTTCAATATGCGTATACTTTACATACTAGTACTGTATCAGCAATACACACACAACTAATCAGTAATTAATACTTGTAAATAGTTGTATGTAAAATATTTGTTATTTGTGTATACATTTTATTATAAAATCTTATTTTAATATTATTAATAAATACGATACGATTAACGTACATTTTAAATGATACAATTATACGTTATATGTAACAATATATATTACATCTGTTTTAATAATCCTATGAGATCAATTAAAATAACTAGAATATTCTAAAAAAGTGGTATAATAATCTGTAAACATGATTTGTTACTATAACACCTCTACGGGGCTGACCTTTTGAACTATTACATAAGCATTGATTGATTACCACTGATTTTAGAATTGACCGAAATGTTACAAGAATGTGCAGTGACGATAGATTGTTTAAATGCAGATAAGAAGCAATGTAATAAAAAACTGGAAAGATTGAAATCTGAGGAGGAAATCGTTAGCTCTTAACTGTATGTTTGTATTGTTACCTATACATATATGTGTACTTATATATATATAATTAATTGATTAATTGTTAGTATAACAATTTATCTTAATCACTATTTATTATATTATTATTATATTATATAATATTATAATTTTTATTTATTTAATTATTCAAATATTAAACACTTAATGAAAAACTATATATTACACAATGAATCCGAAGTAGCTCAGACTCTAGATGATTACATCAGATTATAACTCCTAACAATAACAAACACACTAGGATGAGTCATTACACAAACTAAGAGAAGATAATCAAACATTGACACTAGCCAACACCCGCCTCAGGAATGACAACGCTAAGCTCATCAAACAGTTGGACACTTTGAACTCTAGCTATCAAGTTAGTGTTCACTGTAGGCAGTCTCCATCGCCACCTCCATCATCACCACCGCTATCATCTCAGTGTACAGTACCACTTACGGTAACTGTTCGATGTTTAGGTTTTCGCTTACTTTTTAATTTCAAATTATTATTTGTTTATTTTAATAACGTATGTTATTGTTAGAAATATGTATACTTTCGACTATATATTTGCTTAAATCAAATATAAATTACTATAGTCTGGTAGTTGGAACCCAGTTACAGCTACCATCACAACCACTACCATCATATCCACTATCACTACTATAACCACCACCATCACAACCACCACCATACAACCACCACCATCACAACCACTACCACTACCACCACTACCACCATCACAATGACTACTATCACTACTACTACTACTTGTTGATCATCACTATAGTGTTTTCAGTACTATTTATTTTAAAATACAGCTGCCGAAAGTGTACACAATCAATGTTATATAAAGAAAGTAAACATGCTATTTGTAGAGAGTTATAGAGAGTTATAGCAAGCGAAAGTGAAGACTATATTTAATAATTACCCAACTCCACACGCACTACAGTATACTACTTTATTAATAGTAATCGTGTTATTATCTCCTCTGTTATTGTGACATAGCATTGTATAGCAACAATATGTATAGGTCAACTATGTAAATTAAGTGGATAAGAAATTGAATGTAGTGTGTGAGTACTTTGAGATAAAGGTGTTGCAGTCGAAACCTACTACTAATTACTTGCTAAAGTATTTTAAATTATTTTAAATTATTATTATTTATTTATATTTATATTAATAATTATGGTCAAGTTTAATATACTATCTGTACTAAAAATAATAGTCATACGTATATAAATACAACATATCAATTCCTCATAATTTTAGTATCGATCTTTACATACATTGCGTGCGTAAATTGTTTATCCATTCCTCTTTATATCGATGGTACAACAGAAAGATTCCGATCATAATGAATGCTTGCTTCGACAAATGGAAAGTGAACACAAAACCACATTATTAGAGGAAACTATCGCTCGTTTGCAAGTTAATTAATACTTTATATTGCGTATAATACACTTATATTGATTCAATGCATATTAAATACGATATCATATATTATAATTCGTTTACTTATTTAGTATATGCATTTCATATCAATAGTATGTACTTGCTCTAAAATTAACGGTTATTATTAGTGGTGTTTTTCTACTACACTTATATTCATGATTATAACTAGGTTATTAATAATCTATGAATCAAATGAAGTTCATATTTATTATCTATTTTCAAAGTTATGTTGTAACTCGATATTCTAACTACCGGGTTGACTATAATTAATGATTATTAACATTTCTAGCTTCCCTAGTTTATTTCTTAAAAATCTTTAGCTAACAAAAATAAGTTAACATATTTTGTGATTCCCATTCGCATGTTAAAATATGCATGTATAAATATCATGGTTTTATCGACAATTTTCATTGGATCTAAATGTAGACGTTCTTTATAAATGCATACGATTAACTCACATGAGAATTCTATACTACATATTATTCTCTCCTATATATAGCACATCTAATTTGTATACTCAGCCTAGTGTTGTAATAGCCTGTATTGCCTATATATTATATATATTTTGTATCTGATATTTCTATCTATTAATTTAAATATCATATATATATAGCAATGTATGTTTCTTCTATTTATATAGATTAGCAGCCATTTCATCTCAAACTAGTATATAAATAAACGACTCATTAAAAAAGATAAAATTCACTGTAAACTAGCGTCTATATTAGCTAACATTTGTGTACAGTCATTTCGCCCTTATATTAGTAGTATTTCACACGATGTACTCGATTTTTCATAATTTTTGAAGAATCTATATATATATATCTATATCATTTATTAGGTAATATATTCATTATTATTACTAATTATTTGTTATATCTTTAACTTGTATTAATATTTACAAAAATATATTATTTTATTAGTATTCAAGTTTAATATAAAATAAATTAATAATTAAATTAAATTTAAAATGTAATTAATATTTTATATATATATATATATATATATCGCATTTAACATATTTAATAATAGTATCTACTTGATTTTAATTTTGCGTTAATTATTATAAATTTATATTTTTTTACTATTTATTAATTTTTATAATATTTACTAACTAGGCATTTTATATCATAATTCTTATTTGAAATAAATATATGATATTAGTTTCATTTTATTATAATTTCAATTGTGTACTTTTATGAAACAGGAATCACAGATTTTAACTGAAACAGAGAAGAGTTCCCTAATCACAGAATTGGATATGAGTTCGGACAAGATCACTAAATGCGAAACTCAAGTGGGTAATCTTATATTTACATTGACATGCAGACTGTTCGCTTTTGTTAATGTTTTTTTAAATGAATTTAAGGGTGTGTTTTTAGTCAACCACTGATCCCACAACCACAGGTGTACGAGAAACTCGTATTCACTGCGTGTAAAAATCCAACTGTTACAAAACACATCTGCTAGTGCTATTTATTCTTACCACCGTATTTGCCAACTGCACCGCACTAGTGTAAAGCTTTGAACCACAGATCTAGAGAGAATTTTTTTTCTAGCTCAATGCTTTTAACGCACGCATAATAAGCTCCCGCCATAAAATGAATCATAAAATACGTCACAATCGTGACGTTATTGCTATTTTTAGATATGCGCAAATTTATTTATCAACAATTAAATTTAAGTTATGTATCTCGAGCGTGTATGTATGTATGTATGTATGTATATATACATCATATATGTATATATAATATATATATACATATACATATACATATACATATACATATACATATACATATACATATACATATACATATACATATATATATATATATATATATATATATATTATATATATATACATATACAAGTATGTATTACATTTTATTTACTAGTACATGTCATACACAATGTATGTATATATATATATATGTAATGCATATTATTTAAATAAACATATATCCATACATACATACTTGTATTAGTGATTGAACAAGTTGCACTTGTGTTTGACCAAAAATACTTGACATTTGTTTCTACTAACTGCGCACCACCTGTGTTTGACCAAAAACACACCCTAATATCATCTTTTTTACACGTATAACTATTATTTTGAAATATTTCCATTAAACTTAGAAAATAGACTAATTGCTCACAAAATAGCATTAACATGTTGTTTTGTTACAACTTAGCTATTGTAACAAGATGATTTTGTCATCAGGTGCTAGTATGATATTAGATAAAAGAAAATGATTGATTTATGAAAAACTAGATTAAAATTAGTATATTAGTATTTTTTTTTAATTTGAATTTATAAAAAACATTAAAATGGATTTATTTGAATAGTTTATTCTATATTGATTAGCCTAACTATATTACTATGTAAATTAAGTCATTTATTTCTATATTTATCACTATTTATATTTATGATTATTTTTACAAACAGAGACAGACAATAATGTTGATACATGAGATATATTAAAACAATAATAATTCATGTAACTGATACTGAAACTATATCACTACTATGAAAATTATGATGGATGCGCTTATACGATGATTTTGTTACAAAGACAGAGACTGCATCAATGCTTTATAATTGAACATAAATTATATTAGTAGTGTAGACCCTTAACAAATAAAAATACAATACACAAAATAAATAAACCAAAAAACAAATAAACCATAAATAATGCAATAACCCTTCATGCGGGTGTTGGGCGGTATTCTAGTAAAACGATTCATTTCATTACATAATAATCACGTAACGATGTGATCACGATTGTTAGGTACAGTCGCTGGAGAAGAAGTGTGTATTTCTAACCGAGGAATGTACTTCTAAAGACTCTAAACTTGAACATGTCTCCACGCAGTTGAATTCTTCACATAACGGTATTATTAGCAACGAATGTAGGCGCGATATCGTCATATAATAATATATATATAACTCAGAAGGTGTAGCGAACTACTGGGTAGAAAAAAGCAAAGCTTATCTAGTTCTACCCGGTTAATCATTCGAGAATGGAAAATAATAATACAAATATATGATAAAAATAATAGGCAATTTGATAACCTTATACAAAACTAAAATAGAATTAAAAAGTGTAACCACATTTGAAAAATATAATTTAAATAAAAAAAGAGTGATTCAATAAAATAACAATATTTCAACAAAATAACAATAGAATATATATATATATATATATATATATATATATATATACATATATATAATTGCATGCACGGTGTAATGATAAGATAATTTGTATCTATTTATAGAACTGAAAGTGATCACCGAAGATAAGATATCACTGCAACATTCGTTGGAGCAATTGAAGACAAGCCACGATAACAAAGATCTTGAATATCTAAACCTCGAGAAGCAATTATTGGGTGATAAGGTTTAGTAGGCTCTACATTTCCATAGTCTTTGTATGTTATATGTGGTTGCGCTGCTCAATTTAATTAGCGTATCAAACCACTGCCATACATATAGTTCTTAGTAAGAACTTCTTACCTATCTTTAATTTAGAAACATGTTATTATATAATATTCCATTATATATTGTAATATCATTGATAATATATTATCATTAATAATTTATAAATCAATCAACTGCATTTTAAAAAATGTTAAAAATACATTTATTTTATAGTGATTTATTAGTTATTTTGAGAGCAATCAATAGTGTAACTAAATAGTGTCTCTAAAACCTGTATCATAACATTGTTTTCACTTCTCATAAATTTTAAATATTTAATATATATTTAATTTCTTCATATATATTTGAAAAAAAACATAATTTTAATATAAATAATGACTAAATCTGTTAATTTCATACAAAATATATAATAGATTAGTTTTCTTTAAGCGTTAAGATGTATATTGAAATAATACATTATCTAATTAATCTATACAAAATCAGCTTAATATATATATATATATATATATATTACATACATAAGTTTACTTCTATTATTATAGCTAAATCTATAAATACCCTATGCATATACATTGTTTGCGTACTATTAATGATGTATTGTTTATAACAGAGTAACTCTACTAAATATGATGTTACTATGTTATAGATAGTACATTATTAGCATTATTATTTGAATCTATTTTATGACAGTTATTTTCATGATTATTTATAATACTATTCTCATTAAGATATATATATATATATATATATATATATATATATATATATATATATATGTGTGTATAAATCGTATCTAATCTATATAATACTCATTTCACTATAAGAATTAATAATAATATTATTAATGATACTATTATTTAAATTTAAAATATAAAACAAAATAACAGTCGTTTTATCATAAAAAAAAATTTATTATATTTTTTTTATGAGAAAATATGTATAATTGATTACTTTAACGTCTATACATCTAAAAAGTGTGATATAAATAATCATATAATTATCTAAAAAATGATGTTTTATAGATCCCTATTTTTCACAATATTATTAAAAATGGTTACAATTATATGAATAAATATTATATGATAAAATTGTGAATACTTAACCGATTGAAACAATTTGAAAACCATTTGCAACTGTCATATTATATTGTTTATTTATCATTTGAATTTATGAATATATATATATACATAGATGACGCTACATATCATGCATTAGCCAATGAATATTCAAGATATTATACCTGTGTTATTCAGTTAACTATTTATTATTATTACAGTGACGTTTTATTTACATATGTCTATATAAGTAGTGTATACATATTTATAATGAAAATAAATATGTACTCAAATATATATATATATACATGTCTTTTTTATTGGTTTATTCTCAGTTATTCCGTAGTATCCAACAATATAAATGAAAATCACCATCAATTTACCATACAAATAATTATTTACTTTTAACTCGATTTTCTCATGCATACCAAATTAAAAACCCAAAGGCTTTTTTTCCCTTAATTGAATGTTCACCATTATAAACATATTTAATTGTATTTATATGAAACAGTGGTGTTTTTTTTAGTTATAATGAAAATATGTAATACATATAATTAAAACATAAAATGTTAAAAAATAATAAGTTTTATAAAACATAAAATATATTATAATTGGTAATAGAAATAAAAAAGTACTACTGTTTTCATATAGAATAGAATAAATTCTATACAATAAAAACAAATTAAATGTCTAACTATATTGTATAAATAGCCTTTGGGTTTTTAAAACATGTACCGATTCCCTATCTCATACATGTTCAAATCTATTGATAGACCGAACGGCGTTCGTCCCCTTAGTATTGTTGTATATTCATCATTGTTATTGATTACAGGAAGACAACAAAACATCCGATTGCGGCGACTACAATGCAAAGATAGCATCTCTACAAGAACAATGCGACACACTAGGTGATGAGGTGTACACGAAGAATAAGGTTAGCTTACTACCCTAGTGTCTGTGTATCAATGTGTCAATGATATCGATGTGCATACCTATAGATTATAAAGAACGAACAGATGAAATTAAAAGACTTAAAAAAATTAATGCAGGTTTTTATGTAGTGCTTTTAATCGATATCTGATTTTTATAAATATATATATACGTTATATATATGTAGAATATTATAAAAGTTTAATAATATTCTATTATAATTTCTATAATCTTTAATGTATATAAATCTGATGTTTTATTATAATATGTAGATAACAAATTAATGTCTTAATCATTTTTCAAATATTAAAATAATCGATAATTTAATAATGTTGTTATTAGATATTAAACCTAATTATATTATTAATATATACTTATAATTATTAGATAGTATCTAACACAATGACATAACTTAATATAGAAAGAATTAAACATACGAAACATTGACCTTGACAACAACCCTGTAATAGTGGATTCCAAATATAATGGCATTTCATCTAGTGTTAGTGAATACAGTCTGATATCATCTACATTCATTATAGTTGTTATAGTATACTATCAATGCGTATTTGTTTATTAATTATTCATACCCAGTATTATTCCTTTCAGATGATATGAGTTTTATTTTGTTCTATATAAAACATATTGAATCTTCTTAAATAGTATATATAATAGCTGTACAGCTATTTACTCCAGCTAAACATCGAGATATTGTTTATATTACATACACACATATTTAAACATATACACAATCTCTCGGTCACACACAGAATTCAGGCTTAATACCTCCTAAAGATAAAACTATTATGAATTCGTTTGGTCCTCCAAAGGTATATGTTATTATAATTCACAATACTGTATTACGGTTGATTTACTTAAATTAATTATTTAAATTTTATAATATATTTATTTGGACACGTCTTATTGATATAATAATTTAAAAATAACTGTAATCAAAACGATTTTGTAATATTAGTTATTTATAAAAAAGTAGTCGTGCCATTATAGAATTTTGATTTATCAATTATTCTTATTACCAAGGCAAATGTAACAATTTATTTGTTATAATAAATATATATATTAATATATTTGTCAATAATATATATATTGTTTTTAAATAAGATAATATATTTTAAAACCTTTTATATTATAAATATTGAATACGATTAATTATATTTATATAATTTGTATTCCCTTTACAGAAATCTGATGGCAACTCAAATTTAAATTTAGAATACATAAGACATGTGATACTAAAATTTCTACTCAGTACAGAAAGTGAGGTAATTGTTATTATAAACCATATATATATATATTAATTATCATTAGTAACACCTTATAATCTAACTTAATTTATGCATTGCAAAATAAGCAGACGCTTGTTAATATATATTCCATGAACAATATCTTTAGGTTTAAACATGTTTTTTAAACAAATATGTTTGATATTAGATTTTATTAATAAATACAAGTTATATGATACATTTCTTAATAATTAAATTTTCATTTACATAAATTAAATATTGATTCTGTTTCATTCAACACTTCGAAAAATAATTATTATTTATGATATTAATTTGTCAACTAATTAATGTATTCATATTTAACTTACATCTTATTAACATAATAAAAGATACATCCCTGTAAATATAATTTAATTAAGTAATATTATTAATATGTTGATAAATAATAATTTATATTAATATTGTATACAAATTAATATCTTGTATAATTGTATTATAATTATAATGTAATTTTCATTTGGGCTTATTGATAATGTAATAAACTTTGAAAAATATTATAATAATAAAATTAATTTATTTGTATTTGTGAACAAGTTGAATATAATAGATGTGTATATTTATTATCCATATAATTAATATAATATTTACTAAAATACATTTCAGTCGTTGCAATTAGTGAAGGCTCTATCGACACTGTTACGTTTCTCCCGCGAAGAAGAGGCTATTCTATCTAGTACTTTACAATGGAGACAGTCTTGGTTCGGTGGACATAGACCCAAACTATCCAATAGGATCGCTTCGTTTCGAAATTCATGATTAGTCAATCATATCATCATCAAATTATTGAATTTATTTTAATATAAAATACCAGGAAATGTATTTAAATCACTTTATAATGATTGCAAATAATTGTTTATTATAAATTAATATATTATGCGATATATATATACATATTTGTGTACTATAATAGGAATTAAAAATAACTCATAATAATAATATGAATTATGCCTTTAAATTCATAATATATTATTAATTACGAATTTCAAACTATGATTCAATTGTGTAAATAATTTAAATTATGTATATAAAATTGCTGAAAATAATAAATGCAAATAAAATATATAACGTGTTCATTACAAAATTAAAACTTGATTATTTGTATGAGATCATTAACAACAATGTGTATATCACTACATTTCATTCTGCATAAACTGTTCAATATTATAAATATTATGATTGGTTTTAGTAGACATGTGTTTATAAGGTGATGAGATTTGAACGAAAGGAACAAAGCATTCTTCATCTATAACCATGCAATTCTCTTCAATGTATTCACTGCTGAATTCCACAATGTTTTTTTGATCAGACACTCTTATATGGTAATCGTGGTCTATATGGATATTTTTGAATTCTCTTTTTATATCTTTTTTTCTTTCATTATTCGAAAATATAGATTTTATTTTCTTACAGTATTTTCTCTTTTCCGTTTCATTGATTTTACTTTTCATTTTTTTATGTAAAATATTATTCTTCAAAGTTTTTTTTAGTTTTCTTTCAATTTTCTTTTTTAATAATTCATTTTTGTTTGTTGGTAAACATTCACAGATCTGCGTATTATCTTTAGGCAATATTTCTTCATGTATTTCGGGGATATCTTTAGGCGATATTTCTTCATGTATTTCGGGGATATATTTAGGCGATATTTCCTCATCTATTTCGGCGATATCTTTAGCTTCAATAGTAACTAAATCGGAACACTTGTTCTGTGAATTTACATCGCTGTCACTACAAGTTGTGGTATTGCTAGCAGGCAATATATTTCTATGTAAAATAGTGTTATTATTCTGGAGATCTTTATTTATTTGTTTCGTTTTCTCCTTCTTGTTCTTCTTTTTCTTGTTCGAGTTATCGCTAGTTGCCACCCGTGGTAATTCATCGTAGTAATAAAACTTTGTGAGATCTACATCTGCAGCGAAGTAAGCTATATCGTCGGGTACAGCAGCACTAGTAGTAGTATTAGTAGTAGTTTGTTGATCATTGAGTATGGTGGTATGCAGCTGATCATCATGTTGTCTCATGATGTTCATTAGTTCTTCGCAGGCTTCCGTATTCTCAGCTGGTTCACCTATGTAGAACTCGTCGAAATCTATAGGTTCCGGTCCAGCGATCAGCCGGCTTAAGTCCGCCTCCTCCAACGCTGCTGCTGTCGTCGTACTCTCCATGAGTTTCTCCGTAGATGTCACCTCTTTGACGATGTCGAAAAGATTGTAATCGTGGGCGTCGAAATCTTCGAGAGGGGCGTCCGTAGAGGTGTTCGTCTGACTTTGAGAGAGAGCCGCCAGCTCTTCGACCAGTTGCAATGAGTCATCCATGAAATGGGCGTTTACGTTGGTCATGTGATGCTTGAATACGTCGTCGTCCGAGTTGAAGTCGTTTTCGCGGTCTTTAGCTTTCTGTATGAGTGAGGTCGCTATAATGTTAGTGTTTATTGACATTATTGTTCCACATGCATGTTCAATAAGGTATCTACAACTAATATGTAAATATATGTAAATAATATCACCATAATTGAAATTAAAATTCATAAAAATATATATTTTAAATGAAATAATTATATAAATAGTAGAAGTGATTGCCCTCTGAGTTATTATATCTCTGACATGAGTTATAAATATTCTCAGCAAGAACTATGAGGAGATTAGCTTGTTCACAAGTGAAGTTAGTATGTTGCAATTAACATAGTGTAATGTGCGGTATTATTTATATATTTCTATGTAATATAATTAAATTTAATAATTTTTATTTTTATATAAGTATTATTTTATTTATATATTTCATATAATAACAATTTTAGATAATTTCACAGTTGGGATGCAATTATATGAATAGTTTGATATTGTACTATAAACACTGATACATTTCTTTTATTATTAAATAATTCAATTTGTGAACACATATTTAATAAGTTGATAATAGTAATATAAAATGTTCTATATAAATATTATAATGTTATGTAATTTAGTGATAGCATGTTAACTTATCCTATCTATTAATATGTTCTTCAAATTACGTTCAAATTCTAAAATATACATAACTGAGAAGAGATTGAATTTAATGTAGACTAACTAAATGTGTAGGAGCGTATAACATTAAATATATCAATTTAATAATAGTATTAGTTATTAAAGACTGGAGAAACCTACACTTATAATTTTAATCAACATACTAAAATGTATTTAATTTTCTTTAAGATCTTTAAGATAATATATACGTTGTCATATAAAATTAACTGTGTTTAAGGGTGCAAGCGCGGGTTCGGGCTTACCATGTTAATTATAGCTCTAGCTAAAATGCTAAGGATACTAAACTAATAAATATAATGAAGTAATTTTTCTTGTATTTAATAGATATTATTCTACTGCATAAAAGTATTGACTTTTATAAATATAATTTATTTAAAATTATATAAAAAAAATAGTTGAAATATATTTTTTTATTAAAAATTTGAAGTTTATTATAATTTATTTAAAAAATATAAATTGTAATACAATATCCTGTCAATATTAATATAGTAATACTTGTTATTTATATACAGTACAAATTTCAGATAAAACTATTAATAATCAAAGAAGTAGTAGGCTTACTAAGTGTAAAAACTGGAGAAAATGGCATTCAAAGTTTTATAAAATAAATAGTCACAGAAAATATGTATAAATATACAAATATGAATTATTGAATATAAACAAGAAATATATAATGGTAAATTTATATATATATATAATAAAGATATAATTGGTACTATTATATAGTACTGAAATTATAGTTATAAATATAATCTATTATAAAAAATATAATCTGAAATAAATGTATATAATAATAATGCACATGTACACATGTATAACAATGAGGTAAGAATAATATAAAATACATAATAAAAATAAATATACATAAAATTTACCAGCTGAATAATCAGCACTACCACATGATCGAAAAATCCTAGCTAATCGAGATGCATGTGAAGAGCTTGTTTGCAGATTTTTGGCAGAAATCAACCGGACTTGATCTTGATCAGACAACAGTCGAAGCTTGGATGTTTATTCATTTTATGCTATTTTATCTATACTCAATTCTGAATTTAACATAGAAATTTTTATATTAAAAGCATTTACTAATAAATCTTAATATAATATTATATGACACGAATTTATAAAAATACAAAATATATTTATAAATTTATTGTCAATTTCCTATAATTTGTAATACAATTGGTCTCGTGAAACACTTTATATTGATAGAAATACTCACATTATTTTAAAATATTTTAAAATGTGATACTGATCAAAAAAAGATACTGATCATGGATAATACGTAATAAAAAAAAAAAAAATATGCATATTTAACCCGCGCTTGCACCCTTAAGTGCCTCAAATATACATTATAAACATAATCACATCAACAAATTAGTGTGCCATATATAAATAATGTTAATAATTTTATGGATTTAACTAATGAAGCTTGGATAAATCATGTATTATAGCTATAGCTATGGCTAAAGTTATGTTGTTAGAAGTATACACCTATGTATTCGTATATATTTATTTTTGTTATCCGAATTATATTTTATTTTGTTATGTAGTCTTATAATTCATTACCTCATAATTCTATTTGTATTGCTATTATTTAATTACTACTTATAATATTATTATTCCATGTACAAATTATATCTAATAAACAGTATTAGTGATAATATTTGTATTATATTAATTATTATTATTTATTTCATAACAAAATGCAAGTACAACTTCAGAAGCTATATCATTTATACTTTTTAGAATTGAATAAATATTGATTGATGAATCTTTGTTAAATTTTCTAAGTATATACCTAATATATAAATATATTTTATAATTTAATAAACTGCATATATAAAGATATTTAAAAAAAATTAGGAAAAGAAATACAAATAAACCTAGAAGACATCTCAGAACTTTCTTTGAAAATAATTAATTTTGTAGCTTTAAACGCATAATTATAATTTACATATTAATAATATTAATTTAATATATGCATTTATGTTACAAAATAAGTACAAAGAGTAGATTTATTGTTTTAAAAAAAATATAACTAATTTGTATTGTACATGAGTACAATATTATACTTTCACTAGTAATGAATATTTTCTAGATAGTAACAACAAATTAGTAATTCCTTGCTCAATTAACAGATATAATATGCTTTTATTATACCCATTTTCCTATATTTTATATGTAAAATTAGCGAAGTTTTCTCCGGCCCTTAATTCTTCGTATATATAATAAATAATTTAAATTCATGAATTAATTAGATATTTTTGATATATCAATAATATGAAATATAACCTATCTAATGCAATAATAGTATATGTCAATCATTAAGTACATATGCATAATAATATTTAAAATTAAAGTATAATTTTTTAAACCAAATTATTTAGATTTAATAATAATGAATTAAAAAAAATAAGTCATTCAATTTATAAAAAATACTACACTTAAATTGTACACTGAATCCATTGTAGGAATTATGTTACAACAATAATAAAGAATTATAAATATGGTATATTATGTGCATAGATATATTATAAATATATGATTATTTAAAATATAATATATATTTGTTTAAACTGAATTTTAATAATAATAAAATGTAAAATAAGTATAAATATATATGGGACTTAAACTTGTACTCTCATTTTTGGAAGAAAAAATCATTAAATTTAAAATATATGATATATATTCTTTTAAATTGTGTTTAAATTATGTTTCTATATCAAATATAACTTAATTAAAAGACCAATTTAAGTAAACGACATATTTTAAAATATTATTACAAAAATAAATATTAGATATATTAATTTATAAAGTGAAATATATATATATATCAAAGATTTTCCGAAGGAAAGATATAACACTTAAGCGAAATCGTGTAATTCGAATTTGTATACAAAATACCCTGGTGCCACCTATAGTGGGTTACTTTTAGGAACTATGTGTTGTTTATAATGTAAATTCATATTTAACTATACACTTTTAAAATGTTAAATAATATGCTTTAAATTAATATTTATATGATAAAAACTAAGTGTTCATTACTAATATATAACAAACAAATATGATATTTATATTTTAAATGCTATAAGTATATATTTAGTAAGTAAAAGTTAATTTATATTGCATGTAATTTAATAGAGCAATGAAAACATTGTTGTATGCAAACAGAGCCGAACCTAAATCTATTTCAGTGATTTCGATACTACTGCTAGCAGCGGTTGGGGATATTACTAAATTACGTTGCATGCATAGGGAGTGTTATATCTTTGCTTCGCAAAATCTTTGTATATATTATAACTTTTATATTTATTTGTATAATATGGTATATATAAAATATAACAAAACATTAGAATGAGTGAGAAATATAAATGTATTCATTCAAATTAATCAGAAAAAAGATTTTTCAATATTCATACTAACATAATAATAATAATTAGAGTGACTCATTAAATAATCCCAACTCAACATTTATACACATATTATACAATAACATTATTAATAATAAATATTTGTCTTAGAATTATAGATATATTTAGAAAAAATATATATCAAAAGTTAATTATGGTTTCTTTATTTTA
The DNA here is from genome assembly GCA_964019155.1 of Osedax fenrisi. Lineage (NCBI taxonomy): Eukaryota > Metazoa > Annelida > Polychaeta > Sabellida > Siboglinidae > Osedax > Osedax fenrisi. Next base: position 41,136,275 of record OZ025240.1, on the reverse strand, counting down.
ATAAATACATATATATATATATATATATATTAAACAAAAAGTATGGAAAATAATCAATTTTTATCCACAAAAAAAAGATTATAAATATATTTATAAACAAAAAAACAAAAAACAAAACTTCCATGAATTAATTATAATCCTTATGGATTATAATGAGAATGATTGATATATTAATATAAGATTACGGAAAAAAATCAATGATATATTCTATTAGATTTTTAACAGCTACTTTCCCTATTTTTATAAGTATAAATACAGTTATACTTAATAAATACTCCATGCCACCATTCATTTTAAATTTAGAATGTGTATATTTAATATATATTTACATTATTTATAAAATGGATTAAAATATTTACATATTAATAATAAATTTAATTATAATTATTAGTATTATAAATAATATATTTAAGTAAAAATTAATTAAAATTAATATATCATTATAATCTATAATAATTACATATATTATATATATATATATATATATATATATATATATATATAAATATATATATATATATATATATATATAATTGCATACAGTATTGATATACCTCTTCGATATTCTTCAATCCGGTGAACTCATTATAATACTCAGCATCTTCATTATCATCATTGTCATCTCCACCACCTTCATCTGATGATCCTGTATCTGCATTCGTCTCCATGTCTAAGTTACACGAGAAGTTATGGTATTGAGTCATATGTATGCGGGTGGCAGGGAGGTTATATGTAGCAGTATGGAGATGGTTGGAGGGAGGGAGTGTATCGTAGGGATGTAAATGATGCCGAGCCGAGACTATTGGTTTTTGAAGCCGAGCCGAGACTTTCATTTTCGGAAAAAAAACGAGCCCAGGTCGAGCCGAGACTCTAGCCAACCGAGCCCGAGCCGAGCCGAGACTCTAACAAAACGAGCCCGAGCCGAGTTGAGACTTTAGGTAACTGAGACTGAGACTGCATAATGCTTTAGATTTGAGCATCATTTACATCACTAGTGTATGGAGGTGTGAATACTAACAATCATATTGTTCGCTTAGCACGGTGTCTTTGATGTAATTCTGGTGATTATGTAATACAGTAGTGTTACGTAATACTAAGGTGACTAATAACTAGGTGTGATGACTTACAATGTATGTTAGCATCTCATCATCCTTCTCAGTTGCCTCCTCCTCCTCATCTTCGGAGTCTGTAGTGATATCTTCTGCGGCTAGCAAACGGGAGTAATCTGAATCTGTTTCTAAGATCTGCATAAGAATACATGACACAAATAGGATACAACACATCCGTAATCTACTTAATAGGGGTGTTTTATTTGTTCCGTATATTTATTGTATTTTGATTTGAACATTTTTTTTAATAAAATAATTTAATATAAGTGATCATTTTATGATTTTATATTGAATTTAATCATATAATAAAAGTATAACTTTTCTATGGTGTAAACTATATTAATATATATATATATATATATATATATATATATAAGTGTATGCTATGTATATAAACCTTCATGAAAGATGGATACAAGACTTCATATTTACCTATTAGAAAATTAAATAAAATTACTTAATTACTCATGTTAAAAGATATTATTGTAAGAAGTAACTTCATTAGGATAATTGTCTAAATTATCTTAATTTCAAGAATAAAAATATCACTAATATACTGAATAATTATATAATGGTGAATTATCTAATATTAATTAAATAATTATTTAGTTAAATTAATATGTTATACAAATATACTAGATAATAGACTATAATAGAAGAATAGACAGAATAAATAAATAGATTTAATATCACTAATAGACACTGAATGAGCAATGTAATAATAGATAATCGTATATAATAATATTCTAGCGTACTATAATGTGTGAACAATACAAACTTGCCATCGTACATTCGCTATCTATATATTGAAGCCGCTTTTTAAGCATATTTTTCCTGTAAGTGAATTGTACCTCTTTCGGGAATAGTACGGATAATTCGCAATTCAATTCGTAGATAAATCTTTCCAAGAAGCAAATGTAGTTTATGAAGTATGTCAATGACATAATCTATTAATTATCAGATTTAATAATTATCATGATAGAAACTATTCTTCCTACATATTTATTATTATACGAAAGACATCTGATTATGTATATTTGTTGGAAAATGTTATGTTATACTTAATGAATTTATCGCATTGCATTATGGTATGATAAAACAATTTAATACACAAATAAATACAAAAATGTATAATAAATTTATGATTATTTCTAAATTTGTATATAATGGTAATATATACCGTATATTATTTAAAATTTCGATACAAATAATATAGAAAAATTCTTTCAATACAATTAAATTTCAAATAAATAAATTTTTAATTTTAATAATATTTATAAAGCAATATATTTAAAAAAATAAATACATTTGTAATAGTTACACCATGGACCATACTTCTCTTATCAGTAACATTCTGTAGTTTGTACTCTGAAATAGATACTTTTCAAAGGGGTTTTTATTTTTTCAATGCATAATTGATATTATGTATTCTTAAATATAAAAGTGTACTCTTTCATACAATAATGCAAATTATTCAATAGTGAAATAATTGTATTCAGTAATATCCATAAGTAGATGTAATTGGTTATATTATTCTCTTATAAGTACTAAATATTGATAATACCTAGTTTACAATACCTTAGTATTTAACATTGGTCTTGATCCAGGTATAATTTTTGAAATATATGAAATCTTACTAATTATAGTTTGATGCCTTATCCTATAGATTAGATAATAATTATAATGCATGTTGAATATTTTATATAATTATATATATTAATTATTATTTGTATTATTTGATATTAATAGTTAATTTAAAATACGTAAATTTACCTTTCATTATTTCTATGTATTTCCATTGAGTGTGCAATTTTTTCTTGTAAATTCAAACCATCTGTCTATAAATTATTAGTTATATATTTTAATATAAACTATTAAAAAACCATAATAAAATAGAGTATGAACAATTACATTTTGAAACAGAAGATATTTTATTATTGTGAATATATATAGCAAAATTCTTATTTAAACCTTAGCTAATAAGCCTAATTCTATAATATAATTAATATATGATAAAGTATAATTATATTATTCTCTATAAATTAATTAAATATAACTAACTATTTTCTTTCTCTTTTTGTTTTGACGAATTTTATCCACAGATCCATTCAAACTTATAGAGGAATCACGTTCAGAGAGTACAAAATTAGGATCTATATCTACAACTTTTTTTTTTCGACCTCTTTTACGTTTAACATTCAAATTACAGCAAGGAAGATCCTTTTTAATTAAATGCTCCTTAGATTCTTTATTTGTAGCTTTCTCTATAGATTCTGCATTTATATTAATTGAATTTTTATCTTTATTTGTTATATTCTTTTCAAAGAGCTCATTTACTTTATTTATTTCCAAAGTTGTTTTCATATTTGAATCTTTTACACATTGCCTGTTATTTGTATAGGATAATTTGTTCGATGTAATATCATTTAATGTTCTATTCTTCGAGGCTTTAATAAATTTACATGATTCCATATGAGATATTATCTTATTAATATCAGAGTGTTCATATATTCTACAAATATTTATGGACGGCTGTTGTAGATAAATATTCTTGTATTCCTGCATAGCTCTGTTTCAATTAAATATTCATTAATTTATGATATATATATGGTTTTAAAAATTTGATTTATTATATATATATATATATATAATATATTATATATATATATGTATTACTTTATCCATTACATAATATTAAATTTTATACTTAAAAACCACAAAAAAATATTTTATTTCAATTAAATTGTATTCAATTAAAATATTTTAATTTTTGAATATAGTATTTTAGTAACTAGAAATTCATGGAATGGGTTACAATTAATTGTTAATATAAAATACTAATAACAAAATGCTTTGCTAATACTAATAAAATATTACTATTACTAAGATGGTTATGAGTAAATATTTTATAATATCAAAAATGTCTAATAATATATTCAAAAATAATATGTTAATTAACATAAAATAAATAATTTAAAATATAACATCTATATCTTAAGATTTATATTTTCCATTATAATAATTTTAACTGAGTTATAAAAATCACATTAGTAAATAATCTATTGTAGTATAGATTTGGTTAGATTTAACATTAAATATAATTAAATTAAATTAATTTATTCTAATAAACTTATTTATAAATGTAAATGTAATGTAAACAAAATATGTTAAAAGGTTAAAAAAATATATATTATTGAATAAATTCACTTAAATTAAATGCACATATATAATCCAGGAATAAAGTTAATATTAAAATACAATTTAATATTATATAATATATATAATATAATATATATTATATAATATATATATAGTATAGAAATTATTTATTATATAATCAATTTAATATAAAACATTCATATATATATATCCATATCCGGATATATATATAGACAAATATATTTTCTTAATTATAAAATGAATTTAAATAATTACTAAACCAATATATATATATATATATATTTATTATATAGAAATATAAATCTAAATAGTAATGTATATGTATTCATGAATAAAATCAAGAATGTATATGTTTATTTTTAGTTGCAATATTGGCTCTGTTTTTTTCAGTTCTCAATTATTATATTATGTAGTTATTCATCATTTTAATTTAAGTTATTTAACATTTATATTTATTTTCTAATTTTATTTATATTATTACACAAATATTACATGATTATTTAACTATGTATGATAAGTTTAAATATATATATATATATATATATGTAAACTGGAATCATAATACTATAAAAATAACTACATAGACATCAACATAAGGGGATTATTAGCCATATTATGTAAATTATCATAAACTATTTAATAAAGGGATATATATTGAAGGGTTAATAAAGGGTATTTATAAGCAGTAATGCTTCTATAACACCATGTAATTAGTAATTACCTAAATATATTAATAATAATATATATATATATATATATATATATAATTAATTGTATTTATTAGGTAAATATTAAGTATAACTATTAATAATATATTCATTTTATTAATATTCTATATATTTTATTCATTAAATACTATATTAATAAACTATAATAATTGTATATTAAATATTTTCTAATAAATATATACAGTATAATAAATAGTATATAAACCATACTATTGAAAAAGTATTCTAAATAATATTCTATTATAAAATATAGTATATCCTTAACAATATATATATATATATATATATATGTGTGTATGATAAATATGATATAATTATAATAAATGTCGATAAATAAAATATAATATCAGCGAGCACACATGTCGCAATGGTATCAATTAGAGGCTGCTATGAGATATTTAATCTGACCATGCATGGTGGCATAGCTGTAGTCCTTTCGGACATCAATGGTCAACGCAGGAGATAATGATCTAGGAGACCGCATAGTGTGAGAACGATGGTCAAGCTTATCGAGTCGGGTCAGCTCGTTGGGCGGAACTAGCGGTGTCGATGAACAACAATACCACGTGGTGGGGACACGCACACTACTAAGCGCGCGAATAATAAACCGCGGCCCCACGGTGCGTCGCTTATGCGCACTCACTCACTCTCTCTCTCGCGCACCCACACCGATATTGACGACTCGACGCCTAGCTTAAGGTAAAACGGTGAGTCATAGATCGGTGAGGTGACGCAATGCACGCTGGCAGCCAGAGTTAGACCCACCCACCCACCTACCACCACCCACTAACACGACTATATATAGGATCTACTACTAGCGGTGGTCACTAGTTATCAGTGTAGCATAACGTACGCATTATAAGTTACTACCTCTACCACTACCTCTGCTGATTCAGCTGTCACTCAATAGCCTCATCAACCTCCTACTCATCTCGGAATACACATCGGGAACAATAGTTACGTAACGCACGTGCGTTTAGTTACGTCATCGTCACATCGCCTTGAGTAAACAATAACACTATTATCGACTAACTTTCGGTTCCGGTGATTACCCCATACCTCCACCCCTCACCCATACTTAACTACGCATGCCGTATCTCCAACACTACCTATTGTTGCTACACGTTTCATTATTAACTCTATACGTAAGTATATAATATATCTATAGATATCGGGGAAATTAAACCATATATTAATAAATATATATATATATATATATATATATATATATATATATATAGATGAACACGCACAATTTTAAATATTACTTTACTTACAAACGTAGTAATAATAATAACAGCGTCGAATACATAAAACAGCATTAATTAACTAGAGCTGGCCTCTCTCTCTCGTACGACGTTCTATAGAAGAAACAGGCCCACTCGTGATGTAAACACATCGGTGTCCTTAACCACCACAGTCCTCTACTATTATATACTTACATGTAAGCCACCACAACACAGGCTCTTAAGCATTGATTACACGTGCGTGTATGCGTGTATTATAAACTAGTGTATACATATCACTACTACTGTACTTATAGTTTGTATTACTAGACATCTACATAACATAAACTTGACGTATAATTCCGAGTTCTAAATACATTAATGATCAGTATAATTACACAATCATTATCTTATGTAGCCCGATGTAACATCGGTTATAATAAACTGCATTATTGAATACATACAAACTATTCCATAATATAGTAACCGCAATATATACTATATAAACAGTATAGACAAACGATCGGGTAAATTAAAATGATTTATAAATAATAGACCTTACTATCTACGAATAAACAACTGCAGTAGACAGTAGAGCACATAGGATATGAGTAACGGTCAACAACTACTAGATGACCACCGGAAGTAGATAACGGGTCACTCCGTCTAACGGACGATGTCGACGTTACTACACTCCAGTCGACACAGTAGATCGTACGACTCGTGTAGTACCTCTACGAATAGCGGTACATCGACGTCGGTTTCCAGCGGTACCCGTCGTAAGTACAGCTACTCGGCCGACGATGTATTCTCTACGCCCAGCCAGCCCGAGTACTCGCCCACCTTCGACTTTTCGCTTAACTTCATTCCCGAGGAGTTCGGCATACACGATAAGGTCGAAGGTCAAGGCTACTCTAACGGGTTATCTAACACGCTGTCCAAAGAGGCGTTGGACCTACTGAATGGATATCGCAAATCAAGGAAAGGTTCTAGTTCAATAGTGATAAGAATAGCCTAGTCAAATTGTATTCTATTTTATGGTTAATATTTATTTATATATAATTTAATAAACTCATTTTATATATATATATATATATATATATAATTATGTAGTTTATTGCCTATGTAGTTTATAGTTTATATGGGTTTATTGTACAATTGCAGTATTATTATAGTTGGAATATGATATTAACATAGAAATTAGAGTGAGGTCAATATCTATGGATATTAATCATTTAAAATATATTCCACAATTATATTAGAAATTTATTAAAGTAAATATAAAATAATTATCAAAATTCAATATCAATAAAAGTGTAATCAATGAGAATTCATTAAAATGAATTTATTATGTTGCTTGAATAATCAATTTATATGTAAAACTCAAATGACTAATATATATATATATAATATGTTAACTATAAGTTAATATATATATATATATATATATATGGAATAATAGGTGATTTTGGCCTATTCAAATATCTTTTTTAATATACACTTTCAGTAAAAATTATAAATATATGAAATGTTTAAATTATTATTTTAATAATAAATAAGTATATTATATATTTTTAGAATACATTTCTACATATATAACATATTGTATTTACTAAAACATAGAATTTTAGTAACAAAATATCAAACTTTTAATTGTTATAAACTACAAATTATAAATTAATAACAGTTAGTATTGTACAAATATTTATATTTATATAATCAATTATTTATTACCTACATATTGTGATATTGAATTATAATATATATTCATAAAGTAGTTAGTTATAAGCATTTTACAATATATATGGCAGTGTGGGGTTTTAGCTGATCTATCTGAGGGGCCGATGAACAGCCAATCATAATAAGATAGGTTTTTCTTATTAGCATATTTGTGTTTAATATATATATGAAAATTTTGGATTTTTCACTCATTAATCCATATTTGTAATTAGTATTATTTTATAAGTACAAGCTATTCTCTATAACAAATACATTTATCAATTTTACTAAATATTATATGTTATGACTCAGATCATATACTGATATAGGTTAGATATTTTATAAACTATCGGCCAAAACTATCTAATCCCATCATTCAAAAATTGTATAGAATAGTTATTTTTCGTTTGTACCAAATAATACAAATATATACTTTAAATAAAAGTATAAAATATACAAATATTAAAGCTATATATTATTATTATTATTTTTAAAGTGTAAATCATATATAATACTAATATGAATTATTGATGTTCAAATGAGTATAAAATTTGATTAGCCAATCATTTCCCTTATATATTATTTATTATAAATATATTTGTTAAATATTTTTATAATATATAAAAGTAGCTATAAATGTAATATTGATAATAAATATTATATCTTATATATATGTATATATATATATATATATATATATATATATATATATATATATATATATATATATATATATATATATATATATATATATATAGATAACAATATATTACTAATTCCATATAACAGTTATATTTATATGTTACCATATATTTACAATATTATTTGTAAATATAATATATTCTCTAATCTATTTTCTAATAGTATGCGAACATACTATATTGAATATATCATTAGTTCTATGTGATAATTTCCCCCATTGAATTAAATATCATTAAACCGAGATATGTAACAAAACCTATTTAAAATTATATTGTTTAATAATTTTATTATTTTGTTACACTTGCAAACATTCTTAGTTAATACCCTTATATTATTATAATTATTATTTATTTCAGAATCTTATTTTATTTTCGTTATATATTCATATACATTAATTTTCTTATTGTATGTGTTAAGCTGGTCTCTGTATTGGTTAGCATGATTTGTAAAAAATGTTACCTCTATATATTGTTAGTAATGATTCGATAAAATACTTTCAATATTACATAGACACAGTGTGTTGACAAAATATTTTATCCAATGTCCTATTTTATTGTTTATATTTACTGAAAACTTTCTGAGCTAAAAACTCATTTTGTTTACTTTTATCTCTATGTTATTTTTATTAATTAGTTTGTATAATTTATTTTCAATATATATTGTGTTCCTATTATTTACTCTATTTTTATTACATTATTATAATATGTATTATTATATCATTATTGCTGGTTCGAGACTTCTAATGCCTATTACAACTATTTGTATCAATCCATTCTTATATTATTATTCTTTATTAATATTTTTACTATATATATACCTATATATAACTATATAACTATATATATTTTTACTGGATATATACTATTATAAAATAAAATTATTCAATCAATCAAGAATATTCATCGATATATTAAATTGTAAATGAATTAATTTAGTTATTTTTATTAAAAATAAAAATATGACAGATATTAGAACATTTTAGTTAATGAGTCATAAATTAGTTAATAATTATGTATTAAATGTATAATTTATTAGTAATGTAATTAAATTTGAGTAAATAAATGTATTTAGATACCGACTAGGAGTAGCAATGAAAGCATTTATCTTATGATTAAAAATACATTTAAATTAATATATAGTGTTTTTGTAGATTTGCTAACCCTGAGAATATAGGTATTATATATATATATATTCTTAGGTTGGCAAAAACCCAAAAAATCTAGATTTAATTTAAGTATTATTTAATATAATTTAAAATAATAATAAAATATAAAATTTAATTTAATTTATTTAAAATGAGTACATATTTTAGAGATATAGGATTCTTTATTGACACTAGATAATGGTGATCAATCAATCATGTACAGCCAACTAAATACAATAATTCATATAGTTTATCATATGGGACACTAGTAGATATCAAATCATAAAATTAGTATATTACTGCCAAATTATTACAAAATTATACTTTTTATAAAAAACAAATTCATTATTATAATAATTATATATAATCATTATAATAATGATTATAAAATATAAACATGAAAGTGTAATACAAGATAAACATGCATATATTGAATATAATATACATATTGTATACTATATATTAAATTATAGTATTTTACTATATATTCCGATACACATTTTTGAGATACAACAATCCTATATATCAATTTTTTCATAAACATTTTAATATAATATTAAATACAAAATAATATTAGGTTAATAATTAATATATTATAAAATTTATTATTTTATTAGTTTAACTAATAGTTATATTTTAACTAAACTTAGTTTAGTTTAACTTAGTTTAAAACTAAATTATTATTGTTATAGCTAATATTATTATTAGCTATTATTATTATAATAATTATAATAATACTATTATTAATAGTAATTATTATTATAATAATTATAATTATTATAATTATATTATTATAATATAATAATTAACTCAATTATTATATTTTAATTCATATCAAATATTAATAATTTTATAAAAATATTATATTTAATAAATAATATTAATTATTTGATGACAAATTATATTAATTATAAAATATTATATTAATTAAAAAATATTAATTATTATGTTAATTAAAAAATATTAATTATTTAATGAAAATATTATATTTATTATCTATTAACGTAATACATTATAATTTAATTATTATATTAATTTAATTAAATATATTTGGAAATAATTCATAATTATTATTTAAATATTTCAGTGTTTCGTATTAAATATATAATATTAACTATAGAAATTAAAAAACTAAAGTTTATTTTGAATAATGATTAAATATATTTAATATTTAATATTATTTATAATGTTTTAAATATTAAATTATAGAGTTTTGTAACCTAAAGCGAAAGAGCATGCATTACTTTTTTGATTTTTTACAAAGGTCAATATTAACCTATTAAGTTCATAGGTCACGTTATTTCGTGGAATCAATAGTTGACCCTGCAGAGTTTAAACTTCCTAGATTATTTCTTTATATTTTTTATTTTTATTCATGAATTATGACTGAACTTGACCGTTTAGATATGATAAATTCTTTCGACGAAGGTACTATTATACTAATATTTCAATATTCATAACATACGAGTAACTGATATTGTATAAATATCTCCCGATTTCATATACACCGTCATAATTTAAAAATATGTGTATACAATTTAAATTATATTATAATTTTAATATAAAATATATCTATTTTATGTATAAATGTTATAGATAATTGTATTATGTTGATTTGTTAATTTGATATTTATATTTTAATCATATATATATATATTATTAATAATATCCTTACTAATATTATTATACGTTTCTATAATAGATATATTACAAATTAAATATGTTTAACATAATCATTATGATAATGATAATGATTATCATAATGGAACACGTTCATAACCGGCGCCAAAAATCTATGATTAATACGTTATTCAATATCGGAGCGTGCGCTTTCGCAATTGAGACTCGAGTCTCAAGATCCCAAAGGGATCCCGCCTCTATATATAGACATGTCATAATATATAGATAGTATTTGACCTAGATCGTTATTGCTATATCTAGCCTAAGGTAAACTATAAACCTATGATTCCATATATAACTATAGTCATAATTCCTTTGTTAAAAAACTCGTGAATAAATGTGTGTGTGTGTCACACTGTGTGTGTATGTGTGTGTGTGTGTATGTGTGTGTGTGTGTGTGTGTATATAAAGTACATATCTCTCTCAATATATATACGTTTCAACTCCGATAGCGTTAGCTGCGATATCGAATAAACTATTAGTCATATATTTTTGGCGCCGGTTATGAACCACAACCATCATAATCATTATGATAATGATTATGATAATGATATATAATATATCATATAATATATGTTTGTTCATACATATAATTATTGCAATCATTATATTAAATACTATTATAGTAACTATACATATATTTATATTTATAATTCGATAGAACTGCTATGCCATATCTGGGTTTTTGATCTCGGTCACCAACTAAATCTGATTTTATTATTATTATTATTATTATTATATTCATAAATATAATTATTACATACATACTAACTTAGTATTATACAATATAATATTGAATCTTATTAACTAAGTAATAGTATATTAACACTACTTGATATCATACTAAGTATGATACTTATAATATTATATTATATTTACTATAGCGTATAGGCTATAGTATAGGTATTTCATATATGTATTATTATAATAATTATATAATTTATTATAGAAATAAAAAATATGTATAAACTGGATATGAGTAAATAATAATTAATGTATTTCTGATATTTATGAAATTTATTTTATATATTATATTATAATATTATAATTATACTTGTATACTAAAATAGTATACTTAAATATGTATGTGTAATATATAATCTATTACACATGTAATGTGACATTAATAATATTATATTATAGGATCATAACATGTTCATAACCTGGATTCTAAGATCATAAATTATATTATATTTATGCAAAATATTCGAGACCAACGATTTATATGTTTATGAAATTTATATTTATATAGGAAGTAATAACAGTGGTTAAATAGAATTATTAAAACTAAGAAATATAAATATATATTTGTACATAAGTTCTATAGTACACCGGTTAATATGAAAGCTACACGTATGATACTAAGGTTAAAATTCATACCGTTAGGGTTTTTATAAATAATTAGAATAGTTATTTGGTTTACTAACAGTCAGATAAATATTGGCTAACCCATATGGTGTATAGAACGATAAACCCGTACAAACGAAACTAGTAAAATTAAATACAGGACGGATGATAATTAATAAATTATATATCGTAATATCATTGAATATAAGATAGGTAAGATTGGGTTTATCTGAAGGTATGTATGTGTTTTAATACCACGAGGAGGTAATAATAACGTCAACATAGTGTATATATAACTTAAAAGATAGGGTCGGTTATAATGATACGAGATCAGTTATATAATAGGGAGGTGAAGAATAGATTGATTTATAATTGAGTGAAAGGAGTCGAATGTGGGGAATGTATTGTAAAACGATATAGTTTGAGGGAAATTGACGAGAGTCGGTTTAATAAGGGTGAATACGATTAATTGAGAGGGTAGTAGCAATATACTTATGGTATCGTCACAAAGATTGTGTGATATAAGGAGGAGTTGTTGCCGGGGAAAGCCTGAGGGAATCACTGATGAAAATAGTGGGTGGGTGGGTGTGTTAGTTTTGTTCTAATGCAGCGACTTTGAGAAGATGAAAGTTAGTAATTATAGCAAGATTTGCTATAAGTGATTTAAGTGATAAGTTTGATCTAGTGATAGGGGGAAGATTTATTACCAACATTTAGAATAAAAGAATAGGGCTTATTATGTTTGAATACCGATGACAATAATAAGAAGTTAGAAGGTGTATTACAAAATAAGTTTTGTAAGAGGTAAAGTGCGGGAGATATTATAAATATACAGATTGAAATAGTATTATTACAGCTTAATATAGCTGGAAGTTATCAGGTTTGATAGTAGCCGTTAATAAAAAGAAGAAATAGAATTGTATATCGTCAGCCTAATTATGATAGTGGGTATCCATGAATTAAGCAGTAATATCATGTAAGATGAGTATACAAACGGAGAATAGAAATCAAGAACAGAACTCTGCTATATATATAATATAATGTAGAATGTAGTGAGACTGGTAAAACAAAATACAAAATATTTCCGATGAATATCTGAAGATGTAGATGAAAACAATTAAAATAATGTCTACGTAAGCTTATACGCCTAAGTCTTGAAAGGCGAATATCATAGCATAATATGGATCAACGATAACCTGGCAACATATGTATGAGTCATAATTTATGAAACTATATAATGTATATTTTTTAATATTCGCTAAAGTCAGTCTCTGTGTAGCATTATTTCTAAATTAATTTATAAATCTAATAACATATATTATATATGATTTTATAATTTAAATTAACATGTGTACTGGTAGCGGATAGAATTCATCTTGTAATCATTGTAAGTTACAAACAGTTGTAACGCAGGTCATAAATATCATAATTTATTCGAGTAATGTAACAAATTGATTATTATTTTGTACGTTATTTATATACCTGTATATATATATATAAATCTTTTAGAAGTTTTGAGGAGATATAATAACAATAGTGAATAATAATCATTTTGTAATTCCGACTGATTTTATCAATCATATCTGGCTAGTATGATATTTAACATTGGCTATATAAAGGCTACATATGCAGGAATATAATAATATTTATTTATTGAAATCACAGATATATATATATCGAATACAATAAAAATAACGGATACAAATGGATCCCTCAAGAAGTCATAGACTTGTACATTTTATACAATACAAATAGTAATATTGTTTTCTTGTGTTTTGATATATCGTTTTTAAGTTCTCGATAAAAACAAGAACTGCCTGGAGTCGAACCCAGGACCCCAGGCTTACTATCTTTTGGTTGTCCCACTGAGCCGGCTATACCCCAGACTAATAGCTTATATGCCATATATATATATCGATCCAATTAAACGAGTAGCGTACCACAATAACCGCAGTATTAATCCCCTAATCAGCCGTCGTGTATTCAAGAGAACATGAGGGTATAACACTTGAGGATATTCTCTATCCCTTCCTATCTTCTCATCTCTAAAACCATACGATAATGTAAGATGACTCCGTTATAGATTGTCACTAAAGTGTATATCCTATACGCGTGGTGAGTTCGTGCTAATGGTGCGTGTGACCTTCATCGAGTATGAGTCACGTGCATGACTCATAATCACAATTATCTTTGTTAAATCCGTTGTTACGGTATTAATATAAATTTTAATTAAAAAATAAATTAGGTTTAAAAATCATTATTTCTCTATATCTGTTATTTTTTACAATTTTATATTTCAATTTTTATATTTTACTAACTTTATTGTTGAATATCATATTTTTATTTTATTATTTGTAAATACCTGTATTTTTATACGAATCAAACTTTCTAATATAATATAGTTTGCAATATACATAACGACGATACCACAAGGTCAAGTGGATATGAATGGAGACAGTTCGAATCCGTACGACCTACGAGAGCGCATTACGGCTTTGGAAGAGCTCACTAAGTCTCAAACGGACGAACTGATGTGCCTAAAGTCAGCGTTAGCCGATGTGATCAGACGACTGGCCGCCACTGAATCATACTCTCACGGTAAGTCCCAGTCTCCCCTTTGTTGTTGTTGTTGTTGTTGTTGTTGTTGTGTTTGGCGGTCACTGTTAGCATACGATAACTTCAGTAGCGTATAGAGTTATCAGTGTATAGTATACGTTGTGTACCTATTATGCGAGTTAAGGGGTAAACAATATTATATAATAATTAATCCATTTATTGCGTTTTAAATAAATACTACATTTCCTTTTACAAAATATTGTAAATTATGAAAAATATATACTAAACTAGTGTCCGTGGTTAGTGCATAGATAGTCCATCTTTATATAGAGTTAATACATATTGTGTATATATATATATGTGTGTGTTTATTAAAATGTATATAAGGCATAGTTTATGTATGATTAGATCAACATCAACATGTCTAGCATACTACTGTAATAGGCATGTAGTATTCTTACAACTAATATATTATAATCTAGTTATATGTGTTTGATGATGATTGGTTAATAGCTAGTATAATTAAGTAAAGTTATGCGTATTAGCTAAGTAGCAACACATCATCTGCTGAATATACCCAGCTAACAGTAAGAGCAGCATTATAGCAGCATAATATACTTTTAAAATTAATAGTAGCATAATATTAGCATAATGGCAGCATAATAGAAGCATAATAGCAGCATAATAGCATGACAAATTAATAGCAGCATAATAGACATTTAATAGCAGCATAATGGCAGCATAATAGCACAATGTAAACATTTGAGGCTCTAACATATGCTGTTATGCTGCTATTATGCCGCTCTTACTGTTTGCTGGGTAAGTGTAAAACAATGTAATATACCCAGCTTAAATATAGAATCTAATACAGAGATTAAATCAATTTCATTCAGTTAAAACATTAACATTATATAATTAATTTCACTATATCTATATACTTAATAGGAATGCTTTACTAATGCATGTTCTGCTATGAAGCACATGTTATTACTACACAATATTGCAATTATTACATGTTCCTGCGGGGGCATAACAAATACAGCCTTATTACAGCTTTATTAACAAATAGTATGTATTATAATTTAATTTGAATAATTTATATTTGAGTACTCTAAAGTCAATAGAGAATATTATTTTATATAATGGTGAATAATATTTATATATATATATATATATATATATATATATATATATATATATATATATATATATATATATATATATATATATATATATATATATATATATATATATATATATATGATATATCACTATATCACTATATATATGTCAAAGTATATAATTTCCCATTTATACATATTATGTATTATTGATATATTGCATTCTTAAATATACTATATATATATTAATACATATATATATATATATATATATATATATATATATATATATACATATAACACTATACAATATTATATAATATAATGAATGCACTAATTATATGAGTTGCATATGTTGTTAGGCTTGTATGATTTTAGCCAGCCTAGGCCATACTTTTGTTCTATGCGTTTTACTTAATGTCCTTCTATATAGATCACTCAATGAACTGCTGCAACAGTGTATACACTATATATAGTGATGTGTGTGTGTGTGCACATATCTATATGGTGTTAACAATGTTTATATGTTGTGTATTCACAATGTTTACTATATTGTAACACTATATACATAAACATAAACATAAACAATAATTTATATAAAAAATAATATAATAATGTGTATATATATATATATATATTTACCCTATATATGTACCCTATATATTGAAAAATTGATCAATAACTTATAATTTAAATAAACAAAGTGATGTTCATGTGTTTGTTAATGTGTATTATCATGATTTCAGTGATGCTTATGATACTTTCATATGCATATGTGTATATTATTATTAATCAGATACAGATGCATATATTTGAATTCAACTGTGTTGTAAAACCTCACAAATAAGCTTATATAATGCATTATTATTATGATTGGGATATCTTAATAAGTTAATTATAGATTAAATAATCAATTATTTATCAAATTAAATACCCATATATATATATATATATATATATATATATATATATACAATGTATTATATTATCTGTATATAAAATAGATATTATAATATGCCTAATACATTCCCTTTTATCCATATACAATGAATAAGCAATATAAGCATTATTATATAAGATTATGATATCATTTCTTTATAAGTATATAATATAATCAAATGAATATGTGTGATATATCTTTAAATAATACATAGAGGTATTATACATGAGTAGGTTACATGTTTTTTTATTGATTACATATATATATATATATATTTATATTTATATTATGCTCTCACACACACATATAATCACACACACACACCAAAACCACACACACACATACATATATACACACACACATACACATACATATATACACACACACATACACATACATATATACACACACACATACACATATTTATTCACACTAAACCAATAATAAACATTAACAATTACTATTAGTTAATAATATTATATGTAGATAGTATGTATAAGATACCCATGTGTTCAATATCTTCTATGTTCGCTATTATATTGTGACCTAATGTACAATCTCCACAAAAAATAGGAAGGATGGTCGACATTAAAATTAATAAGAAAAATTCTCTATCTTCGACAAATTTAAATAAAACCCAGGTTAATTTCTTTATGCTTATGCTTATTATTAATTTATTATATTGTATTACGTGGATATCGCAATGAGATTACCATTTTGTTGAATTTACATGTATATAGATATTGCTTCCGTTTATTGAATTTTTCTAAAAAAAACTATTTATTAAATTTAAAAATTGTTTTTTTTGTTATATAAAAATAACATTTATATCTATAATTATAGATACAACAAAATTAAAAAATATATATGTTACATATATAACAATATACATACTTTTTTTTTAATATACCAATTTTAATAAATCCAATACATAATAATTATATTTGTGAATATGAATTATCTGGAATTGTGTATACATATTATTGTTATTTATATATAGCAAAAGAAATTATGTAGATTGCTTAGGTAACATAGAAAAAAACTGTATTCCGAGTAAAACACATTTGTAAAGTCAACAATAAAATATTTAATAAAATTCAATAAATAAATTATTAAATAATAAAATTATACATCCAGTTTTAAATTTTTTTAAATAGTGATTATATTAAATATAAAACATTATATAACAATTTATATTAGTTAGAATGTAGATTTCGAAATAAATAATTTATTTTAAAATTGCATGTTATAAGATTCTTTTATTCTATTTCTAAACTGATTTCATAGATACAGTTTTCACAGTTACCAAATAACATATCATCGATCAATAGTACATATTAAAAAAAATGTAATCTTTTCCGATTTTAACTAAATTAACCATTGCTATATCGCCCTTAAGAATTATATTATAAATTTATTTTTATTAAATTTTACAATTTAATTATATTATTTTAACTATTAATTACGTTATCCTGAATATTTAATTTTTAATATTTTACAATTTAATTATTCGCAAAGCTGAGCAAGCAAACGCGGTCTAGCTCCATGGATCCCATCTCCACGGTGAAACAAAGCACCGTCAGCACCGCTAAACAGTCGTACACTCCGCTGAATGTGATCGGGGCTAAGAAGAGACCCGCCCAATTATCGCCCAAGTTAGCCACAGTCATGAGAGAACGGTATCACGCATTAATGTGTGTGAGTGTTGAATACTTAGTCTGTAGCGACACTCGTGAATATTGGCTCGGAAAGCCGGATTTACGAATATTGAATGAATCGATGAATAATATTTACATTACTTGTATACTATAAATAAATAATTAATACACATTGAATATGTATACAATACGATATAGTAATATAATAAGTAAAAAAGTAAAATTCGCTACGGTGGCCTTATTTCTAATGAGTTTGATCTATAAATGCGTGCTTATCATTAGAGAATAATCTCAAATGAGGTTTTAGCTCTATACTATAGAGATGTCTATAAATTTTATAGACATCTCAACTTGCTATTATTTCTATGTTACTATCGATGTATGTGATATATTAAACAATTCTATAATCTTTGTTATGAAGTACGAGCGCTGTTACGACTTAATGCGCGCGTTCATTTGATGATTCGCTACTTCACACAGACAACCTTCAAATCATACGAACGGAGTGCTTACCAAATCAAGGTCTTATCACCTCATCATCTGTGTGTGTTCTGTAGTTATATAGATATGTATAATATTCACTCTGCACATCCATTCAATTATTTATTTTAAATTGTATAAGCTAGAATTATTTGTAAATATATATATATATATATATATATATATATATATATATGATATCGAGTGCTATCATCTGCTATATTTAATAATTAAATATTCAATATAAATATTCTACTCAACAATATAAATCTAATTATACAGATCACTCCATAAAGAACCATCTTTTTCTCAAGGTTTCTATTAGAATCATGTTCAAATTACGCTATATATTACACGATTAAAATCGTTACTGACTTATTACATTATTATAATTAATATTAATTAATATATATATAAATGTATCTCTATTAATAGACAATAATCTAACATCGTTTAACCTATACAGTTTTAAGTGGTAAGTATTAATCATTTCAATTTGTTTTCCCAACTACGACTTAAGTCGTTGTACAACAATCGTTATCAAATTATATATCCTCATCTCCCTTGTTCATTAATTCCCCGTTAATTTCATTAGTGTATTGGTTTTCTTGAATTAAATGTCTATATAATATAAAATATATATATATATATAGTGGTGCTCCCCTAATACTGACATCCCTACTCATATACGCATATTATACCATGTATACGATGCTATATGTTCGCAGAAGACGGATGTTTAAAGTTCTACATTCGAGGCCGACCTTTGAACCTTTACTCCCCTACCGCCGTGATATCAGACTTTCAGCTCGGTTTCCCTCCGCAACCTCCCAGTGAACGACTGAAACTAGAGTGGGCGTATCCTTTATTAAGCCTATCATCTTTGCGATAAGTAGCCGAGAGCGATATGTAAACTTTTCAAAATCATAACATTTAGAATCAATATACTATATTTTATAGTACTTAGTTATCAATATTATATTAATATTTTAGTATTGTATATATAATATATAACCTATATAGTAGGCACTATAGTTTTACAATAAATCATTGGGTCTAACTATTAGAGGACACACATATAATACATATGTTAGTGTTTCAACACATACTCCTAACCACATTTGCCCGATCCTAACAGCTCATTGGTCGATAGCGTGTCACATATCGTCTAATACGCATATTAGGCAACTATTACATGTAATCTACACTCTCACTAGCTCTCTATGTGTACTATATAAATAGCACTAGCACTAGCTCTCTATACACTATATAAATAACACTCGCTCTAGCTCTCTATGCACTATATAAGCAGCACTCGCACTATCTCTCTATGTACTATATAAATAGCACTCGCACTTTATATAACATTGCATTTTATTTGCGCAATTTCAGCTGCATTTTTTCGGCACTCGCACTTTCAGCACAAAATCTGTAATGGCCGCACTTTGTAGTGGTATAGGGTAGTACCTGTGTACTACCCGACACCGTTACGTTCCTTAACCCCCGCTTAGTTACGGTTACCGGGGTAGGGACGCTCGCTCTAACCTTCACCAGCTGCCCACCGGAGAGATGGTCTACTTCATTGCCAGTACAGTGGTGCTGTTCAACCCCGACACCAGACTGCAACGCCACTACCTCGGACACACCGACGACGTTAAATGGTCAGTGGGGGTGTGAGTGTGATGGGGGGGGTTAGGGGGTGAGTAAAGGGTGGTGTGTGTAAAGGGTGGTGTGTGTAATGGGGATTAGGGTGTGAGTAAAGGGGAGGATGTGGTGATGGGGGAGAGTGTAGGCGATGGTGAGGGTGTATGTGTAGATGTATGTGTGTATCTATATGTCTGTGTGTCTATATGTATGCATGTGTGTATGATTGATCTCCTATGATCTATGTGCTACCTTATTATCTATGTATGTGATTTCTCAATTCTGTGAGTCTATAGGCTCTATCTGTTTGATTATATTATCACTGTGACTTGATTATCAATATTATCAGTATTATTAATATGACTTCAGTATACCCTATATATCACCCCTACATATGTATCATATCATGAAGTTATATCCCATAGTTCATGGTTAATTAAGTATCATAATTAAAGTAAATAATGATTTACATTTGTTTATTAGGGATAGATAGATTATATCTATAAATAGCTATGTAGTATATCTATAAATAGCTATATAGTATATTATATAGTATACCTATGAATAGCTATGCATTTGTGTGTATTTTATTAGCCTGTACATTCGCATTATGCTTACTTTAATTGCTCTATATTGATTTTAGTGATTGGGTATCAATAAATTATAACAATACCATTCTTACCATAATATATAGTATATATTCCATATATATATATATATATATATATATATATATATATATATATATATATATATATATATATATATACTAATTTGAGTGACAGGTGTATACTGTGATTAATTCCTATAATCTATGTAGTATGTATATATGAATGTATGAAAATTGTTATTTAATTGATTTTATGTGTATATGTATACAAATATATTTATATATATAAAAATATATTGTATGATATATAAATATTGAATTAGAAATACTGTTGTTTAAGGAGTTCTTTATTTGTTATATGTAATAGCATTAATATCATTTCAGATTGCCGAACACGCAACTAAAATAACACAATATACATAATTGACCCATGTAATTTGATATCACCTAAAATAAGTGTTTACACCTTGTGGTCAAATCGATAATTACAAATAAATACCACTACTTTGACTATGCAAACCATAGTAGTTTTATACCTTTGTTAATTATGCATATATTCAATTAATTTCAATATGTTTATATATGCCTAAACTTGTCTATGTCGTATTTGTATATATTACATTATTCAAAATATATAAATCAATATTCGTATATGTACATATAATATTTATACATTATATACACTATAAATATACATGTTGAATGTAATATATGTACACCCACACATAAACATACTATAGCATGTAATTATAGTAATACCAATGTAGCCTAGCTAATTATATAATACTATCGATATAGTACAATATATTATATATATATAATATGTATTATATAATACAAGTAGTCCATGTACTACTCAATAATTCCTTAACTTGTACAATAACATGTACAATACCATGTACATTGTACATTCTACATTGTACACGTTTTAAATAGGAATGGTCCAGGACAATATAATACAAATTAATGACCATTTAGTCCTTATATTTTATTATCAATTTCAAAATTATCGATAAATGCAAGATAAAACAGAACTACCTGGATGTAATCCCATGAAATTTCTCTTTGCTACCATTGGCTGTTTTACTGGACAAAAATCCCGGATTATATTTATTCATTATTAAAAATAAGTGAAAAATGTAGAATATTTTTAAATATAATATAATTATAATATAATATTAAATATAAAATTAATAATAACCTTGGTTATAATAACCATGCATTTAAATATGATTAATTATAATGCAATGAGTACCTTACCTATTATTGTTATGCTTTTAGATTGTATTTCGATCATTATTACAATGTAACCATGCATACTTTATATGTACCACACAAATAAATATACCAGAATTGTATCTAGCTATCTACTTTATGTTTTATAGAATATATATCTCATATTTTAATGTATATATAATGATATATTTATTTAGTTAAAAAATGAGTACATAAATTATTCAAAGAGTATTGCAAACAAATAATTAATCACAACAAATGATACTCTTATCTCGAATTAAGCATTAACCTATAAACAAATAAAATATGATTAACTATAAGTTATCACATTAGTATTTACCCTACCCTCTATTAGTGAACACCCTAACACTAACTATCATATTGTTATAAACGTTAGGTAACCTATTGTTTTTACCCCTTCAGCATAGCTATTCATCCGGGTAGAATAACAATAGCCACAGGACAAGTTGCAGGACACGACGATAAAGAAGGAAAGGTATGATGTAATACACTACGTTATGATGTAATACACTATATTATGATGTAATACACTACGTTATGATGTAATACACTATGTTATGATGTAATATACTATGTTATGATGTAATATACTATGTTACGATGTAATACACTATGTTATGATGTAATACACTATGTTATGATGTAATATACTATGTTACGATGTAATACACTATGTTATGATGTAATACACTATGTTACGATGTAATACACTGTGTTATGATGTAATACACTACGTTATGATGTAATACACTATGTTATGATATAATATACTATGTTACGATGTAATACACTATGTTATGATGTAATACACTATGTTATGATGTAATATACTATGTTACAATGTAATACACTATGTTATGATGTAATACACTATGTTACGATGTAATACACTATGTTATGATGTAATATACTATGTTATGATGTAATACACTATGTTATGATGTAATACACTATGTTATGATGTAATACACTATGTTATGATGTAATATACTATGTTATGATGTAATATACTAGGTTCAGAATTGTGTACCAATTCCGAGTTTCTTATATTTATTAATGTAGTAATAATATAATATATGACTTATATTCTCATAATAATCACAATTAAACATGAGTAAGTTAATTTTAATTTTCGTATAAATGTATTTATTTTATATTAATCTAAATGTAATCATTCCATTCGTATAATATTTCAATATTTAATCCAATGACCTAATGACATCATTACAGTTATCCGAGGTTATTATGTAAATGCTTCACTTTTCTAACAATGTAAATCTGCTTATTATGTCACTGATTTCCCACATCGCCATTATGCAACAATCAATAACACACGCATCTCCTATTACAAATTGCCTTCGTTATTATATCGTAATAGCTGAGCGTTTAAATAGGTCTCTATGAATATATTACACATGCTCGCTATGTTAATCCATGCTCAATATACAAACAATCATTACATTGTTAGAGTTATAGTAGTAGTAGTAGTAGTAGTAGTAGTAGTAGTAGTAGTAGTAGTAGTAGTAGTAGTAGTAGTAGTAGTAGTAGTAGTAGTAGTAGTAGTAGTAGTAGTAGTAGTAGTAGTAGTAGTAGTAGTAGTAGTAGTAGTAGTAGTAGTAGTAGTAGTAGTAGTAGTAGTAGTAGTAGTAGTAGTAGTAGTAGTAGTAGTAGTAGTAGTAGTAGTAGTAGTAGTAGTAGTAGTAGTAGTAGTAGTAGTAGTAGTAGTAGTAGTAGTAGTAGTAGTAGTAGTAGTAGTAGTAGTATATTTACATCTAAGTTAAATTATGATGTGAAAATTATGATGTGAATTAGGTCAGTACTATTTGTAATCAGTTTTTATAAAAGTAATGTATTTTAAATAATATATATTTGATAAATCATAAATTATGATTCATAATGGACCCTAAAATAAATATAATATTTATTTAGTTATAAATTACTTACCCCTAAAAGTAATAAATACTATCAATAATAAACTTATATACATGCGTTAGATAAATAGATATTCATTTTATTTTATAATTAAATATTATATATTATATTTTAATATAGAATTTATTTTTAAATTATTTGACTTATGATCAAATATATAAATAATACATGTCTCATACAATATATATATATATATTCATTGTATTAAATAATAATTAATATTTCTATAACATATAACTACAATCGCACACATTACACGTAACGACTATTATATAATATCGTGAATATATTGATTATTGTTTAAGCTAACCACAGCTGCCTCACACTACTGCTTATGTTTAACTAAATATGTGTACAATGTTTACCCTGCTAACTATGCTATTCTAGTAGCCTCGAGTCATGCTTCACTAGATGCCATGTTACATGTGATAGAGAGAGATGTACTTTAACCTACTCGATGTATAGACCCGCTTTATTTATTAAATTGTGGTGTTTTTACGAACCAAAATCAAATACTATTATTTATATTATATTTATAATAATATAATAATCATATAAATTTGTTTTTATAATTACCTATCTAATCATAATTGAAATATATTCTTATGTATAGGGAATACAATATATTATCATGTGCTATTCTATTAACTGTTTCGTTGCCAGTCCTATACCTGAATACGTAACCCTCCCCGATAACCCCATCGACCCCACCTCAGCCCCACGTGAGAATCTGGGACAGTGTGAGTCTGAACACTCTGAAGATCATAGGTCTGACCGGAGAATTTGACCGCGCTATCTCGTGTGTGGCCTTCTCTATCATGGTTGGTGTACTTTAGGCTATATCCATTCTATTATTATCCCTCTTACCTATCTTATCATCTAATGGTCGGTGTACTTTAGGCTATATCCACTCTATTATTATCCCTCTTACCTATCTTATCATCTAATGGTCAGTGTACTTTAGGCTATATCCGCTCTATTGTTATCTCTCTTACCTATCTTATCATCTAATGGTCGGTGTACTTTAGGCTATATCCACTCTATTATTATCCCTCTTACCTATCTTATCATCTAATGGTCAGTGTACTTTAGGCTATATTCGCTCTATTGTTATCCCTCTTACCTATCTTATCATCTAATGGTCAGTGTACTTTAGGCTATATCCGCTCTATTGTTATCCCTCTTATCATCCAATATTTAGTGTACTTTAGGCTATATCCACTCTGTTGTTATCCCTCTTACCTATCTTATCATCCAATGGTCAGTGTACTTTAGGCTATATTCGCTCTATTGTTATCCCTCTTACCTATCTTATCATCTAATGGTCAGTGTACTTTAGGCTATATCCGCTCTATTGTTATCCCTCTTATCATCCAATATTTAGTGTACTTTAGGCTATATCCACTCTATTGTTATCCCTCTTACCTATCTTATCATCCAATGTTTAGTGTACTTTAGGCTATATCCGCTCTGTTCTATTCATTATTGTTATCACTCTTGTCCTAGGATTATCTTAAAATAATCCTTAGCTATCTCTGTGATGTTAAATTTCGTCATAGGATAATGTTAAGACAATGTATTCTCTCAGAACGACCTGTCCCAGCTTGCCACACCTGCATTCATCATCATTATGCATCCACAACACTCGACGTCCATGCTATCGTGAACATTAGTCTACTTATCATCTTCTGTTACACCTCCGACCTATAAGAATAGCGACAATTGTAATATAGCTTGTTTATGTAAGCATGTTTGTCTTTATTATCGGTGTGGTAACGGCAAATGTGGCCGCAGTTTTCATTATCAATGTAGATCTTTAATTTCTATAAGATTCCATTAATCGCGATGTATTGATTATTCAATTTACCGTATTGAACCCTAATATGACCTTACCATGACCTTTACGTTGACGTTGACCTATCAGGATGGTGGAAATCAACTGTTGGTCATCGACGAAGGTAACGACCACACGATATCTCTGTGGCAATGGCAGCGCAGCTATCGTATCATCGAAACAAAGGTCAGTGAAGGTCGTGCTTAGTCTGTGGTCTGGTGTCAGAAGTCAACCGACCGATGTGTATCGAAATGTATTGCGAATATCTGAATAAAGGTATTCAGATGGTAGTATTGGAATTCATATAACAAAAAGATGAGAATTTACATTGAAAAATATCGAAAAAAATTATATCACAGTTATATTTAAGAATAATTTATTTACAAGTAAAAACAACCTTATAAAATATTTTATTATTAAAAAATAAAATCATAAAAATGTACTACGGAAATTATAATTTTATTTGTTTGTTTTCTATATCGAACAAAATATATCAATAGTATAATTTAATTAATATAAAAATAACATATTCAATTTTTTTTTAATTTGTACACTACAAAAATATCTCTTATCTTAGAATTATAATAAAGTTTAATGCTAATTAAAATAATTTATCAAAGAAACTAGTCATTTAAATTACAAAAAAAATTAATTTGAAATTTGTACATAATTTTATACTTTATTAATATTATAATATATTTATACACTTATTTAACAAATATTTTATTTATATGATAACATAAACATGTACAAAAATATAAAAAAACAAGCAAAATAGGAATTTACCTCAAATAATAAATGCAAATATTTCTTCATTAAAATGATTATCACTATATCAATATTAAATATTGTGTGATGAAACTTCCCAATTATATTTAATATAATATGTATGACCTACTGTGAGCGAGATAGCAATACTTTCAAAAACGGTCTACCCTACAATTACATATGAATCAACTTCCTCCATCCCTCAAACCCATTAACACATCCTATACATCCTATATCTTTAATACTACTACCACCTTCAAACACAAACTAAATAATGACCTCAATGTTCACGATATATCTGATCCTCGACCACGTTGTACACTTGTCCATACTATTTATTACTTTTATTATTGTATGTTATCTATTATAATAGATAATATTATAATAATTATTGTTGAACTATAAGAATTTTATAATTATATTAATCTTAAAATAAAATCGTCACCATCACCCTCATCACCATCACCCTCATCACCATCACCATCATCACCCTCATCACCACCACCATCACCACCACCCTCATCATTATCATCACCACCCTCACCATCACCCTCATCACTATCATCATCATCACCCTCACCACCCTCACCACCATCACCCTCACCCCCATCACCCTCACTCCCATCACCCCCACCCTCACCCTCACCACCATCACTCACACCATCACCCCTACCACCCTCATCACCCTCACCCTCACACAGTCGTCTACTGAGGCTGTACTAGGAGCAGAGTTCCATCCCTGCGACGGAGCTTCGATCATCACCTGCGGTAAGAACCAGCTGTCGTTCTGGACACTCGAAGGAGGCACTCTGTCTCGTAAACTAGGAATCTACGAGGTTTCCATGAGCGCGATGCTATTGTTCACTGTTGTGTATTGCGTTAAGGGGATGGCACACGACGCCCGCCTCTCTATGTATAGAGAGAGAGCAAATAATGGGTCTACACAAAACTAGGCGTGCAGATTCATTGAATTGATCTAAATTTGTGTATTGCGTTAACAGTTACCTATACATTAATAATTACCGTAACATAGTGTCAAGACACGATAGCTGGGCTTACATAACACATTATACATTGATTAGCATTCACTGCGGTTCACAATAGTAACCTGTTCACCTAAGAATTCTAATATTCGGAATAAGAAGATACTGTATTATGTTCAAGTAAGAGTTGCCGATAACTAAACTATGGTAAGGTTTAAGAAGTTATAATGTCAACACATGAGTTGTATGATAAGGTATACTATGATGGTCAGCTGTATTATTCAAGCGTGCGAGGAATACGGGTTTAGATCATCGATATAAAGAAAGTGGATATGCAATTGACTCACGCAATGCATGTAAAAGATAGATACGTGAATGGTACTTTTATCAATAAATTAACAAAATGGTATCAGTGATTTTGATTGGATATTAGTCATATTATATGTGTAGAATATTAAAACAGTAGGCTTTTCATCGAAATAGATTAAAGTGACTTCTATCTAGATATAGATAAATGGATTTAGATTATAAATATTAATAAAATAGTATGATAACTTCAATTTAAATACACAAAATTACGAGGAATATTGATATGATGTATTTTAAATATATAATTTTATTTTTAGTATAGATAGTACATTAAAATTGGTTGTAATTATCAATATATATATATATGTATAAATAAATATTATTATAAATAAAAAGTAGTTGGTCAGATAGTGGGTTTCGACTGCAGCTCCCGTAGCGGATAGTGCCATACACTACATTCAATTACACAGGTCCACTTTCCTTATATCGATGGTTTAGATTCATCACCCAAGCAGTATTCTCACCTGTGAATAGCTTACGTATCAATGTACGGGAATATCTGTTTATAACAATAATTTTTATGAATACAACATGTAGAGGAGGAGGAGGAGGTGGCTACAAATAGTCATAAGTTTCTAATGAATTTAAACGGTATTTTCTTTGAATACAACTAAATACGCAATATTTGATAGGCAATGGATGATTAGGAAAGAATCTAATAAGAGGAAATATTCGTATGCATCCTAATCTGTGATGCGTGCAATATAATCTATGCTAATCTCTTTATATATATATATATATATATATATATATATATATAAGTTTGAAAGTAATTAGTAAGTACTGGATAAACTAACAGATGTACTGATTAACACATATCTTGATGATATTTATCACATAAATATTGTGTTTATAGTATACATTGAATGTACAGACTACATAAGATCACATTGTTAATCACATGATAGTGATTCGTCCTATAATAAGACCACATTTATAAGGACATTAATGCATATTTATTGGTAATTTACATACATTAAATATTTAGAACACATTCGATCACATAATATTTGTATACATTTTGTTTACAAAGTATTTGTTTATCTATACAAATGATATACTATGTAGTGATTTATTTGTTATGTATTATCAGTTATTACCACCTATATCAATCTATATAGTATAGATATACTATATGTGAATTGCAAATGAACACACATAGTAGTACAGTGTAATCATCAAGCTATACAAATGGAACATATGCTATAGCTCTCTTTGAAGCCCTTTATGAGGACAGAGCATATATTATTATTATAAACTAGAACACTATGATTATTATTATGATTATCACTATGATTATTATTATAAACTAGAACACTATGATTATTATTATGATTATCACTATGATTATTATTATAAACTAGAACACTATGATTATTATTATGATTATCACTATGATTATTACTATGATTATTACTATGATTATTACTATGATTATTACTATGATTATTACTATGATTATTACTATGATTATTACTATGATTATTACTATGATTATTACTATGATTATTACTATGATTATTACTATGAGTATTACTATGATTATTACTATGATTATTGTAGAAATACGACAAGCCGAAGTACGTGACGTGTTTCGCGTTCGACGAGGCTTCTGGTGATGTGATCACTGCTGACAGCAATGGCAATATCTTCATCTGGGCTAGAGGTTAGCCACATACCCCTTGCCCACCCCCTTATAGTGTAGTAGTAATGGTAGTAGTAGTAGTAGTAGTAGTAGTAGTAGTAGTAGTAGTAGTAGTAGTAGTAGTAGTAGTAGTAGTAGTAGTAGTAGTAGTAGTAGTAGTAGTAGTAGTAGTAGTAGTAGTAGTAGTAGTAGTAGTAGTAGTAGTAGTAGTAGTAGTAGTAGTAGTAGTAGTAGTAGTAGTAGTAGTAGTAGTAGTAGTAGTAGTAGTAGTAGTAGTAGTAGTAGTAGTAGTAGTAGTAGTAGTAGTAGAGATGTATATTGTAATGCCTATAATTGGGCACACACACTTGCCATACCCGCTTTATAGCATAGTAATAGTATTAGTGCATGACTATTTTCAGATCTAGTAATCACCACTAAACATACACACATATAAATATATATACATATAAATATGTATATATATATATACGCGTGTTCTATTTATAGTAGCGTAATAGTAGTAGTGGCTGTGATTTTCTATTTTCGATCGTAAAAAATGTGTTCCTGCACTGCATTCGAGTGTGTGTGGTGTGGGTGTGTCCTAGAATGTTTGGTTACATCAAGTACGCGCTCGTCTAACAATCACTGTAGCGCAATTATACACACTAATTATAGTATATTACCACCACCAGCACCACGGGTAAGAGTGGTGTTTGGTTCTTTGTGTTCGTGTGTGTGTGTGTGATATATTTTTATAACGCGAATATTGCTTATGCTTATATGAGAATAGCATTACGATCAATGCAACTTTATTATACTGAAGTATATATATATATATATATATCTAGATATTCGATTATAGTAACTGTATTTTACTATTAAATATATATTATTAGAGTAAACATGGGTGTTAACGTAATATATTATGTAATCACTGAACGCTATTGAAGCCATACTTGCATTATTTAAATATTATGTAATATTACAATTTCATAAAAATAGCACATTATACTTATCGTTTCACTGTATCCCATCCTAATCTATTTAAGATCATTTATCATATTAACCAATCAGTGATTCATAATAGTAATAGCAATTTATCCTATACTTCTTATGTATATTGATATACTAATAATCTTAGTGTTCTATAAATAACTTCTCACAAAGTACAACTATAATTAAGATGTTTTACTGTGAATAATCATTTTGATTGGCTAATAGATAATTAATAAAATCAGACTAACATCTATATTGAATATATTTGTATGCAATATTTTATGGAATTAAATTTTGAATATATTTCTCATAATCTGTATTATTTTTAATCTATTTGAAACATTAATCGTGATGAATATTGACGTTATTGATATTTATCTAATAATATAAAGCATTATTATATATATATATATATATATTTGAATATCAAAACGTATTTATACTAAATAAACAATAAAAGAACATCTTAATTTTCTTCACAATTACCGTACTAAATTATACATTAGTGCGCTATAAGTAGGCGTGCTGCAACGGGAGGGGGGGGGGATATGACCCCCCACTTTAAAATCTAGGCTCACCTCATACGTATCGGTCCCACCACCCACTTTTACTACAACATTTATTTTGATCGGTTGACCCCCCCTACATACACACCATCGTTCCAGCGCCCCCTACCTACAAGTCGCTCTACTCCACGCGCGAGGTTCACACCCCCCTAACGCCACCCTCGTGTCCCCTAACGCCACCCTCGTCACCCCTAGGCGGCAACAAGATAACCAAGTCGATAACGGGCGCTCACGACGGTTCAGTGTTCTCTCTGTGTACGACCAGCGACGGTAACCTGCTGTCCGGTGGTAAGGATAGGCAGCTGTACTGCTGGGACGGCGGCAACCACAAGCGTGTCAACACTAACAAGTTCCAGGTTACACCCCTTTCACGCGTGGTGTATTATTATTGTATGCGCGTGTACGACGCAATATCCATGTTACATGTCGATATTAATAAATAAGGCATACTTACTTACTTACTTATGTCGAATTTTCGACCTGATTTCAATTTTTCTCAAGTAAAAAAAAAATTAAAAATAATAATGCATACTGAATATTAATTACCTAATATATATATATATATGGTACGACTTTCAATCCCTGTCCTGATCAATAAAATAGGTCTTAAACTAATATTTAAAAGTGATCTTATATGATTATGTATACAAAATGATCTGATATCGTTACAACATGGATGATTTAACGTGATAGCGGCTTCGAAGGGACATTAGAGCCATATATGGTTATGAGTGAAAACTTCATCTAAGTTCCTGGTTGAAAGAACTCCGCCAAAATTACAAAACTATAACAATATATAATATATTACTAAAATAATTGTTATCATTATAAATTGCTCAATACACTGTATACTATTGCATAATATACACATATAAAGTAGCTGTTGTTATGTAACAATAATGATGATTCTATAATTATTATTATTATCTGATTTAGGCTTTACACCCGGGTAATTGTAGAAGCTAAAGCTCATCTAGATAATTACCCTTACTTTTAAATCAAGTCCAAATAATCTATATAATTAAATACAAAACAATAACATAACGATGACTCACCCTATGACTCACTCACTCGATGACTCACTCACCCTATCACCCTATGACAGTTGGACGCTAAGTACGGAGGCGTGCGAATGATAAGTCAGGGGGCCGGGGCTCAGATCATCTTAGGAACCACCCGTAACTGTATTCTGAGGGGCTCCTTCGAACTCGGATTCAATGTCATCATAGAGGTCAGTATCGATGTCATCGTGAGGTCGGTATGTACACTTATGTGAGAGTATATTTAATTATTTTTTCTTATTATATATATATAAATAATTCATCTTTTTAAAATCATTTTAAATTATTTTTCTAATATTGACAAAATAATATTCAAATTTCCATCATCATAATATGATGTTATACTAATCTGCTGCTTTTCTGTAATGAAAATCTCTCATAATATCAGTGATTAAAATATAAATAATATCTCTTCTCTCCTTAAAACCTAAAGAACTGTATTATATTTATACCTATCATACCCCCTCACATATACCACCATTATACACACACCATCGCATACATCCCCACACTCATTTACCCCTACAAATACCCCACACTCACTCACCCCTACAAATACCCAACACTCACTCACCCCTACAAATACTCCCCACACTTACTCACCCCTACAATACCCCCACCCTCATTCACCCCTACCCCCCACCCAGGGTCACGTGGGTGATGTGTTTGCCCTAGCCGTACACCCTGATCAGCAACAGTTTGCGACCTGTGGCTACGACGGTTGCATGTATCTATGGGACACGCTAACCCATAGCGCCATCTGGAGTATTGCCGTACAGGTGCGCCCCCTCTATACGTACACACTCGATATAACACCTCTTAATGTAGCGCCAACCTTGATATAACGCCACTTAATGTAGCGCCTACCTTGATATAACGCCACTTAATGTAGCGCCAACCTTGATATAACGCCAATTATGGCTGTAATAGATTTCCATCCTATCTATTGAATGTTAAATTTTATGTATTTAATATACCGCCAACCTGAAGGTCACTTTATCGGTGGTTTACATTAATGGTCTACTATATAATCTAAATATAATATATCCAATTGAAATTTTATATTAAAATTATTACTAAAATTATTATTAAAATACTATATCTATTTCGATATAAGTTCTGTATGACATCGCCAAAACTATGATAATGCAGGACGATTCGCATTGTCTATCGTTTCACCCGGATGGTTCCGTGGTTGCAGTGGGAGACAGTAGAGGTCGTATCTCCATTGTGGACATCACGTCGCATCGGGTCGCGGTCCAGTTCTCTGCTAGCGGACAACCTTTGACCTCTGAAGACTACTCGACGTCTGATCGCGTCGAATGCCTCTCCTACTCACCAGGTTATCGGGCCGTAGATGTTTCTAAAGCGCTGTTCACATGAGCAATCTATTTTTTCAGTAGAATTCTTAAAAATATATACATTTTATGAACTTATGAACTTAAGTTTATTATATTATCATTAAATGGTAATATATATATATATATATATTCATAATTTAATAATTATATAAGGAATTATATATTATAATTATTCATTAATTATTATTAATTATTTATTAATTATTAATTAAACGATCGTTAACGATTAAATAACATAATTGTAATAAATTAAAATCGTAAATAATTATAAATAGATTGACCCATAGAAAGGTAAATTCGTATGCATTAATACTCATCAGTATACTTGTGCGTGCGTTTATTTTCCAATTGCATAAATTGTCACAAAATTAGAATAAAATCGGATTAGAACATTTATCAATAATCGCAGAAAAAACACAGACAGTCATATTTTGACAATTCTTAAGAATTCCATTGCGACAATGCTGGAATATATTGCTCATGTGATAGCGCTTAAGAAAAGATATAATACTTTCGTGAAATAGTGAAATTCGATTTTTAACACAAAATATGAACAGCACTAATGTAAAGTAGGTCATTATTTTGGATTGCGTATTATTTATAATGTTAATTCATATCAAACTATACACTTTTAAAATGTACAAAAAATGGTTTTAAATTATTATATATATATGATGAAAATTAAGTATTCATTACTAATGAATAACAGAGAAATAGGATATTTTGGTTTTAAGTGATATACATCTAAGAGGTGAGTAAAAAAGCTAACTTATATTGCATGTAATTTAATAGAATAATGAACAATGTTTGTGTAAAAATAGCTTCAAACCTAAATCTATTTCAGTGGGGATACTACTGCTAGCAGTGTCCGGTATTCACTATTAATTCATTGCATAGATAGTGATTGTTATATCTTTGCTTCGCAAAATCTTTGTTATCGCTGAGTTTCAATTTGTTTACCATTTATTCGTTAATATTTTATCATTTTCGCGAATGCGAATAAATTATATTATTACTATTTATTATAATTCACTAAAAATAACTATATTCGAATTATTTTAAAACTGGCCTAAAATATATAACATATTTATTTGTTTGGAGTTTTTCTGAATAATATAATATATTAACTTTGAGTATAATAATGAATTGTTTAATGAATGTATGTACTGATCAGATGGTACTAAGTTTGCTGTCGGGTGTCATGACATGAATATATACATCTTCGGCTTGACTCAAACCTCCGATATGAAATATGTTAAACAAG
Organism: Osedax fenrisi; assembly: GCA_964019155.1. NCBI lineage: Eukaryota > Metazoa > Annelida > Polychaeta > Sabellida > Siboglinidae > Osedax > Osedax fenrisi. The sequence continues at coordinate 41,100,413 of OZ025240.1, read as the reverse complement.
GCCGATGTTCGGTTAGTTTTGTATATATATATATATATATATATATATATATATATATATATATATATATATATATATATATATATATATATATATATATATATATAGTATACTATAATCATACTATAGTATGATTTAGTATTATTGGTGATAGTTTTTCGGAATTAAATAAATATACTTTTATAGCAATTATATACAATATATTATTAATATATTTTTAACGCATATTAAATCCTATACAAAATATAATAAAATAGTGAGTAATATATAAATTCAATAGTTAATATTTTATATATATATAAATAGTATTTTAATTCAAGATAATATATAAATATAATATATATTTATAAAGTTATATTTTGTGAAATGAATTAATATTATGCTTTTTTAAGATATTTAGCGATACAGTTTACACACACAATAATACTATAATGATAAATTACGGTGTGTGTGTAAATCACAACTTATTTATATTTCTTTTTATTCTTTATATATTTCCGTCATTATTATTTATGTACATCTATGTTACGCATCGTTTCGACTCTATTCAATAAACTATCTATCTATCTATCTATCTATCTATCTAAATGTATTCATTATTAGAGCTATTAGCACCTCTCATAACTTTACAACTATTAACCTTTCTCCCGATGTAAAGTCACGAACAATTCCCCGAGCGGTAAGAGGTTTTCTGTAGTGTGTGTGTGATGTATGCCGAGCACATAGACATGCACATGCACGAGTCTACACATATGTGTGTGTGTGTGTGTGTGATGCACTATGCGATACGCACGATCACATGTTCAAAAATAGGGTCACAGTCACATGCGATTAGAATATGATATACATTTACATGCATTATAAACAGCAGCAACTAGGTATTATGTATAATACAACCATTACTATACAATGAATACTATCATCAAATGACTATGAATGGTATTTAAACATAATCATACCATTGTGTAGATTATATAACTAAACAATCGTGAATAGTTATTTCATATTATTGATTTTATGAGGATATATGATGTATGTTGTACATTATATGATGATGTACAATTATATAATCTAAATATAGAACTTACTACATATTTGTATACACTGTGTCATTTGAATAGAACTATAAACCTATGTTAATATATAGATTTTATAGCATGCATATTATATTAATATTGTATGTTGTAGAATTTAAGTCTGTATATATTCTGTAAAATAACGACTATAAAAATCTAGTTTAACAATTATTAAATATATATATATATATATATATATATATATATAATATAGCTTAATGTTGTATGTAATTATGACTATTTCCTATACGATTAATATTTAGATATTATGATTTTCTCAATATTCTAAATTAGTAAACAATCCTGTATATATTTGAATGATATTTTGTTAGTTTATTAAACATATTGTATATAATATCACACCGCACACTTAATGAATTGACTACAGTGATACATTATATATAAACAATGTTATATCAGTAAAGAGTCATATTATTTAAATCACCATATATATATATATATATATATAAATCAATGAATTAGTTAGAATTACTTTCCCGCTATGCTTGCTTATGATAGCCTACACTAGTATTGTATACATACTATAATTCGTTACTACTTTATGCATAGTACACTAGTATCAATATCGTTTAAGTAATAAACTATATAGGTGATAAACATCCTATAATTATATCTCCCGTTATGTAGAATACCTTCACAATAATTCACGCGTGTGTTTATATACAACTATATACATGTATAACACACATGTTTATACACTTGTATACACATATATGTATACGCGTCCTTATACACTAATATACGCACATATACAATATACGTGTATAATACGCAAGAACAATGTGTGCTTATAGTATAAGCCTTATACACATGTATACGATGGTAATTATCTCTGCTGATGAGCTCTGTTTCTATAATCACCCTGGTGTAAAAACCTAAATCTGATAATGGTAATAAATAAACACTCGCAATATATACGATTATATACTCGTATACGCATGCATTTACATTAGTTGTATATAAAAATGCATAGTTGTACATATAGCATCTTATACACCCCACTTTAGGGTCACTCATGTTCACTCATTATAGCCCCTTATACACCCCATTTGTAGGGTCACTCATTATAGCCCCTTATACACCCCACTTTATGGTCACTCATTATAGCCCCTTATACACCCCACTTTATGGACACTCATTATAGCCTCTTATACATCCCACTTGTAGGGTCACTCAAGGTCACTCATTATAACCCCATATACACCCCACTTGTAGGGTAACTAATTATAACCCCTTATACACTTGTAGGGTCACTCGAGTTTCGTATCGCACATAGACTGGTCATCTGATAGTCTGTACCTGCAGTCTAACTCTGGAGACTATGAACTACTGTTCTGTTAGTACGCGCTACCTCTGCACTGTATGGGTATCTCGATGTGTGCGGCGTGTATTGGTTCATTATTGTAGACAATTTAGACATTATTCGCTTTGATTTTAATCCCCTTTATTAATAAATCTAAATATTGCGTTTATATTTATACATTTTTATTACTAGAAATATATTTCAATAACAACGAATATCGTATAGATTCTATGATTAGTGAGTATGAGAATATTAAACTTACTATCATTGTATAAACTCGATAATGTATTAATCATAATTTATAAAATATATATTAATTAAAATTTTATATGTATACATACATACTATATAATACCGATATATTATTTATGTACGAATAACTGTTTATTAAATGAATACACCCCCTGCCACCTATAGGGAACATCACAAACTGCAAACAAATCACGTCGAGTTCCACGATGAGAGATGTACTCTGGTCCACTCACACCTGTACTTTGGCCTTCAATGTATGCGGTTAGACAACTACATCTGACACTGTACCTCTGATACCATCATTGACTACAGTACCTACACGCTAGTCTGCCTTCTTAACTGATACTTATCTCGATAACTACTCTAGTTTCATGACTTATTAAATATGTTAATTAAATATGTTAGGGTTATACATTCACTGGGTTGGCATTAGTGATGTAAATGATGCCGAGCCGAGACTTTTGGTTATTGATGCCGAGCCGAAAATTTCATATTCGGAAAAAAAACGATCCTGAGCCGAGACTCTGACTTTGACTTTAGACTGAGACTGCATCATGCTTTAGATTTTAGCATCATTTACATCACTAGTTGGCATATATATGTTGGTGTATAATACAAAGTAAGAAACCCTCTAGCGTGTTGCACCTATTAGCAGGCACTGCTACAACTTGAATGATTCGCTGTGCTTATTCATGTGGATGTTTAATTATTCATGAACACATATGTTTTAATGCACCTTTAAACATCTCTGTTCATCCAGATAGCGTAGGCAACAGTATTCCAATAAGAACGGAATTGAGAAAGCTATAGAATTTTTATTATTATTTTTTTTGGAACAGTGATAACATTCAGGGTATATTTATTAATATTTCGTAGAGGATGATCAGAAGTTAACAATTTATATATATATATATATAATCAGTTTTATTAGGAGTATAAATAGTAAATAGATTTTATATATTGTAAGTTTAATCGGGAGTCTATATAGTGATTCCATAAGAGGAGTGTATACTATCTGTGTATGTATATTTTTGTTTAAATGTATTATTTAATGATTTATTAATTTATTTATTTTTTAATATTTATTTATATCGTATTATTATTTAATTTCGTTAACTATCGAATGACTCCGAAAGTCTATTTTAGTGCTATTTAATAAACCTATATTATAAGTACACTATGGAATGTGACATACTGTAGGTATATGGCCGAGTGGAGCCGATGGAACTGACGTGAATGCCTGCAACCGCAGCAATAATCATGACCTTGTAGTGTCGGCTGATGACTTCGGCAAGGTCAAACTATTCTCATATCCGTGTTCACAACCGCAGGTTAGCACCCCCGGATACCTCAGTATACTGCAGTGCTAGCAATATTCTTATATGATAGTAAGCTAATTATCTATATATATATATATTTAGTAAAAATATATATCTGAAATCATCATATAATTCAATTTCTATATATGTTATGTAATTATATTTATTAATTTAATTAGAATAACTATTAATATATATATATATTAGAAATATCTGAAATATATCATATTTATGATTGTACACATATACAATCAACTCTACCGCTAACAATAATACATTGTCCTCTTCCCTACCGATTACCACCACTAATACAATGCAATAGTCTGAAGGAAGGTCGTACTCTGGTCACAGTAGCCACGTTACCAATGTTTCCTTCCTCAACGATGACCGCAGACTGTTGTCCACCGGCGGTAAGGACATGGCCATACTACAATGGCAGATCACGTCCTAGGCAGCAGCGGCGGCGGCGACCAATCGGAATCTCTCTCTCTTTATAACACACTATAACGATAAGGCTTTCAGAACAACCGTATTCTGTATCTGTACCCCCGCTTTTACCCGCATTTTACCTGCTTTTTTATCATCTTTTATCATCTTTTATCATCATCATCATCATTATCATTATTATTTATTACGCCATGGGCGTCGTCGGTTTGTTTCGGATGTTTTATTTGTACACTCTCGTTTTACTCCCAGCCCCCTCATCCACTACTACGTATGATTCTCTCCCCAATTCGCCCTACCTCCCCCCTATACCCCGTTGTTTGCCCTCCCCTCCCCGTCCCCTCGCTATACACACACACACATACGCTTTCGGATCTCACGCCCACCTACATCTACAACCGTTCATCTCTAACCACATCTCTTATGTCATACATACATACATACATACATACATACATGGCGTTTACGTTACGTCATCCCGTTCCTATACACTGTACATTACGCAGGATGATCGATGTTATTATCGTGGTGTTCATGTTCGATATTTCTCTATTTAAATTGCAATCCATGATCATGTTGTTGTATAGAAAAACTAAAATCATGTTCTAATATATATTTATTCGTGAATTCGTATAATAATGATAATAATAATACGGGTATATAATATGTATATAATAATATAATATGATAAATCTAAACTAATCACTAATACTAGAATGATATTACGAAATATAAATACTATAGTTATTGGAATGATATGTAATACTAATAAGGATTTAAATTATTATCAAAGTTAAATCTACCAAGTTTTATATATATTGAATATTGGTAAACATACTTGAAACATATTTAATTTTCATTTTATACAAAGATATATTAATTGATATATTAATTAAAAAAGCATTTATTTTTTTTAATTTGATCTGATATTAAAAATACTAATTTATTTAGAAGTTCGTTTTGAATCGAGAGATGTTTTTCAATATGTTATATATCAACATTCTAAATAATATAATACATGTATATTACATTATATTACTTGTTTAATATTATACTGAAATCATTAAGTTAAAATAAGCATTACATTCATTTCTATACCCAATTCAAATATTTACTCATGTATAGGGGTATGTGTACTTGCGTATTGTAACATTCCAATAATGTAATACGATAAAATCATTCAAACATAAAATAAGATTCATTAAATATCCATTATCAGACGTAGCTCTCTTGTTACTGATATCACAATGTGTTTAAATATACACCCAAATATAATAGTAGATATATAATTACTATCAATATGATATAAATATGATATACAACAAAATTATATTTTTTTTGTAAGAATAATTTTCTGCACTTTTTTAATTTTGAATTTCTTGATATGTGGAATTAATTTGCGATGTTTTATTTTCTTATTCTGTTTATTTTTTTGAACGTGAGTCTTATCCTTAACCTGTTAATGATAATTATGTAATTAATAATGCTGCTAATGAAAACTCATAATTAAATATTTATTAAATTACAAAAATACTACTTAATCATATAAAGTATTTTATTATTATTACATATAAAAATCATGTATATTAATATTACAAGTATATATATATATATAGTATTCTTGTTTTAAATTAGGTCTAGGCTGAGAATTCAATTTTTACTTCACGCTGGATATAAATCCTGATAAGTTTGATATGGTTCATAAATAACTAATAATATTACTAATAACAAATTCACGTATACAAAATACTACACAAAATACAGTAACATTTATTAGCTGAAGATTGCATGCATCTAGCATTGTGTATAAACCACCGACGTAAAGAAAGTGGATAAGAAATGTATGCATGCAGGTTATGTAAAAGATAGATACGAGAATGGCACTTTCTTGATAAATTAACAAAATTATATCGGTGATTTTTATTAGATATTAGTTATATTATATAGGTTAAATATTAAAACAGTATGATTTTTACAGATATAGAGAGAAGTAACTTCTATCTATATCAATGGATTTAGATAATATATATCAATATAATGGTTTTAATAAAATAGTATTCAATTCAAATACATTTAAATACCAAAAACCGAAACATGAGGAATGTTGATAAAATGTATTATATATATATATAACTTATTATAAGTTCTGATAGTGCATTACACATTCTCATAATAATTATCAAAATAAATATTAATAAATAATAATAATTTGAAATTCGTAGAAGTAAGTTTCGACTGCAGCGCCTCTATTGCAAAGTATACTACACTATATTCAATGTATTATGTACTTTCTTTACATCAATGGTTACATATACGGTATTCGAATTAAACTTACTATTATGATTTTATTATTCATTAATATTTTAATAAAACACAATAATCTTGCAACAATACTGAGTAAAACAGATAATCATTGCTTCGCCATACAGACAGAAACACATTCACTGTATGGAATACCTTAATTAACCTTATTCTATCCTATTAGTATTACTAACGTATAACATAGTTATCAAGCTAACACATGGCCTACGCTTAATGCAACTGATTAGTTATGCAGTCATTTAGGTTTCCAAAGGTATATAGTATTACACTAAAATGTGTCTTCGAATACAGATATATATATATATGTAGGCCTATATATAGGCCTTTATTAGTAATCAAAAGGCCTCACTATATATATAAATATCCCCACCTTTCAAATATTACGTTATGACTAGAATACCTGCAAAATAACTAAATATGATTAAGGGTACATACAGGTTTAAAATGGGTATTACAGTGTTTATTTTTTTATAAAAAAAACAATTTAAAATTAAAGTAATTTTCTTTAAAATGATGTATATTTACGTAAAAAAGTAAGTATAAGTACCTAATATATATATATATATGAATATGAGTTATAAAAATACAATAAGATATACAATAATAGTATTTTCACTAATATTATGTACTACATATTATACACAAATAAAGTAAAACTTTAGAAGATTATATCTGAGAACTTTTTTTTATTTATATTATTTTTTTAATTAAATAATTGTTGACCGCTAATATGAATTTTTATAAAATTTTCTGTATATATATGCCTATATGGTACTATTTGTGAAATAAATAGCATGTATATATATACAATTATAAAATCATTTTCCATCATAAAAAACACAAAATATAAATGTTGTGTTCAAAAAGTTGTTATAAAAACATTTATTTGTTATCATCTTATACTCGTCATATGCTGATATAGTACTGGTATAGTTACTGATAATGTCATTATGATGTATGAGATTATTTCTTATAAGTAAGACAAAATTAGTTATTCTTGTATCATCAAAAGTTATAAACTATTTAGTAAATCATTAAATTCATATCTTTTACATTTAAATATACCGGCCTTAATATCATATAGACATAACTAAATAGAAAGAGTGATCATTAGATATATCTACTAATGAAGGACATACCTGCGTTGTATCATTAACTGAAAGGACGTTGTGAACTTTTTGTATTGACGGATGTTTAGTCTTTTTATGAGGCTTATGTCTTTGGTAAATATGTCTCTTTTCTGAAACAATTTAATAAGATCCAAATAAAATAAATAACAAAAATTAGAATAATGATTTTTTAGTACGAATGAATATAATTTAATATATATACAATAATAAAATATAGAATATATTATTTATTAATATTTATATATATATATATATATTCATAAGGTTGTTAAAAAACGGGTTTTTTATTAATGCTCGTTTAAAACATGTTTTGAACGGTTTTTTTCGTTTTTAATTCGTTTTTTATCCGTTTTTTTCTATTACAAAAAAAATTATTATAAAGATATTATTAAATAATAAAATAATAATAAAGTAAGTACATATTATGAATATTCGTTATTAATTCAAATAATATAGTATCTGTATTATTAGCATCATTAAATCATATTGTCATACTCTACATTAGTATGACAATTATAATTATTATAATATTTATTTTGTTACAATATAACACTGATTATTCATGTATTATTTAATGCTATAGATATGGAGATTGTATCACAATCTATGTATAATATACATTGTATTTGTATATAATTAATATTATAAAAAATGTATGAACTTTCATATTTCTTTTATAATCAATTATTATAAAATAAATATATTAAACATAATATATATTATTATACAATTGATTATAAACATTAAAATAAATCTAATTTTACTTTATATATCATTATGATAATAATATTATATTTGTATACATTTATTAAATAATCATTAATTTTTCAATTATTATAAAAAATATAAAAGAAATCTAATTTTACTTTATTATTATAATAATAATATAATAATTGTATACATTTATTAAATAATCATTCATTTTAAATTAGTATACAATATTATATCAAAGCTTAAAATAAATCTAATTTTACTTGATTAATATAATAATTATAATATTATATTTATTTTATACATTTATTAAATAATTATTTAATTTATTGATTATAATCATTAATTTTTCAATTATTATACAAAATATAAAAGAAATCTAATTTTACTTTATTATAATAATAATAATATTATATTTTAAACACTTATTAAATAATATCTCGTTTTTTTCTGTTTTTTTCGTTTTTTATTCTTTGTTTAAAACGCGTTTAAAACGTCTGTTTAAAACGTGTTTTTTATTAACTCACAACTATATTAACTTCCTTTAAAATATAATTTACTTTAATTTACTTTCATTCTATAAAGAAGATGTATTATAATATCTTATATATAAATCTTAAAATAAATGTTATGTGCATCACCTATACTTACATTTAATTTAATTTGATAATTATCTATACTTATGTAAAATAATTTCTATAAATTATTAAAGGTGAAATTTATAATTACAATGAATATTAGTTATATTGAAATGAATCTACTTTATATCGCAGATAATTTTATTTAATATATTATTTACAAACATTTACATTTAAATTTAATTTCTTTATTAGAAATGTTTTTTTAATAAGTGCATGATATTAACATACATATTAACATCTGATTCATTACATACACCGATAGACCATATGATATAATCTAATTATCACTGGATATTATTATGGCGATCTATAAATCACAAATTATAAATGAAATAATAACAATTTAAATTTATTTTTTAACCTTTAATTTAAATATAAGTATATTGATCAAATATATGAAATTGTCAAAAATAATATTATATAAATATATCAATTAAATGAAAAATTAAAATACATGAAAATATGACAGATGTTATTGAAATACAAATTAATAAAATATATAATTTAAATTTAAAAAAAATCAATATATTTCAAACTACTTCTATTAATTAATATACTACATACATTCTTACTTATTAATTATATTATACATTATAGTATTTATCCTTACAGAGTACAAATATCATAACAATTTTTAAAAATTTTTCAAGGGATAATATTTAAAAAAATATAAATTAATTATAATTGTTTAGTAAATGCCAAAAAATCGAAAAGTAATTTACATAAAATATATACTATATTTAATATAGTGATGATTGTGATAATTGTAACTTATTATAGATGACTTAGAATATATATATATATATGTATATATATTATATAACGATTATATATTATTTTATAATATATTTACTTTAAATATTATTTTAATTCATAAAATAAAGACAATTATGAATTATACGATTTAAATATCACACACATATATATATATATATATATATATATATATATATATATATATATATATATATACAAATAACATAAGTATTAATGAAATGGGTCTAACATACATTAAACAGTTTATAAATAAGCGATTGATAGAAAAGAAGTGAAGTGAAGTCGAGAAGTCTTTTATAAGGAGTATAGTATCTAAAGTGTTATAAAGGGGGCGTGGTGTACCTCTAACCAATGATATGAGGCCTATCGACGTGTGGGATCAGCGTATCAGAGCGTCGACTGCGTATGCGACCTGAGTTACCGTAATGGGTCAGGATCAGTACGCCCATTACCACTAGGAACAGCACCGCCCCGTGGTAATACGAGAACATCGCCTTACTTCGCATCTCTATTGTAACTTAGTTTTCACTCTATCGTTAGCCACGCCTCTCCCTCTCTAGTTAGCCACGCCCCTCTCTCGTTAGCCACGCCTCTCCCTCTATCCTTAGCCGCGCCCCTCTCTCGTTAGCCACGCCTCTCTTCCTCAACTAAACCAGTCTGCAAGGTGAGTGGTGTATTTCTACAGTTAAGCTAAGGCCCATTGGCGAATAGTATAATGATAATAGTGCTATTATAGATAAATATGTTATTGATTTTTACGTATATTCAAACGTTTTCAAAACTTTTAATAAATATTAGTATTATATATCATTTCTTATATATCATTTATATATCATATCATTTTATGATATAATATTTTCTTTGAAAAAAGTACTCCCTATGATATAGTAAACTTTTTAGAAAACTAATCAACCTATCCCGTAATTACAATAAAAGGGAACACTACAAATTTCAGATAGAAATCAGTTACATTTTTCTTGCATCCGTTGATACTGGTTATTTAAAATAATTAAAATAAATTTCCTTCAATTCCAGAAATTTCAGAATAATATGTTAATTTATTAATACTATTAATTTAATAGCAAAGATTTTGCGAAGCAAAGATATAACACTCCCTATGCATGCAACGTAATTTTGTAATATCCCCTGCCGCTGCTAGCAGTAGTATCGAAATCACTGAAATAGATTTAGGTTTGGCTCTGTTTGCATACAACAATGTTTTCATTGCTCTATTAAATTACATGCAATATAAATTAGCTTTTACTTACTAAATATATACTTATAGCATTTAAAATATACATATCATATTTGATTGTAATATATTAGTAATGAACACTTAGTTTTCATCATATAAATATTAATTTAAAGCATACTATTTAACATTTTAAAAGTGTATAGTTAAATACGAATTTACATTATAAACAACACATAGTTCCTAAAAGTAACCTGCAATAGGTGGCACTGGGGTATTTTGTATACAAATTCGAATTACACAATTTCGCGTAAGTGTTATATCTTTCCTTCGGAAAATCTTTGTTAATAATATGCATAAAATATTCATATGATAATAGATTTTTTAAATCATAATAAAAATCTATGGATCATATGGATTATAAGTTGATTTATAATATAAATATTTAAAAAATATATATATATAGTGAAACCTCTATATAAGAAAATGGTTTTTTTCAATAATTGTGTTCTTATATAGAGGGATTCATATAAAGAGGTTTTTACTTATACAATTATTTTAAGAATTTATTTAAAATTTAAAATGTATTATATAACCTATAGTTTATATATATATATATATTATATATATAATATATTATATATAATATATATATATATATATATATATATATATATATATATATATATATATATATTCATATATATATTCACATATAGTAATAACATTTATTAATTAATTTTAATAAATTTAAGGATATGCAATAACATTTATTAATTAATTTTAAAATATTAATTACATTTATCGTGTATACTAGAATATAGGGGACTTTAATGATATACGATGTACATATAAAATAATATATATATTATGTATAAATGTGTGCAGTATATATGTACAATATACATAGTGTTCATAAATTATATTAATATTTACGATATATGTATATAGGTTATATTTTTATAAAATATATATATTAATTATAAAATTAAACAATCTCAAAGTTAAGTAAGTATGAAATATGATATATAAAATTCATCGGAAATTTACAAAAAAATAGAATACGTTAAATTTCAATTCGGAAAAACATTCGTTCACACCTATTTCCAACAGAAGTTTTCTTATGATGGGTTTAGATTTTACATGTTACTATACAATAATGTTTTTATTGTTCTATTTAATTTCATTCAAAAGTAATCTTTTATTCACCTCCCAGATATGTTTAGTACTTAAAACCAACATACCTCCTATATAGGTAATGGGCAATATTGCCTTGTTATCTATTAGTAATGAACACTTAGGTTTCATCATATCAATAATAATTTAAAACATATTATTTTATATTTTAAAAGTGTTTAATTAAATACAAATTTGCATTATAAACAAAAAAATTATCCGAAAAATCAACATAAAAAGGTGGTGCTGTTATGTTTTGTGAAACTAAATTACACGTTTATGGTATGTTTTATACGATATGATATATAACATATCTTTCATTAGAAAAATATTTAATATTTCACTATTATAAAATTTGTTAATTTACATAATTGTGTTTAAATATCAATATTTTTAAATAAACCTGAAAAACCATGTTGCATATTTAGATAGTAGTTAAAATGTTAAATCCAATCGAGTAAAGGCAAACAATTTTAAATAATACTATTAATAGTTCAAATATAGAGGGCTATAATGATATAAAAATAATATCGGAATATATAGTAAACGATTATAGTTATTAATATAAATGATGATTCGGAACGCATATCATATAATGAATTATCTGAAAGAAGGCCATAATAATAATCGGCGACCTTCTTAGAGTTTCACGAATATTTTATGCGCGAATCTCGAAGTAGGTATATAATGATACATGATATATATAGTCCTTCAGGAATTCATGAATAAATGCAAAATAAAAATTATTTTCACGCGCAAAGTAAATAGGTGGGTTAGGGTTTATTAGTGGTTAGTTTGGTTGTGGTTTAAAACAGGCGCCAAAAAATCGATGACTAATAGTTTATTCAATATCGAAGCTCGCGCTTTCGTAGTTGAAACGCCCGCCTCTAGATATAGGCATGTCATACTAGATAAACTACGCCTATAGATATACTACAGACATGTATGTCCTTATATATATAGAGAGATATATATTACATGTATATTGTACACGTAGTATATACTAAGGACATACGTAGTATATCTATAGGCGTAGTTTATCTAGTATGACACACCTATATCTAGAGGCGGGCGTTTCAACTACGAAAGCGCGAGCTTCAATATTGAATAAACTATTAGTCATAGATTTTTTGGCGCCGGTTTTAAACGTGTTCCGTTAGTTTATTAGCATTACCGCGTATGTTTATATAGTTACTATAATAGTACAATCATTGTAATAATGAATGAGTTTATATACAATGTACAATATAAAATTTATAATCAAATAAATATTATACTTTTAATAATATAATAATATGTATCGCCTAAAGTCACCTATAGTTGAAATATACAAAGTATTGCCTTTAACTGAATGTAACCATTAAAATCAATCATCTGAAAGCAGGCCGCCGTTTTTTATTATAATAATGTCAGAGTGCAAGGTGTCTTGTACTTATATAACATATAATGTGTAGTAGTGCATATAGTGTAGTGTTATGGTTGTGGTTCATAACCGGCGCCAAAAATATATGACTAATAGTTTATTCGATATCGCAGCTCACGCTTTCGGAGTTGAAACGTATATATATTGAGAGAGATACGTACTATATATATACACACACACACACATATATATATGTATACACACACACACACACATTTATTCACGAGTTTTTTAACAAAGGAATTATGACTATAGTTATAGGAATCATAGGTTTATAGTTTACCTTAGGCTAGATATAGCAATAACGATCTAGGTCAAATACTATCTATATATTATGACACGTCTATATCTAGAGGCGGGAGTCTCAATTGCGAAAGCGCGCGCTCCGATATTAAATAAAGTATTAATCATAGATTTTTGGCGCCGGTTATGAACGTGTTCCGTATTAACTATACAATATATTATATTTTATAGTAACACAATATTTTATATGCTCACTTTGGGATATAATGTAGCTAAAAAAAACAGAAATATAAAACCAAACCAAATAAATCATAAAACCCCAAAATAAAAATTGAACTCTGACATTCTAATAATAATCGGCCTGCTTTCAGATTCACGATTAAAATAATATTATTTTTTATAAATAATATTATTATAATTATCATAATTAATATAATTAATATAATTAATACTGTAGATGTATTATAAAACTATGAGAATGTTTATTGTTAATTAATGTTGAACCTTGTTAATTAATTATCATTTATATTATCATATAATGTCCCTGTGTATAGTTAATTATATATATTGTTTTTTTTGCAAGAATTATTATCCTTTTAATTCAAATATGTTTATTTATAAATTGTTAACCCGGAAGTGTAATTTATTAATAGATTTGTTTAATATGGCGTTATTTTAGTATTTTAATAAATATATGGATGACATACCGATATCTGATTTATCTATAAATGATAATAGGCAACTGATTAATACCATGGACAATATTGATGGGATCAGTCAATCTAATGATCAAATAAATATTAAATACACTCTACCTGGTTCCTTACATTTTCTGCAAACTGAATGGGCTCGTTTCGAATCAGAAAGATCAAAATGGGACGTGGAAAAGGCCGAATTAGAGGTTTATATTCCAATATATGATTTATACTTGTATTAACTATAGTTTATAAATATAATAATGCCTGTTTCATTATCTAAATAAAAAATAAAATAATTTAAAATTGTGTATAATTTCTATAATAATATCAATAATTATGTCCAATAGTAGTGATTATAAAATGATCATCATATAAATGAATTACCATAATTATCATTATCCTAATGATTATTATAATTAATTTGTAGTTTTATTCCCATAACGTATATACTAATATAATATGTTATACCTATGGATAAGTTAATCATTAACTTAATGTTCTTTTTAGAATATTATATTCAATATATTATATTGATTACGTAGACTCTTCGGTAGATTGAATCTAAGATTCTATGATTATAATAGAATCTATATAGACTATTATATATAGTCACTATATAATCATTATGTACATTATGATAATGACTACTATGCACATTATGAAAATAATCATAATGATAGAATACCATATTATATATTATTACATATTATATATGGCATATACAAAATATATTATAAATTATATAAAACTATAAATATAATTATTTAATAATGAACAACTAGGAAAACCATACTTATAATATATATTTAATATATATTATAAGTATGGTTTTCCTAGTTGTTGTCATCATGATAATCATCTCTAATCAAAATTATATTTATATATTCAATATTATAGTAGGTTGATGTAGTTGGGTATAGTTTTATTTTTGTTTGAAATGAGTAATTTGTAAATATGTATATATAATTATTATACTTAATTTTGGACCACTTGAAATGATATGAAATAATACCCTTATAATTTTTTTTAATATTGTAATGCTATTTAGCTCATTCAATTACATAATATAGTTATAATATATATTCATAATATATATTTATATATTAAAGGTATTTATTTGATCAACAAGTGGTGCAAACCCACTTAGTACGAAGGTACATGGATCAAAATTACTACTGTTCAGTGCATACTATTCACATATACTTAGTATAATACTATATGAAAAATATAAATTGAGCAAGTTTTTATGTGTATACATACTAATGTGGCATGCACCGAGTTTCGATGTGAAAAACTGAGTTACCGTGTTTACTGGCTAAACTAATCCAATAATATTATATAACTATATATCGTAGTTGGAGTTATTGTATTTGAATTATCTTCTATTTATAGACAATTGCATGTAACATATTCAATATGATATTGTAAAAAACATTGTAAATGGATAGATGGATATAGGTATCCTTTACAAAATACACTGCATTAAATATTTAACATTTTTAATATTTGTGTATGATGATCATGTATAATAATGTAATATTTTTATAATATATAGTCTTATTAATTATTAAATTTAACTATTCTAAAATTATCTGTAATATAAAATTGATGCAATCTTGGTAATAATAAAAGATGCCTAAGATGAAGAATACTGTAGAGTTCACACTAATTTAACAACTATAATACCACACACATATACTATATTAATTTATAATAAATCATATCAGAGTATCAATATTAAATTACAGTGGTAGACTTTATTTTATCAGATATCAACTATGCTCAATTATGGTTTACTTTGTAAATAAATATGTATCTAGTTAATATTAATATGTATTGAATATATATATAATTCTATGAAAATACAGATTTAATTTTACACGATACATATAATGCTTGTTGCGTGAAACTAGTTTTACTTAAAATAGAATAAGTTCTATTATTGTGGAACGTACGTAAAACATAGAATCATACAACAATATCTCGACGCTATAATCATTTTACGGATTGTGTGAACACCCATTTAATATTTACTATTACAGCCAATTAAAGACAACAATTCTTATAATTCAACTATAGTAGGGTGCTAGTCGGTATCAAATTATTATATTACTAAAATCCTAATATTTACTGATTATACGTTGTATATAAATCATTTATTATATAAACAATCATGTTTTACACATGATATACATGTACAAATAAATACTCTACACTAAACTATAGTCGCTTACTATATATTCCTATATAATTATCCTTTAGTCCAGATACAGCTTATTTACAAATTATTTCAATTATTTCAATTATTCAAGTATATTATTTTAATAACTTTAATGGACATGAATGAATTGAAAAAAATTATTTTTGAATACTTTTAATAATGTGTATATATTGTTTAGTTAACTGCTATTTATATTATTATTATTATTATTAGTATTATCTCAATAATTATCATTATATATGCATTACATACTATGGAATATATAACAATTATAATTGATAATAATCAAAATATAATTTTTTTTATATCAAAATAATATTTTCATTTAATATGATATTTAATCTCTTTTAAATAATCAATTAAATTAATTAATTTATTTAATTAATATAAATAATTATTTAAATAGATTAATATACCTCTGTAAGTATAATATTATTATAATAATGTAAGTATAAATGATTAATGATTAAGTAAATTAATAAAGTAGTATTAAGTTTAAATAATCATAATAATGAATAATCTATTAAAATAAATTATCTTCATATAATCAATTATTATACTTATATTTGAATTATTTTATATATATATATACCTATAATTATATATAATCAATATATTTTTTTACAACCTTTTTAAATATAAATGGGTATATATGTATGTGAGTTTCACATTTATCAATTATACATTTATTAATATGAATATATTATTTATTCATAACATAATAATGGTAAATAATACATGTTAAAATAAATTAGGCAAAGGTCGCCTTTCTCAAAGGAGAAAGGAAAGGGCAGGAAAATCTAAAACGAGATCTAGTAAGGAGGATTAAAATGTTGGAATATGCAATTAAACAAGAAAGGTTTGTACCTGGTATAAAGTGTATTATGCATATACCAGATGTTATTTAGTGATGCCCTGCATGTGCATCATATACATGCCAGTATCATTATATTATGTATGTTGAATTACTTATATCAATATTACATATAGTATCTATTCATATATTTATATCATATATATATATATATATATAAAATATCAAGCTTTAATATAATGATACTGTATCATTGATTCATAATGAATGTGATTTCTTTACTGGTTTAATTAGTATGTATTATTACTACACTGCAGTAAGCACAGTAATGTTATTGTTATCTATTGATACACAGAGAGAGGTACAACAAACTAAAGCATGGAGATAACAATAAGGATGATGTTGATGGTAATTCCATCATTGATAACGAAGGAACAGGTATGTCCTCCTATATATTAGCATTGATAACGAAGGAACAGGTATGTCCTCCTATATATTAGCATTGATAATGAAGGAATAGGTATGTCCTTCTATATATTAGCATTGATAACGAAGGAATAGGTATGTCCTTCTATATATTAGCATTGATAACGAAGGAATAGGTATCATTGATAGATTATAGAGAAACATATGAAACTATGTATATAATATTTATTTATATACTATGTAAATAATTATGTAACTCATATATAATATAACATAAACATTATACTACAGATATCTATGATCTACAAGCAATGACCCGCTCTAACACCATGTCCAGTTGGAAACAAGGACGTCAGCTACTAAGAGAGTTTGTACCATGTGCTCAATACTGACCACTACTACCACCACGACACTGACCACTCTATAGTTTAGCTAATCAAATCTATTAGTACCTCCTAGTAATGTGTGCTTGTTATGTCATCCATTACATTGCCACTGGCATGTGCACTTTAGTGGGCCACTCTATATAAGTAAGTGTAGTAGTAGTAGTAGTAGTAGTAGTAGTAGTAGTAGTAGTAGTAGTAGTAGTAGTAGTAGTAGTAGTAGTAGTAGTAGTAGTAGTAGTAGTAGTAGTAGTAGTAGTAGTAGTAGTAGTAGTAGTAGTAGTAGTAGTAGTAGTAGTAGTAGTAGTAGTAGTAGTAGTAGTAGTAGTAGTAGTAGTAGTAGTAGTAGTAGTAGTAGTAGTAGTAGTAGTAGTAGTAGTAGTAGTTGTAGATATTACTATATATTTAATAGTAATATTATTATGGTATTATAAATTTACATTTATATTATTATTTAATACATAATAAATTTGCGTTCTCATCAACAAATTGTTACAGATTTTTACCACCATTTGTTACCCCGCTTCAATTCTTCATTGTGCAAGTAATGTAGGCTAATTATAATAATTTGAAGCTACCGATATTGGGCTGTAAAAATCAGGCACAATTTATTGGTGAAAATGCGACTAATTCTTCTATTAAAATGTTTAATTGATTTTTTAATATTTATATTTTTCCTTCCTAAAAAATTAATAATTTAAATTTAAATTATTAATATCAAGTTAAAGGTGTCATACTGAATAAATATTGCAATTCTGATTTTTTTTGTAATCAATTCATATATGATTCAAGCATTATTATTATAAAATAATTAATTAATTACATAATTTATTTTAGTATCCATTTATTAATAATTAGAATATCATTGCAACGCCTATTTGTTGCGAGTATTTAGTTACCATTGAACATTGTGAAGGTCACACTGCCACTAACTTGACGACCTTCACGACAGATACCTTCACGAAATAGGCTACACGGATACAATAATAGACGTGAGATCGGCGCGGGTCCGACAGATAATGGGCATACAGAACAACGATGATGAGAACATCCAAGCCACCGATGCAGATGTTTCTAGTACCTCGCTGTCTTCAGTGGGTGTTAAAAGACCCAGCGATGGACCCAATAGGTGCGTGTACCTCTTACCATACATACATACTGATTGTAGTTATTTCCGTATTAAATTCTTTAATCGCTCTAATAATACCAAAGATTTTGCGAAGCAAAGATATAACACTCCCTATGCATGCAATGTAATTTAGTAATAGCCCCAACCGCTGCTAGCAGTAGTATCGAAATCACTGAAATAGATTTAGGTTCGGCTCTGTTTGCATACAACAATGTTTTCATTGCTCTATTAAATTACATGCAATATAAATTAGCTTTTACTCACTAAATATATACGTATAGCATTTAAAACATAAATATCATATTTGTTTGTTATATATTAGTAATGAACACTTAGTTTTCATCATATAAATATTAATTTAAAGCATAGTATTTAACATTTTAAAAGTGTATAGTTAAATACGAATTTACATTATAAACAACGCATAGTTCCTAAAAGTAACCCGCTATAGGTGGCACCAGGGTATTTTGTATACAAATTCGAATTACACGATTTCGCGTAAGTGTTATATCTTTCCTTCGGAAAATCTTTGATAATACTCCTTATAATTATATGTATTAATTATATATATATATGCATAATGAGGTGTATATTCAGTATGTAAGAATATATTATTTACTGTTTTCAAAATATCTTAAAATATTATATCAAAGTATAATTATTATATATAATCAGTGAATAATTTATATCCGAATTTTGTGTTTAAATTATTGATATTTCATCTATCATCTCGAATCAAATATTTATCAAAAATTATTATTAATGACGAATTAATAATATGTAAAATTATAGCAGTTAAAATAATGAAATAAAAGTAATGACTAATACATATAAATAAATAAGTAATATACGTTAATATAAGTATTTATCAAGCAAATCAAGTATTATCACACTTATCAAACATATTACATATGAATAATCATAGATATGTTATAAAAAAATGCATAATATTTATAATATATTAATTATAGTATTAATATTGAATTTATTTGCACATTTTATAGAGATAAATGATAAATGAACTGTAAAAACTGATATAATTATCAGCTAACATATTCATTAGCATGTATAAATAATATAAAATATATATAAGTATAAAATTATGTATATTTAATAATAATAATAAGTGATATACATAATATTTAATTTGACTAGTGTAATGAATAATTTAATTTTCCGAATATATATTTATAATTTATTTGATAATACATATCATTTATTTACATTATATAAAATACATTTATTCAATATGTCATTATTATTTTAATATTTATTATTAAGGGTATACCCTTATGCTAAATATATGCCAGTCAGCTTGAATACAAATAATTATGTCAATATTCCAAAAATGTTAGTACTGGATATATGTATAATTGACAACTATTAGTTGTACTATTTATTATCTATCTATCGACATGTAAATGCGAACAATTTCCGTGAAGGTCGCTCCTAATATCAAATAAAATATATAAATTAATGAAATAATCTACGTAATGACTATATCAATACTTCAGTAAATATTTAGTCGTAAAGAAAGACCTATAGGTATTTTAATAGATTACAATATTTCACATTTAAAGATACATATAGTAGTTGGCTCTCTTGTAATAGTATATATATATATATATGAGCTTATATACCTAATGCATTTATCTACTTATTATAAACATGATGTCCATACTATATAATATAATAAGATGTTGTTATTACGGTTACAGAGGTCAGCTATCAAAGAGGACAGTGGGAGAGGAAGCGATGAATGATGATGAACAGGCAGTCATGGCAACCTTCAACTTCCTGTCCACCGATGAGGGAAACTCAGAGATTAGGTTCGTCTACGGAGTTCACACGCCCTCGCATAGCCCCCATTGTAAACCCCGCTGTAAACCCCATTATAAGCAACCGTTACCATTGAACATCTGTCAGAGTAAACATCTATAGTTCTTGGTATCAAGTATTCAACTATATACGAATATGTTCACCTATGTTATTAATTATGTTTAGAAATACATAGTCGGAAATCATTAAATGTTTTAAATTAAATTATTTGTAGCCACGATATGAATTTGTTAATATCGAGCTATATATGATGTAAATTCAGCTCAATGCCAGATTAAATGTTTTAAAATATATATTTTATATTAAAATATTCATTATTATAATAATACGTTAAAAGCATATAATCTGATGATTTATTATTAATAGCAGTACAACAGCCGATATCATCCTACCACATTCTGAGGTTAGTGTAACGTTGACCTTTGACCTCTCATGTGTTAACTGATGCAACCGATGCGCAGGTTAGCATGGAAGCATCAACGGAAGATGATGAAGACACAGAACAAGCTTTGGCAGAGTTTGACTTCATTGTCGGCTCTGATGGCAATGTGGGAGAACTGCTCGCATCCAGTTATGGTATGTTATACATACTATGTTTATATAGTAGTTGTAGTCTTGTGTGTGTATGTGTGTGTCTGTGGGTGTGTATGTGTGTATATGTGCGTATGTATATGTATATTTGATTGATTAATACCATATGTTCAATTAGAAAAAATAGAATCAAAATCTGAAAATCAAGTTTCCAAAGAGAGAAGACATACA
Source organism: Osedax fenrisi (assembly GCA_964019155.1). Lineage (NCBI taxonomy): Eukaryota > Metazoa > Annelida > Polychaeta > Sabellida > Siboglinidae > Osedax > Osedax fenrisi. The sequence continues at coordinate 41,078,111 of OZ025240.1, read as the reverse complement.
TCATCAAGTTAGTACCTCTTGTTACCCCATTAGCCCTAATAGTATCCCCTACTAGTTTACACCACTATTATACCTTATAATTTGCAGAATTTGTTCAAAAGAAATCACTATACAATTAAATAATAAAATAATACAATTTAAATACATACCATACAACAATGACATTATGTATTAATAGCTTGTTTGGCTACACAATGAGAACCATCTCTGATAACTAACACCACTACTACACCACTATACACCACTACTACACCACTACTACACCACTATACACCACTACTACACCACTACTACACCACTACTACACCACTATACACCACTACTACACCACTACTACACCACTACTACACTGCTACAACTAGGACCTAGAAGATCAACATTGCAGGCAATGATTGCTAACCTGGAGAAGGATGACTTTCATCCGATACAGGGCAGCCCACCGCAAGGGGATAATAGTAAGTACCCCACCCCACCCCCAGTAATGATGTAACTGACGGCACTAACAACAACAGAACTCAGCATGGGGCAAACCCCGCAGAACATGGAGATTGACAATGACATGATGGGTAAAGCTATGGGTCTAGGAGACTTAGCGGGTCTCACTGTATCCGATGTTGACAATGCTATTTATGAGGTTAGTGTGATTAATGTATCATAGGTTATACTACAATAGGTTATAAGTTCACAGTGGTTAAACTTTACATTGTACTTTAGCCTAAAGTCTTTAGGTAATATATCTCATTGATTAAATGTATGTTAACATCAAATATCACCACATATATATATCCATATTTGTAGTTTATATATTCACTATATATATATATATATTACTCTACAGTAGAGTAATCTAACACACACAGAAAACAGTGACGACGACAGACTCGAAGCTATGGACCGCCCAGTACTCGCTGCGTAGTCACTTTGACAGCGTCAGAACCCTTGTGTTCCACCCTGACGAACCCGTCCTTATCACCGGTAGTGAAGATCACACCCTCAAACTGTGGAACTTAATGAAAACAGTCACCAATAAAAAGTAGGCGTACTCCGTTTATCCCATGCCCTGTTATCGTTATTGATTGTAAACTCATTTAAGTGATTCTACATTATATCTGTTTGTTATATAATCAATATTAAAATAAAGTCGATATATATTTAATGATTTAAAATATTAGAAATTTTATAATTTTTTATTATTTTAATATAATTATTTAATATTCCCTGAAAATAATGTATTGGTATTTCATTATCTCTTTATATAAAGGTATGTATAATATCATAATATATGATACACAATACATACTCATTTTAAATAATGTTTAAATATTTATTTTATTTAATATTATGTTTAAATATTATTATTATATATTTAATATAAGATATGTATTATCATATTTATTGTCTTTTATTTAGCCTAAAGTATTATTTACAGTGTATGTTTTAACATATAATGAAGCCATATCATATATGTATGATAAGGGAAAGCATTAGTTGTCAATCAAAAGATAAACGTTAATAATATTTATAAGAGCTATGAATCATATAAAGAACACAGTTATCAATGAGTTATATAATATTATGATGACTAGTAACTCTTACTAGAATGCAGTCATATACATCAGTATAATATATACATCTCATATAAATGTACACTAAGTGAACATATGTGTGATGTACATTGCATGTCTTATGCTATTTGTTTTATGTATGTCATTCTTAGTATACACATCTGTATTTCATTATATAGAAATGAATGCTATATGTTCTATGTATGTTAACAAATAGTATATATACTATAATATACACATATGTATATATTAGTATTCACTGAATAATATGTTATAACCATCGATATAGTGCTAAAGTGGATAAGCAATTGAATGTAGTGTATGGCAATTTTCGATAGAGGCGCTGCAGTCTCGATCCATTACTAAATACCTACTAAATTTTAAATTAATATTGTTTATTTACACATATATATTGATAATTACTACCGATGTTAATGTACTATCTATACAAAAAATAAAATTATATATTTAAAATACATCATATCAATATTCCTCGTAATTTTGTGTATTTAAATTGAAGATATCATAATATTTTATTGATATTTATAATCTATATCCAATAATCTTTAATCTATTTCGACGAAAAGCCTACTGTATTAATATTTTACATATATAATATGACTAATATCCAATCAAAATCACTGATGCCATTTTGTTAATTTATCGATAAAAGTGCCATTCGCGTATCTATCTTTTACATGCATTGCGTGCGTCAATTGCTTATCCAATTTCTTTATATCGATGGTTATAACATACATAGAATGTATAGAATACGATGTGAATATGTTCATTTAGTGCAAATCTATGATACATGTTGATACGGATATACAATGTATATATATTTGTATACATGCATTCTAACCCACCATTACTATATAGTATAATATATATTAATATAGTCATCGTATTAGTTAATACTATTAACTTAATAGTATGGATTATCGATAACAGCGCTCTTTATTTGATTGACATTTCTCATAACTATAAACATTATTCGCCCTTTTTGTTGATTGACAAATAATGCATATGCTTATCGCAGTGTGTCCGACATATGACTTATATCAATGTGAACATTGTAAAGAACAACAACATTAATATTCTATTCGCTCACTAGGGTTGGTTCAGCGACGGACGTTGAACCCATCTCAACATTTAGAGGTCATACGGGACCGGTGACTTGCGTCGCGATTAAATCTACATTCGTGGAGGATGTAGAGGAAGGTGCTTCACAGAAAATCTACCGCTGTTTTAGTGGTTCCGTTGATAGAACATTGAAATGCTGGAACATTCCACCTCCCGACGTCGACCCCTATTGTTCATATGGTTATGTAACCTGTATGTACTTTGGCCTAGTATAGACATACATGATATATTCCATAGTTGTTATACTTATATTTACACATTAAGTAATTATTTTATTAACATATAACTTAATAACTTAAAAACTATATAAATAATATTTTTAATTTACAAATTGTATTACCTAAATTCAAGCTTATAATGTACTTATAAAATATGTCAGCAGTAAAGGATTATAATAAGGCAAAATAATTAGTATATATATAATAATAATAATCAGATTGGTTCCTCGTAATATATGAGAGAGAACCCATGTAGATATAGAAGTTCACTGAACTTATCGAGATATCTACCTGTTAGCAAAAGGAATGGAAAAAAATAAAATATAAATATAAAGTGAAATTGTATAACAATAAAACAAGATGTTTACAATAAAGAGGATAAAATAACATGTAGTTGATAAGTCAACCACAAAGAATGAATAGTATAAGGCTACCAACTTTCAATATGGATGTTCCAAGTCCATTAATACCTTGAGATGATCCCCTCACAATCATACCAGTATACTTACTACTCAGCATATACCACCGAATGCTAAAATAAAAATACAAAAACATGAAATCCTTCCCCTTTCTAAAATAATAAATAAATATAATATAAATAATAAAAGAATAATAATAGTATAAATAAAATGACAATAAAATGTAGATAAGAATTAATAGTAGTTAACTCGTAATACAATTGTAATCAAATAATAATAAGAATAATAATCAACAATAAATTTAAAAACAAATAATAATAATAATAATAATAATACAATTTTTAAAAGATATAAATATTAGATAAATAACATAACTATAAAATTATTCCAATTTCTGAATTTTCCTCATTTGTTCAAAATAAATATATATAAAATAAATAAGTACTTTAATAGTTACCAATAATTTGTTTTTTAAATATATAAAAACTGTTTCAAAGGACCTTTATAACCAATACAGAATTTATCATAATAACGTGATATATTGCAAATAACGAATTCATTAGTTTACCTTAGAGAATACATTTTATTTTTTTTTATTAATAACCTAATAATTTGTGGATGTATGTTATTATTATACCAATTTTTATGTAATATATAACATGTATTTATAAATATTTAAATCAATAATACCATTAAATTGGAGAATACGTTTATGTATATAAATATGGTTAATATTTGTTTTATTATTTAAATAATAAATTTCTCTTAGACATCTATTCTGTAATATAGTAATACATTAAATATTACTATATTAGGGGAAGCCATTCATAGTACCGATATTGATTATTAATAATTCAATTATTTGTATAAATTATATGTATTTATTAAATATTTTCTAAAGTTGTATTCAGAAAATATCAAATGTTTTAATTAGTAATCTAGTACTTATAGAAAATACTAAAATTAAGTTAAATAGACAAGATAGATAAATAACATGCAGTTTAATATTTATATAATTGCGTGTGTGTTAAATTGCATTCAATTTGTACTGAATGCCTTTACTTTCTGTGGAGAATTCAGGTATAAACCTTACTAACCCTTTGTAATGCAGATTCGCTGCCAGCACTATAGAAGTGGTGTCGCGCAGCAAAGTATATATTAAATGTGTTTATGATCTAAATGTCTTATAATACGCGATTTATTAAATATACATAATAAATTAAATATGCAATTATTTCAAAATAATCTAATATTTCATATTATATCACAATAACAATATGTTTATTTAATGACATATATTATATTATATATATATATTAATAATATATTTTTTATTTCATCAAAATTTAAAAATTAATCTAGAACTCTTTATATTATCTACAACTTTCACAATGTATAGTTTAAATTGATATTTCCATTTATAAAATAACTATATATTTATAATTATAGTAACACAAAATATATCAATATTTAAATATGCATAACATATATAAGTTGAATTTTTAAATTTATAAATATAATCAGTATATGCAGTATTCAATTTTATTTAATATTTTATTTACTTTTATATTTATTTATTATTAATAGTTTAAGAACTAGAATCAAATTAATATATCGCCTAAAAAAGTAAAAATGTGCGAAATGACATGATCGGGTTATAGCCAAGTTCAGTAATAAAGTATCGCATCAGAGAGGATTAACTGTGTGTCAGTGTATTATTTAGCAAACTATGCAATACAGTGAGTAAAACAAAACATAAATAAAAAATTAAACTAAATTTAACATACTATCTTGAACTAATTAATATTTTAATAGACACAATGCTAAGATGTACAAAATATAATGGAAAGCACCACCGTAAGAGATTACCTTACTAGCATTGATATTTGCATAGTAGCCTACAAATAGCCTGAATATACAGCACAATCACTAATACATTTGCATTACTCACCGTACAGACTCCTCCAACCTAATGAACACATATTACGGGCACGAAGCCGCTATCTGGGACCTGTCAGTTGACTATAGGCTGTTATCCTGTTCAGCTGATAGCACCGTCAGAGTGTGGGACTCAGATGTCACCACTAAAGATGCCCTCATTCATACGATAACCATGGAAGGTCGGTGCTACATGCAATTATATGTCTAGTTTATTTCAAATGGTATAGTTGTTTGAATTTTATTGTAATTTATATGTGTGTAATAGTTAAATAAATGGTATGTGTTTAATTCTAGATTACTATTAAGTAATTTAAAAAAATATTAATTTTAAAGTATTCTTGAATTGTAATATTTATTAATTCCAGGCCAAATAATTACAATAGAAATATATGACTACTATAACTGTATCCTATAACCTAAATATACTACCTATTACTACTACTACTACACAGATATCCCTATTACTCTGGATCATTATAAGTGTGACCCCACAAAGTTTGTGGTAGGAACAGCCTCTAGTCTTTGTTACATGTACGACATCGAGACAGGAATTGAAGTCCTCGCATTTGAGGGTACAGGTTAGCATTATCATGTTGTTACATCATCAGTTGTTACATCATCATCACTATCATCACAGCGAATATGAATGCTCAAGTCAACAGAATAGTAACGCATCCCTCTCTTCCGTTGACAATCACCGCTCACGATGATAAACTCATTAGATTCTACGACAACCTTACTGGTTAGTTAACCTCGATCACCACAACATGTATCACCACCACATCATCATCATCATCGCCACCTACAGGTAAAATGGTACATTCGATGGTAGCACATTTAAACGCAGTCACGAGTTTAGCCGTCGATCCTAATGGATTATATCTCCTCTCAGGAAGTTAGTGTTTTATCTAATATTGAAGCAAATCAACTTAAAATGTTCATGAACTTTGAACATTACAAATTTGTTTCGTTACATATTTTGATCTATTACAAATTATTTTATCTAAATTTTATTTACTGCACTGAAGATTTTGTTGTTGAATTTATTGCTCGTACTTTAGAATATAATCATTTATATTTACTTAAAATATAAATAACACAAATTAATATTTATAAATATTCATTTTTTTCTCACTCATAAGTAAATATATATTTGTAATGAAATATACATTATTAAAATATATCTAATAATGTAAGAGTTCAGTACTTATCCTCTAAATAACCGGAAGTCAAGTTAGAACGTATTGCTACTAGCATGCTAGTTTGTGATGGCAAGTGAGATTACAAGTGTACTGAGTAGATGCATATGCATGTAATATGCATACACAAGCTATTATTTGTTCAGAGCGCCGATATTGGATATCATCCGATAATGTTAATAAACTAATACTTATGTTGATAGTAATGTAGATTTACAATGTATCCTATTGTTATATTAATAAAAATCTAAAAATAATATATTTTAATTAAAATCCCATATTTGTTCATTAATAACTGCATCCAAACAATTATTTTTAGTTGTGAATTATATCATTTTCAATATATGCATAATACAATCATTTGATTTATGAATATATATCGATAACAAAATTGTTTGCGCGTTTCATACAATGAAAAATAGGTTTATTTGTAACTAGTTTCTTCACGACTCTGACCACCACCACCATTTTTAACCCTACCCCAACCCCACAGGTCACGATTGTTCCATCAGACTGTGGGACCTAGAGAATAAGTCGTGTACGCAGGAGATCACATCTCACAGGAAGAAGCACGACGAAGCTGTGCATTGTGTGGCGTTCCATTCAAGCCTTCCCTACTTTGCCAGTTGTGGGGCTGATGCTATAGCCAAAGTGTTTAAATGATCACCACCCTTTACCGCTCTACCCACTCATCTACTACTACTACTACTTTTATTATTATTATTATTATTTATCTCGTTCTAACTGCTTGCATACATGATGCATAAATCACTGATATATCATGCAACATATGTAGCCATTTTTGTCTATAGTAATTTATTTATATGAATTTGTACATAATATGTGTGGTGTATGCATACCCTGCCCTCCCCACCCCTCCCCACCCTCCTCAAGTCTCACTTCACACACACACACATATATAGTAGTCATGATCTAAATGATTATTTATAACATATGCGATACGCTTCAATTCTATTTTGCGATGAATAAATGAATGATAGTCACCATGTTGTTTGTGGTAATTATCATTAGTTTAGTAACTTATCATCAGGTGTTTTATCAGCATCATCATCAGCGCATTATCTATTGTTAATGCAACGGTCAAACAATCCAACTTATTTATTCATTATTACGGAGAGTGAAAATCCGCGCTAATTATATTTTTATCAATTCGATATTTTATAACAAATTGTAATAATAGTTTATAATTTTTTAATAAATTAACGTATACACTGATTCTAAATCATTAATAATTAATACGCCCTTAAATTATGAATTTTAATATTTTTATAATTTAAAAGCTTAATTTATTTTTTTTATTTTTGATTTTATTTTAAATAATATTATATTATTTATATATATATATATATAAATATATAATACATGTCATACAAATTAATCAAAAAAATAAGAAAAGATTACATAGTAATATTTATACATTACATTATTATACATAATAAACACTTATTTATATTCTACTATATATCCTGTACAATAAAAATAATTCTCATTAACTTTTAATTTATCTTTCTAAAAAAATATTTATATTTGTACTCTAGATTTAATTTTAGTTTAATTTTTAATATAAATTTTTTGGATTTTAAGTTTATTGATAATTAATTCATTATTTTATTTTATTAATTTATTAATTCATTTTTTTATTGTAATATTATTTAAAATAATTAAATATATTATATTTCATGATATGTAAATATACTGGTGCTGCACTCTTTTTATTAGGATAACATCAGTAAACATAATTTTCTATAATGCATATATTAAAAAAATGAAATGTATTTAGTACCAAATGTATATCTAAATTTGTAATTTCTTTTAGTAAGTCATTCGGAATTATTATTTTTGAAAAAAAAATAATTTAAATTATCATGTTAAAAATAATCAAATATTTATCTATATATCTATCATTTGAACTATAAAGTATACTTCAAATCGTTATATAAGTACATAAAAAGAGTACTTTATTGGAATTACCAATTGAACATATAATTTAAATTACCAGTAATAATTACTAAATAATCTATTAAATAAATGCTGTATAACTTTGTGATTTATTTATCAATGAAAATTTAAATACATTTATAAACATCTAATAGTCGTTGTTTGTTTACAATTTATTTTATTCTATGGCAGTAACTATGATTATTGTCTAATTAAATGCAAATATTTTCCGAAGGAAAGATAGTTCACTTGACCGATTTATTGAAATAAAAACGACACTAACGCAAATGCGACGGGTGAAAGAACTAAAATAAATTTTTCTATTCGTATATGTTTACATGTAAATATACAAAATAATACCTTAATATAATCTTAAATTAAGATATGTATAAAAATTGGATATATATCGAAAAGTAAGTGTTCCGTAAAAAATATTATTTGGATATATCAAAAATATAATCATAAAAATGTTACCGAATTTTTATAGGTCAAAAGTAGATCGATTTAGTCATTGTTATTTATATATAAAATTTCAATACCGTAATTTTAAAATATAATTCACATATATATTATAATATTAAAAGTATATTAGTCTGATAATTAGCTTAATTACCTTATGAATTAATAATATTAAATTTAACTTTAACTTAAAATAATACATGTATATCAATCTAGTGGTTTGTATAAGAACTATATCAAAATAATTACGTAGCTTAGATAGGGAGTGAACCATCTTTGCTTCGCAAAATCTTTTTAAAATGCAAGCATTTTATGTCACAAGAAATTATAAAAATGTATTATAATATATTTATTATACATATATATTATTCATATAACATACTAATATATAATCTTACTTTATATATATAAATATTATTTTTCATATCATATATGTTGTGTTCTATATTATATAAGTACATATATGTATGTAGTAGATACTATGTAGTACATAGTATCTACTACATACATATATGTACTTATATAATATAGAACACAACATATATGATATGAAAAATAATATTTAGTATATAATATTTATACATAGTATGTACTATCATTTACAAAATAGTAATTCAAAATGTTATTGTAATAAACTTTAAATTCTATTTACACAAAATAATGTTGTTCATGTATAACCATCACTTAACATTCGCTGTCATTGAATAATGGAAATAATGAATTGACATTTTCAATAAAAGTAGACAATAGGGTGTAATATTATTTTTGTTGTACTTAAAATTGTTAATTTTAATTTTTCTTTATCTATTAATGATAAATAAACCATATTTATAAACATATAATAAATATTGTAATGAATGGATATATAATAGAAAATTAATTAATAATAGAATGATATATTATTAAACTATTATACACAAAATTATGTGATTACCTATTATTAAATGTGTGTAATTGAATTTACTCTATTTACATTGCACAAAGGATGTACCAGATATATTGTACCTCCCTTTAAATGGATAACTAGTAGATAAAGTGATACTATTACTTTTGCATACACAGATGGACATATTGTATAGTAAGCAAACTTGTGTTATTCTTACGTTAAGTATATACTATATACAAACATTTTATTTTATTAATTCAATGATATTTGGGTTATGTCAATAAATAATGCGGATTATATCTGGATAACAAGAGAAATTCTATTAAATTTGGAATATTTAAAAAAAAAAAATATCCGGTAATTAATTATAATGTAAGTTTTTAATATTAGAATAATCATTGATTAAAGATAATATTGTCATGGTTCGAATGTATCTATGTATACTAAATAGATTTATGAATGAGTAAGTATATATATATACAAGTAAAAGCAATGCTACACATCAATTTATTACTAATAATTACATTTTGTTAAACATAGATTAAAATCTAATATAAATAGTTTATTAATTAAATTAATACTATAATTATTTATGGTAAATCTAGTAGAACTATTAAAATATATTAACCCATAATAAAATATTATATATTTTCTATAAAGATTAACATAATTTATTCCAATGAAATAACAGTGAATTGAAACTATCCTCAGATTATATTATAGTCGAAAATTATATATACATTAGAAAGGTAATTTAATACAATATTTAGAATAATTATTCAAATCAATTTCAATATATTAAGTTTATTTGTAATAATAGTTTATTAATTTATTCTCTAAATAATATATATATATATATATATATATATATATGATAAATACAATAATATATTTGGAACGCTTATAGTAGATATATAAGTAGATATATAAATAACAATATTAATTAAGTACTAAATTATATATTAATAATAATATTTATAACTGCATAAATTTCTATTATAAATATTAATATGAACTCAATATGTATTTGCCTCGTATACTCGTGAATATAGGAGAAATGGCCTAATAATCATATTCATAATAATCATCGTAATCCAATTAGGTAACGATATATCACAGAAACGAATAGATTTCCAATGAAAATGGCAGATTGTAAATTTGATGTGTGTTAAGTATTGTAGAAGTCGTCGTCGAGTAGAAGTCGATCAGCTGTCGTTATCAGATTCCGTGTTGTAGTCCAACAGCTGGACGTGGTAGTCCTCACTGAAACAGAGAGGAGTGTACACGAGTTACCTACGTATTACCTATAGCGCGAGGGTGCGATGTAAACGAGCGGGTTTCACTAGGCCAGTGGTTCCCAAACTATGGGTCATGACCCAAACTTGGGTCATTAGGATTTTGTTTGGGTCATGGGCCAATTTCTAAAAAAAAATTATTTAAAAAAAATGCTCGCGTTTTATATACAGTTTAAATACAAATCTATCATTTAACTAAAGTTTAATAATAAAAAAATTAAATTTTTCATTGGGTCATTGTATATTTTTAAATTAAGAATTATCAAAAAAGGGTCACGGTGAAAAAAGGTTGGGAACCACTTCACTAGGCCATAGCGCAACATTGGTATTGTTATACAGATTTCGAAATAAATCCGCCGTCGCTTATTCGACGCGATCGATGCGCTAATATCGAAGCGTATACGTTGTACGCGGACCGCGTGAAAGCCTCGAGTTTATAATGCCGCGCGGGGTAACTACTATAGACCCAGAACGGGGGGGGGGGGGGGTAATTACACGTGTCTCGTATCCCACGTAGATATAACAACTAAATATAGGGCTGGTTATGCAATAGACGATGAGTTGACACGCGTGTGTGTTACTAGAACAATAGAAGACGCATTATCGATGGAGAGGTCGTCACATATAAGAGGATATAGATCAGGGACATGCTAAGTCAGCATCACCAGTGGTGATTCACTACCATTTTGAATTTTAACTAAACAATACTAAATTAATGTATCTCGTAGAGAGGAGTTTACAATTCACCATCGAAGAAGGAAAAAGCTGTGGAATGGATGAAATACTCAGAGAAGTTTTAAAACGATACCAAAATCCGGAGATCTTAGTATGGGTGGCAACTACAGAGGTATAAGTCTGAGCTCATTAGTGGCGAAAACCTATAATCGTATGATAATGAACAGAATTAGACCGTACCTAGATTGTCATTTGATAAAAAATCAGAACGGTTTCAGAAGTGGAAGAACAACTACTAGTCAGATAATCTCTCTAATGAAACTGATAGAAGTAGTAAAGGAAAAGAATATTGAAGCTATACTTATCTTCATTGACTTTAAGAAAGCTTTTGATACAGTTCATAGAGGAAAAATGCTGCTAATACTAAAAGCATATGGAATACCGGAAGAGTTAGTGACAGCTATCAGTATCATGCCAAAGTCATAACACAGAACGGAGAGACGGAAACATTCAGTATTCTTACTGGTGTTTTACAAGGGGACACACTTGCCCCATACCTCTTTGTCATTGTTATTGACTATATCATGAGAAAATCTCTAACGGGAAGGGAAGAAAAGCTTGGTTTCGAACTAAGGAGGAGATAAAGCAGAAGGGTACCACCCATAATAGTCACCGATATGGACTTAGCGGATGATATAGCCTTAGTTAGTGATGGTATCAAGGAAGCAGAGGAGATGCTAAGAAGATTCGAGCTATCAGAAAAATATAGGACTAAGCATGAATACAGGCAATACAAAGTAAATGTCATACAACAACAACCAACAGTTTGATATAAAGACTATCGATGGAACATCTGAAAAGAGTTGAAGATGTCAAAATCAGAAAAGCACAAGCTTGGAAAACCTGCTACCAGATGAGAATCATCTGGAATTCAAAACACAGTAGGAATTTCAAAATTAGGCTTAGGATTGCAACTGTTGAATCCGTTCTGTTATACGGCTGTGAAACATGGACCCTAACAAACTCACTACTTAAAAATCAGGATGGAACATACACTAAAATTCTGAGAATGTTTTAAATATCCACTGGACAAATAAAATCAAGAATGCAATACTTTATGGATAACTAGAAAGATTATCAAACAAGATCAGAAGAAGATTAAAGTTTGCCGGCCATTGCCTACGAAGAGAAGATGATGTAGTTTTTCGGATCTGGTTCTGTGGCAGCCTATCCATGGAACTAGAAGGCGAGGAAGACCACCTTATTCATATATAAAGACTCTGGAGCGTGATACCGGTCTACTAACAAATGATCTTCGTGATGTTTAGAAGTCTATAACTGTACGGTAATCAATAATAAGAATCCCAAAGTAAGCAAGTAAGCATAATATGTAGTTGGTTAGTAAATATTAATAGTGTTGCAATATAAAATGATTGTATTCATGCAAAATATGAACCTTTAAACATTAATTTAAATTGATATAAATATATATATATATATATATATATATATATTAATAGAATGTAACTAATAGTATAGATTATTAGAAATTATTCTACATTCTTTGTATCATGCATTCTTTACTATTAGTGGGTCCGTTTGTCACCCGATGTTTAGTCATGCGAATTTAATATTTTCCTAGTGTTAAAATGATAATATGATACGCACAACTTTAATTATTCTCATTGTTATTCTCAGTTTGCCTGCTTCAAAGTATGAGAGAGTGAGGTTTATTATTATATCATCTATTAATCATTATTATTGATTTAACGATGGGATTATGTAATTTTGTTAGGCTGTTATGCAATGTTTTAACCATATATTAACCAATATTAGGGCGTATTAGTTAATTGTATTAATATTAATATATTTAAATAATAATTCTAATAAAACAGTTACTGTTATTACTTACTGAATTTCTTTAACATTTAAATACCTATTTTAATGTATTAATTTAAATTTAAATAATAGAAATATATAATTTTATTTACCAAATACTTACTTAGCATTATATATTAATAACAACATATTTATTTTTAATATGGCATTCTAATATTTAATTACAATTAAAATGTATTATATTACAAAAGTAGGATCATAACAAGAATTCGACAGCAAGGACACGAACACATACTTGCGGGAGTTATATTTATATTGCGGGAGTTGAAATATTCAAATAAATATACATACGCGTGAAAGTAGATCCGAATGAAAGTAGATCCTAGCATATAGTAATTATATATATATATATGTATGTATGTGATAAAAATAAATCTATCTCCAGCTAGATTCGCACTCAGGACTTTCTGCTTAGAACGCATCCTTTATAGCACTGAGCCACAACCCATGTTATATATTACGCTATTAATTTTCCTATTTAAAAAACATTTATATATATATATATTATAAATAAATAATTTTTTTTAAACTAGATTTAATTTATTACTATCAGAAATTACTCGATTATAATTCGAATATGTTACGTACGAATGAGATCGATATACTTTTAGAATGTCCATTTAATTTCAAGTAGAATCAATATATTATATATGTATAATACTATACCGTATAGTCTATACGTCATAAATATGCTATTCGTTATAGTAACTGTATAATGAAGTATTAGTTAATAAATTTGATTTTTAATTAAATTTAAATTATTACTATCAGAAATAACTCGATTATAATTCGAATATGTTACGTGCGAATGAGATATATATAGTTTTAGAATGTCCATTTAATAATTTAAATTTAATTAAAAATCAAATTTATTAACAAATACTTCATTGTACAGTTACTATAACGGATAGCATATTTATGACGTATAGTATTATACATATATAATATATTGATTCTACTTGAAATTAAATGGACATTCTAAAACTATATCGATCTCATTCGCACGTAACATATTCAAATTATAATCGAGTAATTTCTGATAGTAATAACAAAAATTTTGCGAAGCAAAGATATAACACTCCCTATGCATGCAACGTAATTTAGTAATATCCCCAGCCGCTGCTAGCAGTAGTATCGAAATCACTGAAATAGATTTAGGTTCGGCTCTGTTTGCATACAACAATGTTTTCATTGCTCTATTAAATTACATGCAATATAAATTAACTTTTACTTACTAAATATATACTTATAGCATTTAAAACATAAATATCATATTTGTTTGTTATATATTAGTAATGAACACTTAGTTTTCATCATATAAATATTAATTTAAAGCATATTATTTAACATTTTAAAAGTGTATAGTTAAATACGAATTTACATTATAAACAACGCATAGTTCCTAAAAGTAACCCGCTATAGGTGGCACCAGGGTATTTTGTATACAAATTCGAATTACACGATTTCTCGTAAGTGTTATATCTTTCCTTCGGAAAATCTTTGGTAATAATTTAAATTTAGTTTAAAAAAAATTATTTATTTATAATATATATATTATATATTATATTTATATATATACACAGCATATATATATATATATATATATATATATATATATATATATATATATATATATATATATATATATATATGCTGTGTATATATATAATACATATATATAAATATATATATATATATATATATATATATATATATATATATATATATATATACATATATATATATATATATATATTATATATATATATATTATATATATATATATTATATACACGTATGCGTATTATATCTGAATAATCGCGTATGAATATAAATTATATTGCAAATCATTTAAATGCATAACACATCACTGAATGTAACGAGCCTATAGCAAACTATTTTGCGCGCAGGCGCAGTATATTTAAAGTTCATGTCCTTGCATTGCAGTGTTGCTGTTGGATTCTTGTGATCATCCCAAAAGTATACTTACAAAACATAATATATATATGAAATTTCAATTTTATCAATACAAAATATGTGTGAATTAATCATTTTATAAGTCATTTTATAAATTATATAAAAAAAATAAACATTATAAAATAACATAAATAGAAATATTAATAATGTATAAATAATAATATTTTAATTATAATAAAATGTTATACATTTTAAAATTGTAACTTATATATGTTTTGTATGCATTTTAATATTTATTATATATTTTATTAAATAATTTTTTAAAACAATATTTTGAAAATTTTATAAATATCAAGTAATTTAATAAATAATTAGGTGTTTAAATATAAAAGATAGGGAAAAGTACAAATTTATAAAACACCAACAGCCTATTTTAACTTTATTTGTTCACTTATTCTTGCTAAATAATCTTATACTAACAATACAAATTGTTATGTATATATTTTTTTTTAATCTATAAGAAATATGAAAAAATTATTTTATAGAATTTTTATTTGTTAAATTGTGATGTATCCTTTTAATTAACCTACTATGTCAGTAACAATATATCAGTAATAATAATATAATTATTCTGTTTTAGTAAAGTAATATTATGTAATTATTAAGGAAATTCAGGGTTAATGTTTAGTAACAATTTCAATAGAATTAATTATTATAAATAATAAATAAAACGAATTATATATATATCACTATAACTTAATTATACAAAAAAAGTGTTATATGATAAATAAACTACTACTACTACTACTACTACTACTACTACTACTACTACTACTACTACTACTACTACTACTACTACTACTACTACTACTACTACTACTACTACTACTACTACTACTACTACTACTACTACTACTACTACTACTACTACTTCTACTACTACTACTACTACTACTACTACCACCACTACCACCATTACAACCACTACCACTATCACCACTACCACTACTACTACTACTACTACTCATCTTACGCCTCTTTACAATGATAATGAGCGACGAGAACGCCATATTAACCTTTCGACCCCTAGATGAGAGAGTCGGCTCTTGTACTTGATGCTCGTCTGTCGCGAGTAAAGGGCCGCCACGCAACATATCGCGGAGAAACTCAACGATAATAGAATCACTACCATCACTGTGGGACGGAAGGGCGTGAGATTATGTCATGTATATTGCTGTACTTCGATTATTCAGGTCAAATCTGATTCTTATATGTGTACACATTCATATAAATATAATTCATGCACACCTGATACGTATATATTTGTGTATATTACACGTCATAAATTATAGAAATAATAAAGAACAGAGAGAACAAAACAATGACCTATCACTAGTGTTAATAGAGGTCACAGAGATTGTGCGCTAATTCATCACCTCTGTCGCAACATCTCATTAGTGTTAATAGAGTGATAGAGGTCATACGCTAACTGGTCACAGAGGTCATCGTGAAACCGCCCGGCAGCATAACGATGGGTCGCTGAGGATCTGTATCCACCCCTTCTTCCGCTTCCCCTTCCCTCTTAGTGACACCACTAGCGCCACCGTTGTCCCGGAGCACAACCGAAGATCTCGTCAGCGATCCGTTATTAGGAGCCTTGTACATAATGAATAGGTCAGTTATCATATCTTGCCAACGGGTAGGGAATAATGGAGAACTTAATATACAATCAATTTTAATATCAGAGATTGTAGAATTATGCGTTTAGAATGGTGGGTGCGAGTTATGCGAGTTGGAATGGGAGATATTATTCGATTGATATGGTAAGAAGGTCGTTCAACAGAGAACTATGACCTCTATTTATATAGCTCTAGAGTACAATGAATTCAGTGTTAAGAATATAAAGTCAATTACTGTATATATTGTGTAGTGAGTATATGTGTGTGTGTGTATTTCAAATGAGATATATATATATATATAATGTATACAGGTTGTGTATACAAGCAGATATGCTGATGATAAACATGGCTTGCAAGGTACAGTTAATGCCTACCCTTAAGTTAATGCGATGTAATATTTATAGAAATATAATATACATGTTTCTTATTATTATTGAAAATATGAGAACGAGTTTTCATAAAAAGTAATATTCATAATCAATCACATTATAGTTTAGCCGATTAAACTGTTACTGAAAAGCAGCTTAAACAATTATTACAAATCGAGAAATAGATATAAATAAATCAGGACACCGTACGCATAATTATGTGTATTCAATTATGTGATTTAGCGCCGGATACCTATCATAATTAGTATGACGTATACGTACGTATTATTCACGACCGTACAAGATTGATTAGGTCGCGGTTCTACTAAAGTAAAATAAGGTTTTGAGGAAGGCGTCGCGTATCCATTATGTTATGCTCTATAATTATTCGATATAACTCCCCCTCCGTAAACACGCATAATGAACCGTTCTATTATGAATATTATAAGCTTCTCGGTATGCGTTATATAGTTTGTTACGCATCACTGTACATCAGCGCAGGGCTATATAAGGCCATCAGTATCGATGTTGCGGTAGTCTAAACAATAGAGTACTAAACCTCTCCTGACTCTCTCCGCAATAACTTAACACTTTACATTACAAGTAGTTACTACGCAGAAACGGCTCGTAATGTAAAGGATAGGCGAAGCCCGCAATAGAAGCGCAGCCTACAGGAGCATAGTTGAGTCAAACTTCTCCTCAATCGAGCACTGGCTTCAGAATTGCTCGGCGACGGCCGTGAAACGTATACGTGTGTTTGGGGAGGCGGCACCCCAACTATCAGTGTTGGTCCTAGCGTTTGCTCATGGGCTATGGCCCGTGTGAACGCCTGCCTCCAACAACAACAACAACAATAGAAGCGCAGCCTACAGGAGCCTAGTGCAGTGGTATGCGGTAAACCGGTGAGATGTCCAACAGGTGGCAGAGCAGTGCGTAGACGTCGACGTTTAGGAACGGAGCCACGACGGCGCCACCTAGATTCTTGATATCGGGTCCGCGAGCAATGAAGAACGGGCGCATGTTCGGCTGGGCGTTGGAGTAGCCGTGGCCTCCGTGCTTTCGTTCTTAGCGAGGGGGTGGGGTATAACGGTGAGGCGGTGGCAGCGGGGTGTTGTGGTAGGGTAGATAGGGGGTAATCGTGAGGCGATGGCTACGCAATAAGATAAGAAAGTCTAGCAATAAATACACTACGCTTACTGCAGTCAGAAGTAATTGTATTATATTGAATTACGATATGGGTAGGTCTAGAGTATTTATTCGGGTATGTATTTAAGAAACGATATACTGAATTCACGTAAATAATCGTTAAAATACATTATATATCTGAGTTTAATAGTTAACTTATATTAGTAATATGTACAAAATATCTGTAATAAATTAAATAACTGAAAAACGTAATATTATATATACACAAGTATGTAATATATGTTATATTCGCGTTAGTGTATTATAAATAGAAGAGTTTGATTGGTGGTATTGGCTGTAATGATTAGTCATCACGCACTAAACGTCTATAGATACACTCACCTATAGACTCGCATATAGAGTGAACATCATCGCACATCAAGTATCCGTTGTTCGCCACTACGACGATCTCCTGTGTTGTAGTGTTTCTATTATCAATGTAATCTTGTAGTGTGTGTGTGTTCGTATGTGGTTGTTGTTGTTGAAAGTATTTATTGTGTATGTGTATATCTATTACTATACTAGATATGTTCGTTACTGTAGAAGAGACACAAGTGTATACGGATAGGTACTTAAGTTATGTCTATATCATGTGCCCCTTCGATAGCACCCTAGTTCAGTAAAGGTATGAAAGTAGGTCAGACGTAACGTTCTATCTAACCAATTATCAACTGACTGTTCATCTGACCAACATCCCCACTACAAAAGCCAATAAGTCGGTACAACAATCTCGTGGTTACTTTACCGCTGTCACTGATGCTATAGCGATACCTTGCGATGATGTTAACTCTGCTCACATCTTCTTACTTAATGCTTAGCCCGTACATATGTTGAATTATGTATTTGATATTTATTATAATGTATTAGTATATTATATATATATATATATATATATATATATTTATTTATTATAAAAATATATTTATTCAACATATATCTATGCTTTTTGAATGTATGATAACTCTATATCTAAATATATGTTGATAAATACATGTTTTTAAAGTTTTTATATCAATCATATACCACCAATACCACTGAAATTGATGAAATGGTTTATTTTAATAATAATCTATCATGTATTCTATCTGAATATATAATAATGTGATAATTATGATTGATATTATTGATAGTTATCTATCAATAATATTAACAGACGTGAATGTGGGGGGGATTCATGCTATATAGCCTACCTATATAGGTTAACATCAATATCAGAGGTAATTCAACAAACTTGTATCCTTCTATTTTTTGTGTAGTGCATGTTCTCTGCTATATCCTTCTTCCAATAAACGCGAAGGTTCTTTATTTTCTTAAAACCATTATAAACTTCCAACGATTTACCTACACATATATATATATATTTGTTATAATCGAATGAAAATAAGTAATAATCTACTATAAATAGTTTCCTAGTAATAATGAAGTACTTGTGATCTTTTCTTGAGCCGCTACTAACTAGCACACAACCTACGCCGGAGACATACGTTATGTGTGTCAGCATACGTTGTGTGTGTGTGTGTTAGCGTGTCACTTATGTGTATTGGTGAGAACCTAATGAACTATGCCGGGGGTACAGCTAGACTATACGGTAGTGTGTGGGTGTATGTGTTGTGGCACTTTAGTGAAGGTTAATGCTCTCTGTAGAGGTCAGCGTTAGAGGTCAATGTTACCCTTCCAAGTGTAGGACTGTTCCTATGTACTGATGCTGTGTTCAACGCATCAACGGGTAGTACTATTAGTCATACCTACATATGTATGCATAGTCATACCTACAGGCTGGGTTATAGCTTAGCGTGGCTGATATTGATTAACTACTAATTTCAGCGATAACATAAATATTCTCCTAGAATGATATTGAATAATAAACGGAGAAAGATAAGGATTGTCCTAGGATCATCATAAGATAAGTTCTCTGAACAACTAGTACGTCTATCATATAGATCATGTGACTTAATAGTGCTGCTGTGGGTGGTGGGGGTGTTACTAGTTGTAGTGGTGATAGTGGTAGCGGTGTAAGTAGGTATGGTGATGTTAGTGGTAGTAGTGGTGGTGGTGGTGGTGGTGGTGGTAGTAGTTATGGCAGTAGTGCTGCTAATATGAGAGAGGGCGATGGAGGTAGTAGTAGGGGCGATGATGGAGGTAGTAGATGGGGTTGTGGTGGTGGTAGAGGGGGTGGTGGTAGAGGTAGTAGGGGCGGTAATGGAGTTAGTAGTGGGGGCGGTGGTAGGGGTAGTAGTGGGGGCGGTGATGGAGGGGGTGGTGATGGAGGGGGTGGGGGCGGGGGTAGAGGTGGTGATGACCTTGATGAGGTCGAACGTTCCAGACGGGCGGTGACTCGTAAGCAGTGTACATAGCGGAGAGTTCTTTAGGTATTCGGATGTAGTCATGCACCTGAGCCATACCTGTCAATCATTATATGTGTCAAGGTCATCATATCATGTGGTCAGTGTCGGTGAGCTCAACTGTTATCTATTTAGTGAATAGTGTACACCATACTGTATACATCTTTAATTATTACCAGTATAAAAATATATATATATATATATATATTTAAAGTAAAAATAAAGTAACAAATAAAGTCCACAATTTTGATGAAAATTTAGTTCATAAGAAATTTAAAAATATATATATACAAGATTTGTAATATTATAAAGATGTGAGAAATAGATACTTTTACAGGTAATTTAAGTAAATTATAAGTCTGTTTGAAAGGCTAATACAATACATTTAATATTACGTTTGTAGAAAGACATATCTATACCTATAATGTATACATCATAATTAAGGATTTGATTAGGTTTAATAATAATCTAGTGAGGTAATATAAATATAATGAATAAATTAAATATTCTCAATTATAACCTATCAATAAATTAAATATAATGTTGTATCGAATATTAATTTAATGTAACTATAATAATTAATCTTATAAACAACTTATATTATTTAATAAATAATATAAAAATATAATAATATAAAATATCATAAGGCAATATTAGTCAGCTTTGGATAATATTTAAATACATTGTTACAGAACTTTGTTTAGTCGCCAGTATTATATAAGTGTGTACATAAGATTTAAATAAATTATTCCAGATTAATGTCTCAATAAATATTTGAAATAAATGATAAACACGTAGTAATACAATAGTTATGCTAAAGATAATATATACGCGTATTTATACAATGGGACACTACACTATGCCTTACGACATATACCTAATGTACGTTCATAAACAGAGTGGTGTTTATACAATACGCGGGCGGGGGAGGTCAAAGGTTAACCGTGGTCGGACGTAATGATAATATTCGTGCTGGAGTACAAATCTGCCTTCTTCAACGCGTCTACATGGTGTGAACGTGGTGTTAATCGTGTGTATCTATAATATAAACAAGGGACGTAAACACACGGGGAGGGGGGCCCATGCTATTAGGCGTGTTATCGAGGCCATCATAATAGCCCGTTAACAGTGCATTATAATTATCTGTTTTGAGCTTAAGCACCTTTATTAAAAATAAATTGTTTATAAATCAACGCATAATAAATCAACATCTTATGTCTCATTTTATGTTCTTTGTATATTGTTATGCATATATTAAAAGTGTCAAGAACATAGTAATTATATCGATGATATTATTAGATACAATCGCTTACCATTATCAATAACTAACCAATCAAATAGCCGACCACTTTATCTAGACCAACGATCATCTTCAACATCTCAGGAGAATCAGGACCTAACTTGTGACCTAAGGCGTCGGGCTCAGAGAAATAAAGTAGGCCAAGGTTTATCTTCGCCTCTAAAATAAAAGCTCATATTCAGTTATATTTTTATTTCAACATTATAAAATTTCTTAATCGGAATATATTTATAACAAATATTTAATTCAATAATTCAATCATTTTCAAACGGTCAAATATTCAATTAAATATAAGAAGGGTCAATTTATTTTTACAAAATAATATTATAAGTGATTTCATTTTTTATTATTACATTTAACATCACAAAGGCTGTTATACACAAACACTATAGGAGATTAAAGTACGCCTCGCTATTATAACCTGTTTCATTGCCTAGGAACCACTGAATCGAGTGATCTATTCGGGTCTCGTTCTTCAGTGATTCGGCGTAGTGTAGAAACCTCGTAGGCGACCGGTCACCCATATCGGCTTCGGAACCGGGCCAAAATACAACACCGGTTTTACCCTTGTGCTATACGCGGATGAGGGATGAAGGGGGGGGCTAATGTAATAGCGAAGGTGGTGCTGGGGTTGACTGAAGAACCTTTTGATTAGTGACCCATATGGGCTCGGGATTACCCAGTGACCACCATTCCGGCTTGTTCTTCTCTTCAGTGTAGACGGTGAATGTTCGGTTTAGTACAGGATCATACCTTATATGGTAATGATGGGGAGTGACAGGTTAATAATTACATATTTGTATCATGATGTTTGTTACTACTAAATAAGCATACTACTATCACTACTACTAATACCAATACCTCTACCATTACTACTACTACTACTATAACTACTAATACTACCAATACCAATACCTCTACCTCTACCGTTACTATTACTACTACTACTACTACTACTACTACTACTACTACTACTACTACTACTACTACTACTACTACTACTACTACTACTACTACTACCACCACCACCACCACCACCACCACCACCACCACCACCTCCACCACCACCACCACTACTACTACTACTACTACTACTACTACTACTACTACTACTACTACTACTACTACTACTACTACTACTACTACTAAGACCCGCCCCCTAACATGTTATTGCCGATGATACCGTGAGATTCCTCATAGAGCCCCGTAACAAGAGTGAAGTGATTAGGGAACGTCTTGGTGATGAAAGCGTTACGAAGCCAAGCCACCTGCAACCCGTCAGACAGGAACCTATCGAAGTTAGGCAGCTTGTATCCCGCAGCTTTAGTCTGTCAGGTGGGGTCAACAACTAGGTCACGTTGGTAATTAGGTCACGCCAACAACTAGGTCAAGTTGGTAATTAGGTCACGCCAATAACTAGGTCACATCAATAACTAAGTACATCTCCGGGTGAGGATGCCTATGTATTACCTGTACGTATTATCCTGTGTATATTCTACAGCAGGAATAGGAATACTTATGCAATGATTGTGATGAAATGCTTATGCTCTAGTATTACAAATTAGGGCAGACAGTGAATATGTGACCTCGATTATATTCATGTTGGTCATAGGTAACGTATAATGAAATCCAATAAACCATCTGCACTAAGTGGGTTAATAGATAGTTATATATTATTACTACTAATTTATTAGTAACTATCTCGTCATCACATCAATAAAAATAAGGTTGTAATATTTATTATTATAAATTTTTGAAAATTAACAATATTTATCATAAATTATTATTGTATTTTGTAACAAAATACATTATATACTATATATAATACATATGATTTTTGGAGTAAATTCAAGCTCTGAATAATGGATGGACTTCTCAAAAATAAATAAAAAGAAATAAGCACACACTAACCTTAGAAATGTAGTCGTAACGGAAACCGTCGAATGAGATCAACAGAAGTCTGTTGGCAGCGGCTTTAGTGACCTCGACCCGTTCCTTGTGAGCCGTAACCCCGCTGTCAATCACAGCTAACAGTAGCGCGCAGCAAGCTCCTATGATGTACACCGACATCGCTGTCAGGGTGTGTGCGTGTGTTGTATTAAAACGTGATGTTATGCAACCACCACCGACGTTATGCAATCAATAATCATCGCCTGATGCAATAGAATGTGTACACGGCGCGTATAATATTTACACACGGAGATATTTATATTAGACCCAATGTTTTATATCAATACAGGCATTGCTATATGTTTTTTGTACATACATTGGTTCTAAGACTGCAACCTGTGCTCATAAAGCAATGGGCTGTCCATATATAAGTTAATGTTTCCGATTAAATGAATGGGTTTTCAGTAGTTTCTTGAAGTTTGGAGTTGATGGTGTAGTACGGATGCATATAGGGAGAGTGTTCCAAGAGTATGGGACAGATATTGCCCAGGCGTGAATGTTAGTAGAATGTAAGTTACATTTAGGAGGTAGTTTAAGTAGAAAGGTATTGGTGGAGCGTGAAGTGGTACTGGTTGGTAATTTCAGTTCGAGTAGGCACGTTAGGTAGTCAGGAGAGTTTTCAATAGATACGTTATATACTATTTGCTTTAAATCAGCTCTTACTTTATAACCTACTTCTTGTTTATATGCCATCTTTTAGGGTATTAGGGTGTGATTGTTAGGAGAGTCAGATAATATATTGCATAGACAATGATAAGATATTCAACTTTCCACGCTACATTAATCATACCCTTATCCTTGTTTACACATATACGCACATACCTATACACACATCATCTTTTATTACTTTTAAATTTCGACTATATTCATATATGTTATCATTATAATTTCTTCTTTTTAAATGTATTATTATTCGTATATTTATTTATTTGTTTTATTATTTAAACTTGACGCCTATAAACGTCGTTCGTTTTCATTGAGTCAATAAACCCTGCTATTATTATTATTATATCATTCACTTAACTGATAACTTTAAAAGGTAAACTGAAGTGATAGCCAATGAATGAACAGTACAGTTCACCTCTTCGTAAATATTAACTGATCGCAGAATAAATTATATGTTCACATATTTCTTTCTTCTGTTCAATATATTAGTAGATAGTGTTTATATCACTAGGTAGTGCATTCCTTACAGACTGTGAGCTATGACCACACTACACTTGTTATGTAACTATAGCTAGAGGAATATGTGTTGTAGTTATATATGTTGTATAAATAAATATAATTATATTTAATATATTTAATATATATGATGCTGATAATGATGATGATGATATATTAGACACAATTATAAAATAGCGAACACTATTTTCGAATGTGTATATTATATAAACAATTATATTAAAACGAATAATAAATAAATAAATATAATAAAAATAAATCTATATATATATAAATATATATAATATATATAAATATATATAATATATATAAATACAATGTATAACATGTATATCAATAGCGTAATAGATGCATGCCCAATTAGAGAAATATCTAAATCAATAATATACCTACAAATCAAATATTACAAATTGTAATTTACAATGTAATTTATTATTTAGGCATTGTAAAATGTATATTTTATAACTATATATTACATGATAATCGAGATTAATGTAATAATTAATTATATATTATATATATATAAATATATTTAAAAAGTTTTATATCATATTTATATTAATAATGATATTTATTAAAAGATAAATGTAAATAAAAATATATTAAATACATAATAATTTATTTAATATACAGTCAAAGCTCGATAACTCAACATTGACGGGACGGAGTTTTCATGTTGAGTTAGCGAGTATGTTGAGTTATCGGATGTATAATTTTATTTTTTATTTATAATGGTATTTTAGTTACGCTACTAATAGTATATTACTCCTAATGATGGTTTATGATTATTATTAAGTATATAGATTGTATATTCTTTTAAAATAATAATTATAATAAATAAAAAGTATAGGAATAGTGCTATATTCATTTTTTTTTATTAAAGTAATTATTCATTTTTGATTGTATTAAATTGTTATCAACATGCTTAAGCAATTGTTAAAAGTATTTATAATATGAGTAATATGTAATAAACAATTATCGTCAGTTAAATTATTCTTAATTAGATAATTTCGAGTATTCTGTAATTCTTTTAGAATCTGTATAATTGTATATCTGATTGTTTTGATTACTAATGATATATTTACAATATATTATACAATATATACATGCATATATGCATTCTATAAGTAATTATATTATAGTAAAGATATAATATATTATTTATTACTACTACACACATGTAGTGTATATATATACTGTATATATAATTCATTTTGTACAACAAATATTATTTTTAATATTGTTTACATTTTTATCTTGTGTTTTAAAAAGTATTTTACATAATCTTTGTATGTATTATGGTGATATAACATTTCATGCAATATTATATCATATCCTTAATGTATGTTATAACTGAATACATACTCTTATAATAATTAATTCCATGTCAATGTACTATTTAATTTTATATGTGAATAATTAATATTAATACATATTAAATATCCAATATATAGAACATATATGTTTATAATTTAGAAATATTCACCATACTATACTCAAGAAATTCTCAAGAATGACATTTTATAAATATTTAATTCAATATCACTAGAACATATATGTTCTTGTGATATATAGTAGTTAACATTGACATTAAACATAAGTTAAGATAATTATCACATATAGAAATTAAATAATAATAATTAATGGTCAAGACATACGAAGGGCGGGGTTGTTTGATGACATTGGCGCCTATTCACACAAAGGGACGCTATGTTTAGTAACAGTGTCGCGGATACATCCAAGGGGGGGGGATTAGTTTGATTGACAGTGACTCCTATGCACACAAAGGGACGCTAAGCTGAGTAATAGTGTCGCGGATACATACACATAACCGCTATGTTGGTTGAAAATGGCGCGAATAAATATAATCCCAAAGGTAAACATTGGAATGTATTTTAGATATCCAATAATAAAAATCCGAAATAATACGAATCTAATATTTAAAGTAGTAGTAGTAGTAGTAGTAGTAGTAAATGGGCATTCGGGATAGGTAATACGTCTATAGACTTAAGTAATGGTTTGCTCACATAACTGCATTCAAAATAGTACTCGTATGATAATATAATAATTTTAATTGTATTTTTACGTTTATATATTTATATCCATATATTATTAAATAAAACCATGTTGACTAATGTATGTTGAATTATATTTGTTGAACAATGCAGTTTCATTACATGTAAAATATACGAATCCAACAACATTTGTTGTGATATTTTGATTTTTCATAAATGTTGAGTTATCGGATGTATATTTACATGTAATGTATAGGCTAGGATTATATAAAACAAGTTATATGTATGTTGAGTTATATTTGTTGAGTAATAGGGTTTTTGTTAACATGTAAAAGATACGAATCCAACCAAATATTTTTGGGATGTTGAGTTAACGGCAATGTTGAGTTATCGAGATTTGACTGTATATGAATAATATATAATATTGAACATCCCACAGTATATTTGAATACAAAACATACAACATTTATACATACTTAACTAGTATAGTAATAAATCTGATGGTTTATACAGATATGAGATAACACTACTAGCAGTTGAGGTGTATAATGTAAAGCTAGGAGATAAGTCCGCAGCATCTATTTACTTATTTCATAAGAATTATTAAGCGGGATATATTACACGATTATATCTCATTATTCAACAGAGTTGAATCAACACTAATAATATATAACATAAGTCTGGGGTCTATGGATCAGTGGGAAAACCAAAAGCTAATAAGCCAGAGGTCCCGGGTTCGACTCCAGGCAGTTCTTGTTTTTCTCTTGTGTTTATCAAGAACTTAATAAACGATAAATCATAACACAAGAAAAAATGTTACTATTTGTATTGTATTGTCCGGGGCCTCTCGCAGTTATTTAAAACATGTCTATGACTTATTGAGGGGTCCATTTGTATCCTATTTGTATTGTATTCAATATATATGTTTGTGATTTCAATAAATAAATATTATAATAGTAGGATAGGAGATGAGAGGATAACCTATATTATTGTAATTAGAACACAGATAAAACTAATAAAAGGTAAAGGTATAAAAGTCAGCGACACTTTTGAGGAGTTTCGTAATAATAACACTTCCGTATATGTATTCCCTGGATGTATTCGTTAATAAATGCATATTATAATAAATTACTAGTATAGTAAAATTATAAAATTGTGTAAAATAGATCATCACATCTGAGTACAACGATTAATGAGGGCAATCAATGAATGAAGGAAGCTTCGATGATGCCCAGTACCCATATATATATATATATATATATATATATATATAGTATATCACATATACACATATACTATATAGTATATAACACATGAAAGGACTCCACCAAATAAAAATAACAAATAACAAAAATAACAATATATAGAATTTATCATTTAAATAGAATATTAATCTATCTTTATATATATATATTAATTTGTACCTGGTTATATATTCAATATATGTTGGTATCTATTAGTGTTGGAAATTTTCAGATTTTTTACTCATTCGAAGGTTTCGAATAGTAAATAAATACACTTCGAAGGTTTCAAATATTATTATTTTTATTAAATTAAGTATTCGAAGGTTTCGAATAGTAAATAAATACACTTCGAAGGTTTCAAATAGTATTATTTTTATTAAATTAAGTATTTGAAGGTTTCGAATAGTAAATAAATACACTTCGAAGGTTTCAAATAGTATTATTTTTATTAAATTAAGTCTTCGAAGGTTTCGAATAGTAAATAAATACACTTCGAAGGTTTAAAATAGTATTATTTTTATTAAATTAAGTATTCAAAGGTTTCGAATAGTAAATAAATATACTTCGAAGGTTTAAAATAGTAATTAGATACAATTCGAAGGTTTAATAGTATTATTTGTATTAAATTAAGTATTCAAAGTTTTCAAATAGTTAAATTATTCATTTCTAATGTGTAAAATAGTAAATATATTTACTTTGAAGGTTTTAAATAGTATTATCTATAGATACACTTCTAAGGTTTCAAATAGTATTATTTGTATTAAATTAAGTATCAAAGTTTTCTAATAGTTAAATTATTCATTTCCTAGGTTTAAAATAGTAAATAAATACACTTTGAAGGTTTTAAATAGTATTATTTGTATTAAATTAAGTATTCAAAGTTTTCAAATAGTTAAATTATTCATTTCTAAGGTGTAAAATAGTAAATAAATACACTTCAAAGGTTTAAAATAGTATTATTTATATTAAATTAAGTATTCAAAGTTTTCAAATAGTTAAATTATTCATTTCTAAGGTGTAAAATAGTAAATAAATACACTTTGAAGGTTTAAAATAGTAAATATATTTAAAAATTAAAAATAATAATAGAATGTAATATAATTAAAAATGGTTATGAATTTTGATTAATGATCAATGAATATCAATAAGTCTAATTTCTCTGGACATAATTGTGAACGTTTTTGTGTTAAAATATTTGGAGCCATAGAAAATATTCTTTCTGAAGGAACAGATGATGACTGCCTAGTTTAATATTTTTTTGCAATCTTGAAAAGAATTGGAAATTCCTTATCGTGGTCAGACCACCACATTAATGGACAATCATTCCGGTCAATTCTCGGTTTATACAGATATAATTTCAGTTCATCTATTTCATTATAAAATAGAGATAAGTTTCTATTATTTTAAATAAAATATTGAATTAGGATATGATATTTATCGATTAGTTAAATAAAATTATTTAAAGTTATTTAAATTATATTTACTAAATAATCTAGTAATGATATTGATATATGTTTCTATTATTTTAAATTATAATAAAAATTATATTTATTAATAATAATAAAGATACGTTTTCATTATTTTAAATGAAATAATGAATTATATGATAGTTAAAAAGGTTAAAACGGAAGTAAATAGTATTAAGTTATTTGTTTATTGTTTAATAAAATATATGCATGCCTTTTACCGTTTTTTTTGAATAGTTAAATTTTGATATTCGAATTTTTCGAATAATTAGATTTAGGTATTCGATATTTTCGAATAATTAGATTTAAGTATTCGACATTTTCGAATAATTAGATTTAGGTATTCGATATTTTCGAATAATTAGATTTTGGTATTCAACATTTTCGAATAATTAGATTTAGGTATTCGACATTTTCGAATATCTGTCAAATTCGAAAATTTACTATTTGAAAGAATCGAATATTAGAATATTCGATATTCGAAACCGTTTCCAACACTAGTATCTATTGAAATTTAGAGAAATAGATACACAAGTTACTAATTATAATACATGAGCTGTTGTGTGTTAAGATATGCACTGTAAGAGTGATTTAATTTTAAAGATCCTAAACCGGCATAGTAGATTCTATAGATATGATGCTCATGATACTATTTTATTAAACCATATACATTTTGGTTCATTATTGGAGGTGCGACGGAGGTTTTAAAAAAAAAAATTATTAAAAATAAATAAATCTCGAAATGTCGTTATTCCTATGTAATTGTATTGTATATGTTTATAAAAATGTCCGTAAGGACATTTATTTGAATTCTGTACATTTTATTTGTATTGTATTGTAATGGGTATATATATAATAATGAGTAAATTCTGGAAAATCCTATAATTTAAAAAAAAATCCTAGAAATAAAATTAATTTTGTTATGAATTTATATTATTCAAAGGAACTATACACATTACACATATTCATAAAATTTCATGATTGTAGCTTAATTATAACTGTGAAAAATATACATATTTATGTTTTTTTGGTATTTTCCTATCTATTCCCATGTTAAATTTTGTTAAATTTTATATGGTGGCGCATGCACAATATTGACCTAAATTAAAAAAAAATTGTGTGTGTATTCTCTATACTCATATTTAGATGATCCAAATGTCGCTAAGGAATTGATAACCAATAGCATGTTTAAAATCACTCTTAATGCACTGTGTTACTTTACATTCAACTCTTATTAATTGTTATATTATATTTATATAGTTATATATATATATATATATATTAGTTATATAATATTGAAATAATTTAATAATGTATACATATATAATACTTGGATTTGCTTCAAAATAATGTAATGCTATTAATTAAATTGAAAATCTTAAAATTATGTACATTTATTCTATACAATATATTAATATATATATAGATTATATTATTTTATTAATACTTGATCTTACATCATACTACCAAAGATTTTCAGAAGGAAAGATATAACACTTACGCGAAATCGTATAATTCGAATTTGTATACAAAATACCCTGGTGCCACCTATAGTGGGTTACTTTTAGGAACTATGCGTTGTTTATAATGTAAATTCGTATTTAACTATACACTTTTAAAATGTTAAATAATATGCTTTAAATTAATATTTATATGATGAAAACTAAGTGTTCATTACTAATATATAACAAACAAATATGATATGTATGTTTAAATGCTATAAGTATATATTTAGTGAGTAAAAGCTAATTTATATTGCATGTAATTTAATAGAGCAATGTAAACATTGTTGTATGCAAACAGAGCCGAACCTAAATCTATTTTAGTGATTTCGATACTACTGCTAGCAGCGGTTGGGGCTATTACTAAATTACGTTGCATGCATAGGGAGTGTTATATCTTTGCTTCGCTATCTATACTACTATATTTGGTAACTACTACTTATGTGATACTTGTATCGTTGAGATTATAAATAAAGCGCCTAAAGCACTATCATGTGATACCAATAGTTCTCTAGATTAGCAAAGATCTTATATTTTAGTTACAATTATATAGTGATACCATTTTAAACGATATTCAAAATTATATTTCATAACACAGTTTTTAATATATATACAAATATTATATACGATTTTGTTTATAATTATAAACTTTATATTTCAATATTATTTAGTATTTTCTCACATATAATTAGTATGCATTTATTATATAAATTACATAATTATATAAATTAAATATTATAATATAATTTATAACTGAATTAATAATCAATTTAATAATTTAACCATATTTATAAATATATATATATATACAGTGCATTCTGAATATAAAGCCAAACTATTTATACATCACAATGGACCTAGAATGGATTTCCAGATTATCTATCTTTTAAATGTTTAATAAATTTGATATAACCCAGTGTGTATAAAATTGAATAAATACTGCCTCGACTCTTTGTCTACTAGTATGTAAGCCTACAGCCTATAGCCTATAGGTGATGGTAGCCGATTACTTCTCTTGTGTAAGCACCTACGTAATACTGACGTGTATCTTACATTCTACCTCAACGCATCTCTTTTATATTAATTCCACTAGGTATTCTACTATATAAAAAACCTCAGGATGTTATGCGAGTACATCCATAAAGGAACACATAACGGTAATGTGTAATTGATAATGTATACTATGCATTATATACTATACCGTGTACACTATATACTATACACTGTAAAAATGTTACGACTAGTTTATCGAAAAATTGATTTTTTGTTAAAATATTCAATAAAATTCATTTTTTGAATAATGATATGCCATTTTTATAATATTGCTTATAATTTTATATTCATATAATGATGATAGACAGTTTATATTAGACATATTTAATATAAAATTCATTTTTTTTATTATTCCATTGATAATTTTTTTTATTCGATATAGACAAAATTTAAAAATTAAATTAAAATCTCTGCAGATCGATTTAATTATTTAAAAATAAATTTTTTAATATTTTTAAGTATGCTAAGGGCAAATTTTACTTGTACACATTTTTTCCTTTCATATATCTGTAATTGAAATTTTTTCGTTAATTTTTAATGTAAATTCCTATCTTTTTAAAATATGTTTTGCTTTCTGAATTTGTCTGTTTTCAATTATTATTTTTTTATTATATCAAGATGGATTAAGAGGATTTATTCCGAGTTAGCTGGCACTTTTATATGAGGGAACTAAAAAAGTTACCAAAACGGACTACTCTACTGTACACTATATACTCTACACTATACACTATACACTATACACTATACTGTATCCTTGATTCAACGTTGTAATCAACCATATGTAAATACATCATTTACATAGCATTACATTAACTAGATATAGCGGCCAAGCAAGGTCCACCCCTACCCCTCTAGTCAGGGATATCTCCAGGATACGCCGTATCACATCATCCTTTAGCTTCAAAAGAGAGACCATGACTGTATTCATTGATAAGCAGCACACTACTGTATGCATACTGTTTAGTTGTGGAGAGTTCTAGATAGTGAACTCCTTGTGTCGTTAATTGTTAAACTACGAATAACAACTATATAACAACACCGCTATGATGTCATAGCTGGTGATATATACTCGAGTTATCACTCACGGTGGATTACATTTAATTATAAATCCATATCAATATATTGAATATAGGATTGATATTCATATTCTAGTATTATGAATCAGTATTATTAGTAAATCCAATACTTTTTAGAAATGCAGTTTGGCATTTATTTATAAATAAATTCATAAATTCATTCATTTAAAGTTTACGTTAATTTTTCATAAATAACATAGGATCATGTTTTATCAGCTTCTTAATAAACTTGAAATGTCATACAACAAATATTTTTATTTATAAATATATTTACAACTAGTTACTAGGTCAAAAGAATCTTTATTAACAAAAGCTGTTTATTATTAGTGATTTATTATGTGTGTAACAAGATATAGGTGGCGTAACAATACATAGATATCTTAATCATAAGAATATGAGTCATGTAATATATGTAGTCATGTAATATAGTATATTTTACGCAATTTATTTATTCCATATAATATTAATATGCATACTCTATTAGCATTGAACTTATAATATATATATATATATATATATATATATTATACATAATATAAATATACATTCATATATAACATAAATTATTACATAATAAAATTATATATTATAATACACGCACATAGTATACAGTTGGTGACATAGTTTATCTAAATGTTAATGTTAACTATTCACGAATCTTTAGACCATCATCTAAAAAAATAGTAAATACCGATTTTATACATTATCAATATAAAATGATATTATATAAATATATTTAATAGTATATCGTAAAAATTATACATAACATAAGCCCCATTTTATATTGTGATTAACAGAATCATATTTGTAATATATGTAATTTTACATGATTTAGCAAACTTATTAAAATATACTGTGGTAAAACCATTATGATTATCATGTATTAACTATATATATATATATATATATATATATATATATATATATTATATATTGAATTGCAATTAATATTTGAAATTTAAAATATATTATATGCATATTAATATTATATAAGAAATGAATAATATTATATTAAATATACGTTATATTATATACCGCAAGGTATATATTGAGGGTATCTATAAATCTATACGCCAAGGAACCTGGTAACCATGATTATCGTGATGATATCTATATTTATTTATAGATGTATTTATAGACGTATTAAATTTAATATAATAATTATATTAAATATCATGGTTACCAGGTAACTTGACGTATAGATTTGGATCAACCGAACTATTGGTCCACGTGTCAATTCAACGGTCATTGTATGACCGCAATAAGGTAATTTATACGGTCAGAACTATTGGTCCACCGGTCAATTCGATTTTTATAAAAAGAATGACCGTAGTATATATGTTATCAGTTAATATAAGTTATATGATAATTCAAATATAAAACTTATATTCTAGTATAACTAAACCCCTATTTTTATAATTTCACTATATATTATATAATAAAAATCGAATTGACCGTAGGTCCTACGGCGTAGGACCAATAGTTCTGACCGTATACATAACCTTAGAAATGACCCTATTGCGGTCATACAATGGCCGCGGAATTGACCGTGAAATTAACCGGTGGACAAATAGTTCGGTTGAACCGATGTGCAAATACTTAGTATTATAATAATAATTATTATAATAATTATAATAATTATTATAATAATAATTATTATAATTATTATAATAATTATTATTATAATACTAAGTATTTGCACATCGGTTCAACCGAACTATTTGTCCACCGGTTAATTTCACGGTCAATTCCGCGGCCATTGTATGACCGCAATAGGGTCATTTCTAAGGTTATGTATACGGTCAGAACTATAATAATTATTATAAAGTTACTTTAATATTACTCGTATTCAAAACAAACGGTGGTAATATTTAATATTATCATATATTTAATATATTATTATATTATTATAATTACAATTATAGTTAATAGTTAATATAATTGTCAATGAATTATAATAGTATTATTATAATTATAATAATTATTGAATATTTATTATTCAATGTAATTGACAATTATTAATAATATAAGATATAATATAAAGATTATTAGTTTATTATACACGATTATATATATACAAATTATAGATATAATGAATTATTTAATATTAAATTTAATTATTATATATGTTAAACCTTTAAGATTTCTATAAATAATATATCACATACATAAAATCTACGTTTATTTAAATCAATTTATATTTAAATTCATAATATTTATACCCAGGATTATAAACAACATATGAGTCGAGTGTAAAGGTCATATAAAACAAGTAAGCAATCAGAATTTTTCTGGAATATATCAATTATTTGTCCTTATTATTATATAAAAAGAAATATTGCAATATAATTATCGATATTAAATCAATACTATTAATATAAATTAGTATATATAGTATAATTACAGTAATCCTTAAATTATATATTAAATTAAAAACAAAGTTACATATTAATAACATAAAGATATACATAGAAAAATATGTTAACAAAAAGTGACTTATATATATATATATATATATGATTTACATATGTATGATACAATATATAATTACAAATATATTTAGCCGTTTTCTATTTAGCATCATAATATAAATACACATACACACATAAATACATATATAATCAAATATTATAAAATATATCAAATTTGTAAAAGTTATATTATTAATAAAGTGAATATATAAATTGTATTTAACATAATGTAAAGCAGACTTTATTTTTAAATATTCAATTAAATTAATCTAAAGATTATTAATGCATATATAACTATACTTATACCAAGGAATCTCTATACCTATAGATATAGAGAGATTTCTCTCTAGCTATGTGTAAATACATTATAGGTATACATTATACATCGCTGCTTATACATATTTATAAATAAATGTGTATTTGTATCTAGATAAAAATATAAATAAAATTAGACGAAAACCATTGCAAATTAATATATTTATAAGAAATTATAATTTTAGAATAAGTAATTATTCAATTAAATTATCGTAATTTATATTATATACATATTAATTAATTTATTATCATATATCCTATACGATGTTTTTTTATATTATTTATGTAACTGCATTATGTATTACATAGACATTTCTAAATTAAATTATATCATTAAATAAATATAATTATATTGAAATCATTGATTTAAAAACCAGTTTTTCAGTGTTCTTTGTATTGACTTGAAATGTGTACTGTTTTCATAGATTTAGAGTACTCTAAATCTATGACTGTTTTAAACAGTACCATGAGTATCATGATGATCATGATGTAATACGATAAAATCACTCGAACGGAAAATAAAAAGATCACAAAATATCCGTTAGCAGATGTTCTCTCATTGCTATTACAATACATTAATAGTATTAACCTGGGTATTAACAAGACCTCAATAACTTCGGTTATAGGAAGTCTTGGTATCAAAAAGACCTCATATAAACCGATTATAGGAGGTCTTGGTAATAACTATATATATATATATATATATATATATATATATATATATATATATATATATACTATACCTATAAATTATATTATGTATATATATATACAAAGTAATGTATTATATAATATAATACATTACTTTGTAAACAAAAAGGGGTATCCCACTATCAGTATTTTCGTAAATAATGTACGGAAATGTTTGCTAGCAAGTGATTTTTATGCAAATATACTTTTAACAAATAATTTTATATTATGCAATGGGCTTTAGCAAAATAGCATATTTTCTATTAATGATGATATAAGTCAACAATTACATAATCTTATCTAATTGCACTACTTATAAATGTATAAATATTATACATTGTAATATATCTATAATCTATTATCAATTATTATTAATAATACATCTATAGTGTTAATTAGGCGAGATAGTCAAGTAGCTTATAGCAAAGGGCTTTTATAGTGAGTAATATCACTAATAATTTGTTAATGTATCCATTTACAATCTATGTTATTACCAATCATTTTCATGAATGCTTTATCCCTGGGCTTTATCCTTTGATTATATATATATATACATATAGCAAAGATTTTGCTTCGCAAAATCTTTGCATATAGTCTGAATTTATTTCAAAAATGGTCCGATATTACATAGGCCGAGTGTATCTGCCCCGAGATTACTAGTATTATATTTAAATATAGGAGTTGACTTGTATTTAAAACTTAAAATCAAATTATTTACCGCGAATTGATAATATTATATTAATATAGAATTATATAGTATTAAATATAGAAATGAATGAAAGAGATGAAACGAGTTCATCTTCCCAGGTAAATTATAATTTTTTCTAATTATATATATATAGAATTTAATTATTTATATATCAAAAATATGATAAGTAATATATCATTATTATAATTACTAAAACGTATATATACTATGTAATGTAATTGATATAGTAAAATAATGGATTTTACCGATATTTTTCGTGTAATTTATTAAAAGAAAATTTATTTATTTTATATTTAATGTTTATAATTATAGTATAGTTTAATACTCAAAAGAATTATTGTTGCTCATACTAAAGTTTATACTTTTTTCTGTCACTCGATTTTTAAATCGACGGTCATCCGTTGTCACTCGTTTCGTCACTCGTTTCGTCCTCCGTACAGCTTACTCGATTGATCCAACACGAATTTAATAAGATAAATAATTTAATAAGGAATCTAACGGCGTTAGATTTCTAACGCCAACAGCGAAATATATAATTTAACTCTAGGTTTAACACGTGAATTATTGGGGGCCGATGTCAGTTTCAGTCAAAGTTCAATTTTTATTTTGGGGTTGTGTGATTTCTTTGGTTTGATTTTAATTTGGTGTTTTTTTTAGCTGTATTTTTATAATAATTATATCCCCAAGTGAGCCTATAAGTTATATAGGCCCTATAACATTTCGTGTTACTATAAAATATCTTATAATGGGCAAGAGTACATATAAAAGTACCGCCCACCTTGAACTCTGGCATTATTATATTAACAATCGGCAGTCTGCTTCGAGATATATGTATATATATATATATATATGTATATGTATATATATATGTATATCAAGAAATAACAAAATTGGATATAATATAAACTTTTATTTATGAAAATGGTGAAATATGATATAATAAAATTAATAATAAAGTATAATAGGATATAATCTATAATAAAGTATAGAATTGTATTTTAAGAATAACTAGAATATGTTTACTATTTATATAATTAAGTATTTCTATTTATACAATTGACTTAGAAATGGATGGTCCATTATCATCAATAAAATAGAATTCATTAATATGAATTAGTATCGCTTTATTCTGGTGTAGTTATGTAAACCTCGTTATCTGGGATATATCTATTAACATATTGCTTATTGGATAACAACAGATATTTTTCTTCTGCATAATTACTTCACCAATTTAACTTAAATTTTGGGTTAGATATTGTTTCTATAATGGAACTATTAATGGAATAATCATATGAAAAATAATCGTTAAACCTACGTTTTAATCATTCCTTTAATCACATCTAAAAATAATTGACAATAAACTATATTCGATCGAGATGACGATCGGCGATAAAAATAATAAAATCGACACATCTTCCATATAATAAGCCTATATGGTATGTAAATAATTCTATATCATAGGTACTGTGTTCTATGTATACTGATAATCGCAGTGTTGCTGTATACCACATTATTATCATGATGTAATTATCGTGTTGCAGCACATTTATATGCACATTGGTATTAAGTATATTGATATAGTATGTGGATTACAGTATAACATTAAGTATTCAAGTATTAGTATTACTAGTATATAATCCTATTCACTTTCTCCCATAGGTGTATATCTCTATTCATCTATAATGTCAGGCACACTTAGAGTAATTTGTTTATATGAATTAAAAATGGCTGTCGATCCGTTAATTTCTGTATACAAATTTATCAATACTAAGAATTATATGATTAATAATAATTGTATATAAAGTTGAATTTGTGTAAATATGGTATTAACATTAATTAGTTTAGAAAAAGCCTAGAGAGGATAATTCATAACAATTTAGATGACATATTGGTTTACATTTATAAATACAATACATTTGTGGTTACGTTAATGATATGACGTTAATGTTCGATATATCTGGTAGATATTGATAATTTAATTTAATAGTTCATTTATTTAAACGAGTATTAAAATGTAAAAATAACAAAATGAGTATTACGTATTATTACGAATGTATGTTACTGCGATGATGGAACCGATGTCTGCCTGCTGTACGATACGCAGTGGTTTAGTTCAATGCAGTTCAGTGAGGTTCAGTTATGCGTGTGCTATTTAGAATTCAATATAAACGCATCACAAGTAATGGTAGTGACCCCCCGTTTAAATGCACACGTTGTAATACCTCTGACAAGAGATGCATGTGATACATTATCTCGAGGCACCATTCTAGTATTAGACCACGCCGTAAGAGCAGGTAGTGTTGATCATTAATGAGCAGTGTAGTGATGAACTGTTACTCTCTAATCGCATTAATTATTATTTATTATGATTTTATATCGAGCCGATTTTGTCACTCGCTACTATTTTAATATATCGTAGTAACAATACGATATGCAGTCTTATAAGTCAATAACATTATAATAAGCTATATATATACATATTTATAAGTTAATTATAATAATTAAAATAAGTAAAATAAGCTTCGTTTAGCGTCATACATCGATTTTATTCAGAATCACCTCGTCTGATTTCCTCCTGCGCGAAAGTCTCTTACAGTTAGGCATTCCGCAATCGTTGTAGTAACGAGTAAACAACACGTCACCGTCGCCATGGTTACGACCTCGTGGACAGCGTTGCGGCATCGGTGTTAGCAGCATTGAGTCGGGCAGCACTGACTCGGGCAGCAGTAACACCTGTACCAATCGTCCAGGCATTTGTACGCATCGCATGCCTACCGGAGAGTGAGAGGGAGGGGTAGGGTTAATAGTGAATGCGTAGGTTTATTGTAGTAGTGGTGATCGTATGCATGGCTAAGGGAAAGGTAGTGGGGTATGTGGTAATATACGTTTTGTTTAAGGAGGTTTTATCTTAGAAATTCTATTGGAATTGGTGTTTATAGGTAAGGCGAGGAGAGCAGTAAAAGTGATGGAGTAATAATAATGAGTGGTTATAATTACAATAGGGTTATTGTGAACTTAAGGTAGTAGCGAGGGTAGTTGTAGTTGTACTGCAGTATAGTTATAATACTGATGGATGAAATTTGACTCTAAAACGGAATGTGCTGATATAAATGCGGATGAAATTGTGCACAAATACAATACAAAATATTGTAGAGTGCAAGTACTATTTATTAAGTATATAGGAGATAGTGCAAGTGTAAGCGTACATTATATTTAATAGTTGCGCTAAACTGCGAGTATGTGACGATTATGATGATAATGATGATGATGATGATGATGATGATGATAACGATGATGATGAAGATGATGCTGACATAATTAACCTGTTTCCTATTGGCACCACACTCTTGACATAAGAAATTCCTGAACAGCATAGGACTGCGGCACAGTTGTAGATACTTGCCGTACAGACAGTAAGCCGTCGAGTATCCCTTACGCTTTAGACGTCCTCCCAACACCTTGCATATGCCTGCGTTAAGTGCGTCGTGTGTAGTACACACGCGTAATGCGCTTACTTTAATAGTATCTCGTATAGTTATTTTTATACATATATATTTTAAAGATATATATATATATATATATATTTTAAAGATATATATATATATATATATATATATATATATATACATATATTTTTATATATATATATATATATATATATATATATATATATATATATATATATATATATATATATATATACATATATATATATTTGTATATCTTTCATATATTT
Organism: Osedax fenrisi; assembly: GCA_964019155.1. Classification (NCBI taxonomy): domain Eukaryota; kingdom Metazoa; phylum Annelida; class Polychaeta; order Sabellida; family Siboglinidae; genus Osedax; species Osedax fenrisi. The sequence goes on along the minus strand of OZ025240.1, from coordinate 41,036,253 downwards.
GTACGTATATTGTTGCAGACTATATATACACACATTCTCACATTAAACATTTAAATATAATTCATTATAATCGTTCCTTACGTATATCTCTACATTACTATATAATCGGTAACCTGGTAATTCCGTGACGGCCTTGCATCCCATTGGTTCAGACAGGAAAACTCTGTGTTTAATAGATGTGTTACACATGTTCAATCAGTCACTTCTATAGTTTCGCCGAGATTAAGGAAGATCTTTAGTCGGTGTTAGGTTGTTTACGTTGTAGTGGTGCGTGTTTGTAGTTTGATTTAGATACTAAATATCACCCGTAGTAGTGATTAAGTTGTTGGATTGCTCTTGATTTATAGGTTCTTGTATTTCTGGAGTGTATGTTCTAGTATGTTCTTTCTAGTGTTTAGGTATTATGTTTGTTTCGTAAAGTACTCGTGTTCTTTAGTTGTATTTCACAATTAATGTACAATGTTTGTTATTGTTTATCATTTATATAATTTACGAATTTTAAAATCGTTTAATTAACTTTTATTAAAATATTTTATTTTAATGAATTTCCAATAAATAAATGCTATTAAATTAACAAGAAAATGTATTAAATTTATAATTATAAATAATTAGTGTTAGTAGTAAAGAACATTTCTATTATATTTACTGGGGAAATAAAGTTATTTTATAAAGTAAAGTTTGTTTGTGTGTATATATATATACAACAAATATTTTTCTAAGGAAAGTTATAACAAACGCGAAATGTGTAATTAGATTGAAAAATGAAAAGCGCAACCTATATATGTTCACTTTTTGGAACTATATGTTGTTTATAATATAAATTCTTATAAAATATATTCTAAATGTAAAAATGTAAAATAATATGTTTTACATTATTATTTATATGATGAAAACTAAGTGTTCATTACTAATATATAACAAAGCAATATTTAGAGTAACCTTACCTTACCAGATCGGGATAGTTTCCCGAGCATATTCAACAATCTTTTTCCAGATGTTTCTATCTTTCATCGCTGTCTTCACTTCTTCTACTGTTAGGCCAGTGTCATCAGTTAGTTGCTTTATATAGTTTCGTTTCGGTCGTCCACGCTTTGTACATCTGTGAGCAGGCATCCACATTAGTACACCACTAATAATCTCATTTTCGCTTCTGAAGCAGTGTCCAGCAAATCGTGTTCTTCTTTCCCGGATAGTCTTGGAGAGAGTAGGAATATTTCCATATAGTTTCTTGTTTGTTAAGTGTAGTTTCCATGATATATTAAATACTACTCTCAACATTCTTGTATATGTTCCGTCAAGTTTTCTTTCCAATTTTTTAGTAAGTGTCCACGCTTCAGAACCGTAAAGTAACACCGATTCTACTACTGCTCTGAAGAAATTTCTTTTAGTGTTGCTGTAAGATTTGATTTCCATATTGAACTTAATTTGTCAAGAGCACTCCAAGATTTGGCTATTCGGATCTTTATTTCCTTATCCATTGATGATATCTCACTTCGAAGATATGTATAGTTATCTGCAGACTTCAGTTGTGTTCCATTTACAGATCTTACTTTATGGTCAGTGTTGATATTAAAATTCTGAGTTTTTCTAATATTGACCCTTAATCCTACTGAATTTGCTTTCTCTTCCAAGACATGTAGAAGCTTTTCCGCATCACTACATGAATCCGCAAAGAGTGCCAGATCATCTGCATAATCTGCGTCTGATATTGTAACAGTTGGGTATCTTCTTCCTCTTGATTTCTGAAGTGTTAACCCTAGATCTTTATGTAGGTCAATGGATGTCCTTAAAACATAATCAAGTGTTATGATAAATAGTAAAGGTGCAATAATATCCTCCTGAAGTACACCTGAATTAATTTCAAAGAGTTCAGTGTCCCCGTCTGGCGATTGAACCATTGATTTGTTATTACTATATAGAATCATAATTGCGTTGATAATCTTGTTTGGTATGCCGTATGATTTCAGTATCTCTGCCATTTTTGGCCTATGTATCGAGTCAAATGCTTTGGAAAAATCAATAAATATAATACACGCTACTAGGTTTTTTTCTTTGATTCCTTCAATTATTCTTCTAACCGTGAGTATTTGTCCTACTGTTGACCTGTTTTTCCTGAAACCATTTTGATTTGGTATAAGAATCTCGTCTATGGCAGGTTGGATTCTTTCTCTAATCATAGTATTATATATTTTTGCAGCGATGCATGTCAAAGTAATACCTCTATAATTATCAGTTACTGAAAGGTCACCTTTCTTTGGGAATGGTAAAATACATCCTTTTGTCCAGTATTCTATGGGCTTTTGAGAGAATACATCATTACAAAATTCTAGTAACTGGTCATTGAAATAACCAGATTTCCATACTTCGGGAGGTATCTCATCAATACCAGCAAATTTATTCAGTTTCGTTTTAGCCAGAACTTTTTCAAGTTCTTCTAGTTTAAAAGGACCTTGCTCAATTGCAAGTTCTTTATTGACTATTTTCACTGTAGTTTGATGCGTGATTATCGGGTTTTCGCCAAGTAATGATGAAAAGTGATTTTTTCATTCCTGTAATCGTTCTGTCTGATCTATAGTCTTTATTTTAGAACGATTCGTAGACTTCCTACCACTTATTCTGTTCACAATTTACCATGCTAGGGCAGATTTCTTATTATCTGCGGCCATTGTGATATCCTCAATTTGCTTTTGCAAATATTTTGATTGCTCAGCGATATATGTTTCTTGTAGTTTTCTTCTGGCTGAGTTGAGCTTGGTTGTATTGATCGAGTTGGTATTACTTCTCATTAATGTGGATAATTGTTTCAATTCAGTTCGTTTTTCTTCTATGATTTTATTCTCCCATGGTAGTCTTTTCTTGAATTTAGCTTTTAACGGTATATGTTTCTTGGTTGACTCGGTATGAGCATTAACAAATGGTATATATTTTTCATTTGTAGTTTTACAAGTTTTTACTGCGTTTTCGAAATGATTTTTTAAATATTTTGCGTAATTCTGTCGAATCGTTTTATCTGTTGTTAATATACACCAATTGTAACGTTTCTTGTTTACTTTTGTCTTTTTATCAGCTCTTAGACTTAATATGAGTATTGCAGAGACGATTCTATGGTCAGAAAAAACACCTTCAAATGTGTTATATGCTTCACAATTTCTAGCACTATTTATCCATTTTTTATTCACTATTATAAAGTCCAATTGTGCCTTGAAACCATTTGGATGTGTATGTGTCAATAATTTTCCTTTTTTCTTCTGGAAATTAGTATTTAAAAAATGTAAACTATTTTCTATTAAGAATTGTTCCATTAGTATGCCATTTCTGTTCGCTTCAGTATGAAATGAGAATTTATTATTGTGATCTGTTCCTAAATGAGCATTAAAATCACCAGCTATAATTAAAACATTATGCTTTGGAACAGAGCGTGTGAAAGCGTACAGATCATGGTAAAAGTTTTCAACATCTGATTCTTCTGAAACATTCGTAGGACTATAACAGGATGTCACTGTTGTTGTCGGGTTTCCATTGAAATTTGCTATAAGTATCCTATCGCTTATTTTTTCCACGCTTATCAATGAAGATGTGGCTCTTTGGCTTAACAGTAAACCTACTCCTCCAGTAGAGCTATTAGAGTTATTTTTCCAGGATGAAGAAGTTACAAGAGACCATCCAATGTTTAGTGTATGATATTTTATATCAAAATCTTTATGGTATAGTTGATGTTCCTGTATACAAATAATGTCTATATTATATTCTATGGCAGAGGCAACAAGTTCAGAGGATTGGCATTCACCTTTAACGGTTCTGATATTGAATATTGATATACAGTACTTGCTTGATCTCTTGAGGAACTTAGGTTTCAGTCTAATTAACGAGTCAGTAGCTTGTTTTTCGAGAATCGGGGCCTGACTTATTACCCCGATACGCGCTCCTTGATAATCCGCACGACGAGCGATGCGGCATGATTTTCTGGTTTGATTGTTCATATGCTTTTCGTTAGCTTGTTACGCAGATGTGCTCACCACTACTACACCGCGGGCAGTTATCCAGTGACTGAATCGTTAATATTGACCGTTATCCATTAGTAGGTTCTTCCGCTCAACATCAACACCATTACTACTCCCAACGGTTTGTACCGTGACCCTGGTGCGGGTGGCAACAGAGTAATAGGTCTTGCCAAAGGACCACTACTTTAGAGTAAAAACTAATTTATATTGCATTTAATTTAATAGAGCATTGAAAATATTGTTGTATAGAAACCGCGTAAAACCAATATACATTTAAGTGATTTCGATACTACTGCTAGCAACGGGACACGTGAATAGTAATCTCGTTGTATAGATAAGGAGCATTATATCTTTGTTTCACCAAATCTTTGTATATCAGGTAAACTCTAAAACCGGATAATGCACAGTCTCTCCGCAAAGACATTCATATTCGCGAAATTTCCTCTTCATCATTTTGATCGAATAAACTCCCTTCCCCCCCAGAATTTTAAAACTATATCATTGCACCTTTAAAAAGAAAAGAAAATATGTTCTTATCGACTGAAATTGTTTCGCATCGTGATTATTAGAATTATTATTAGATATATATCTTTATTCGTAAAGAAAAACATTTAGCATTTCCATGACAATATTTTAAATTTTATAATTATAGTTTACAATTTTCATTAAATAATGCATTACTTTTTTAAATGTAAACATTGAATGTTTACAAATTAATAATATAAATAAACGTTGTTAGCAACAAGGTAATGAATGATTGTAAAAAGGCTATTTTACAATTGATTATTTGTAAAGAAAATCAATATCTGTGTAACCCCAGGCTCTTTATACATCTATACACCTCTGTACACCTCTATACACCTCTATACACCTCTTTGCAGATACTTCAATTTATATACAACATAAATAATCGGGCAATAGCAAGCCAATTTCTCTCTATCTATATAAATACTTAAATAAAAATAAATAAACGAAAAATACCGGGCCGTGCCAGGTGTGCTCTCTACTATAATTATATATATATATATATATACATATATATATATATATATATATATATACACATAATTTTAACAAAATCAATAGCAACAACATACTCTTAATAAAAATGCGATAATGAACAAGCTAAATTTAATAACTTCACAGTGCATAATTCACAAAATATTTAATCTTATATATAAAGTTATCACTGGACCTACTCTATTTATTTATAATAATAGAAATTATACAAAATTGTACTTATATATATTTAAACATGTATTTTATATATGTATTAATAAGTGAATATAATATAAATCTAGGATAGCTATGCAATTCTAAAAGACGTAACAATACATTGTGTGCACTCTACACTGTGTACCAGTCATATAAGTTAAATATAAGTTTATTAAGTTATAATATGTTAGAAATAATAGTTAAATATAAGTTAATTAAGTTATAATAGGTTAGAAATAATAGTTAACTATAAGTTAATTAAGTTATAATAGGTTAGAAATAATAGTTAAATATAAGTTAATTTAAAAATAAATATTTACCCATGTATTCTACCTAATATACACATACTTTAGACTTCTAAACACAGCCCCCCCCCCCTATTTAACAGGGAGTTTTCTCCTTCAAGAAGAAACCTAAGAATGTATCTCCACGTTAGTATGTAGATTAGTTAAGCTTGTAATGTATCCATATCTTCCATATGTATGATATTTGATAACTGCTAGTAAATAGTTAATACATCTAGTATAAATAACTAACTTTTACTTTAATGTTAACATTTAATATTTATATATAATAATAATAATAATAACAGATTGGCATATAGCCTGGATGAAAGAAAAGCATGGCTTGTCTAGTCTTTCACCCATATATATATATATATATATATATATATATATCTACTTTATTATTAATATATCTATTATACCATTAATATACCTATATCGTTTATACTCTACTCTATCTAGTATACAATTACTCTACTATTATACTATATCTACGTCCGCAACTCTATTACTACGCCATACACACGATCGTGTGTGCAGCTATATCCTTCCGATGATGATCAGCTGTCAATCACCCCATGTCAATCATCTCCCCCCTCCCCTCACACACAGTGACCTACTTTAGTCGTGGTACCCGTATGGATCCCGCACGCTATCGCGCCTACCAGAACACGTGTCGCGACTTTGACAAACACGTCGACGACCTCTACAAAGAGTTGACCTCTGACCTGTTCGCTGACCTCATCGCTTATATAGGTCGTAATTGTACGACGTCCGACTGCATAGATCCTCAGGGAACTAGGAAAGAGTTGGCTACGGCAGCTCTTATTACAGGTAGGCGGTATGTCATCATCATCATCATCATCATCATCATCATCATCATCATCATCATCATCTTCATCATCATCATCTTCATCATCTTCATCGTCATCACTATCATCATCAACATCATTATCATCATCACTATCATTATCATCATCACTATCATTATCATCATCGTCATCATCATCACTATCATCATCATCATCATCATCGTCATCATCATCATCAATATCATCGTCATCATCAATATCATTATCAACATCATCATCACTATCATCATCATCATCATCATCATCATCACCATCATCATCATCATCCTCGAGTGTAATTCAACTTATCACTGATCACGCTTCACTTCTATTATCGTTGTTGTTGTTACATAACAACCTCTCTGTAAAACACACAGGCGTGAACACACCTGATCATGGGCAGATGTTTCATCAGTTATCACAACTTCTCGATCATAAGCAAGGCGGTAAGTTAACTTTAAGCATGTGTATACAATTTTATTTATACACAAATATCCCGGTATTATACCCAATTGTGTGTATGTATGTATCTTTGCATGCGTATATGTGTATATGTAATGTATAGTTATTACTGAAAGTGTTTATTTAGACACATCATAAATAATAATAATTCTATAATGTATAAAGTCGTGTACACACCGCTAGCATCAAGTACAGCATCGAGCGCATTAACAAGTCGCCGCCTAAAATCTATGAAAAGTTCAATTTTCGAGTAACAAATCGTTGTGCTTGATGCTCGCTATGTGAACAGCTAATTAGCTCGTTAACAGGCGCAGTAACAAGTCGCCGAGCTCTGGTAACACGATGCCGGCCTCTAGTAACAAGTCACCACAATCGTGGTACTTGTTGCTCACTATCTTAACATCAATCATAATTTATACCGAGCATCAAGTACAGTAACAAATCACCGTGCTTGATGCTAGCGGTGTATGCTTTATATTCGTATAGTAAATAGCAAATATTAATATATATAGCGGATAAAAATATCATTATTAATAATTTATAATTTGGATAGAAATAATCACGATGTGAAATGATGTTGTTGTATGCGTATTCCTATATGTGTACATATATGTGTATGCATATTCCTATGTGTGTGTGTGTGTGTGTGTGTGGTATGACGATATTCAATGTTTATTTCAATAATACATACATTATCGTTGATAGACAAATAGTCGATGCCCTCCAACGTATAGATGAGCTTAAGTGGCGGTTCAACCTTTATTTTAACATTTGTTTTCAATATTTGTTATTATAAATTACGAAATATAATTAATTATATAACTAATGATATATAAAGCGTTATTTAAAATTAATTATAAGTGCATAAAATATTCATTTAAAAAAATCAGCTTGTGAAAAAATGTGTGAAAAATTGTTAACATTTTTATAATTCCATCGTGATAATTGGAAATGCATTCTGTAAATATTTTGTATTGGATATATATATATATATTATTTTTATTTTATGTTGTTTATATAATTTGTTTTTATTTATTTATGTCTATTTATAGAATACATATTAGAAATAGTGATGATATATTATTTATTTAAACCATATACAATTAAAGAACATTTTATTTCACTTTTTCTTTTTTTCAAACTATGAATTTTTATTCATTTGATGAATCATGAAATTTTCTGAGTATATACATGATATATTTAAAAAAATATTGTATTTTATTTATACTTATGAATAAATTCTATAAAATATAATTATATTACATAATCTCACAAAAACATGTAATTTTTTAATTAAAAAATATTTTTTTAGTGACATTTTATTATAGATCCACTTCTTTTCATGTTATCTATATTATAAATAATAAATAATAATAAATTTCAAGATTAGATATAATTTTACTAAACCCCTTTATTCCCGATCTTTTACATGTAAATAAGTGAAGGTTACACCAGTAAGTACAACAGGTTACACCGACCCTAAGTAGAGATCAATAAAGTCATCATGTGACCCACCAATCTGAGAAAATACGTTCCTTCCACTTTAGGTATCGGGTATGTGGCTCTTCTACAGTCTAAAGATTGTACAACTCTGAAGTATACACTTTCTCATCTGTCCAATCAACTCATTTCAAATAAGGTAACTCGCATTAATCTATTTCTTTATTATAAATTATTAATAATAAAAAAATATATATTTATACATAATAATATAACTTATATTTATAGATATGATTACAATAGTTTATAAAAATATACTATTAGGAAATTATATCTTATTATAAACTTTATTACTGATATCAAATATAACCTAAATAGCAACGCCGTATATGATTACAGTAGATATTGAATAGATTATAAGTAATATTAGTTCAGTTATTAGTTTACGAACCTCTCTCTAGTAAACATACATTTAGAATTATAATGTATTATGGGAATACTAAATTCATTCGATATTATTGAAACTGTATAGTATATTGTATAGTGAATAATAATTATTGAAGTTACCTAAATAATCAGTCAGTGTAATACATGTAATACAAGCTAATAAGTTATATAATACAGGTTACGTTGTGTTCAGATTTCTTTAGAGATTTAGGAAAGACAGAGATTGAACAGTTATGTAACCTGGAATTAAATCTGTTTTCTTCATAATTATTAAAGTAAATATGAATTTATATTTGATAAAGGTATTTTAATAACTGATATAAATATATATATATGTATATATATATATATATATATATATATATATATATATATATATATATTCAGTAATATAATAATTATAATTAATAATACATAATAGTTAAATATTTAAATGTATTTTATTATATAATTCGATAGAAACAATCATATATACTTTAATTAATCTAAAATAACACGAACAAACAAGGGTGTAATCGCTAAATGAAATTTTAGTTGAATTAATTTAATATTAAATAGCAACTGTTATATATATATATGTATATATGTGTGTAACGCTGGCTCTATGACTATACTGCATACATACGCAGACATTTCTTGATGATAGCGACGATGACGAGGCAACAAAGACTATAAAGAGGCCACGACTAGCTACCATGCAGGTCATCAACTCCTGGTATCAAGAACAGGTCGGCTAACAGATGTATTAGCTCTCATTTTAATGTTGTAGGTTGATTAATATGTTATTATATTGACGCGTTATTCGTGATGTTTAAGGAATATGTTTAATTGCTAATTTTATGTTGACCTATATTTATAATATTACATGTTCAGCAGCTAAATAGTTTACTTTATTTATTCTAATAGTAATAATACTAATGAACATTTATTAGAAGTAGTTTGTTTATAGTGGTATAATAAATAAAAATGATGAGATATCTAGAATCTTCTAAATAGCGGCTTCATATTAAGAATACAATTTGTTTCATTGTTATTAGTAATAACTTATTACTCAGTTACCCTATTTAAACATACAATAAACGACCACAGAAAACCGGAGACAAAGTTAAACCCATAATAATAATACTCGAGGACATTGAAATGTTTAACTCGGTGGTTCTTCAGGACTTCATTGCTATCTGCAGGTCAGACCTAAACTCATGCAAACATATGTTCATGAATGCGCGTATACTGTGTACAGCATAAACACATATACACAAGCATACATTATGTATGAATCATACAGTATGATACATATACATATAACATATTGTTTATTTTAACCACGTGTTCACATTGTATCAGTATTAATATTGTTATTGACATTGTTTTTAACACCCCTGATTGGGTAAAATATCTGCATATTTGTGTATAAATATAATATAATACAACACACATACATACATAAACCAATGCACATACACATACACACATACACACACAAGTGCACACACACATACACACATATACCAACATGTGCATACCGCACACACACACACATATACACATGTATACTCACACGTGCGTATACATTCACACCACCCGTGCTGCTGCCTCCCTAACAGTAAATACCTGAACAACGGTCTGCCCGTGATGCTGGTATTCGGTATCGCCACCTGTATCGAGTCTGTGCATTCACTGCTGAACAGCTCCACCTCTAACCTGCTGACCCTGCAGACGTTTCAATTGGAGGCGAGTTCTCGCTTTCTGGGCTCCATCGTTGAGAAGGTTCCGAGTGCTTCTAAAACTTCTAGTGTTGTTGTTACTATAGTATCTAGGTCATCACCGCGTTTATCATCATATAAGTGCGAGAAGTGATCAATATTGTAGGTATTATAACGTAATATATATTTTTATATATATATAGAATTGAATAGAATGGAAATAGTGTTAGGAATAATTTTATTTCAATGTTTTTTCTTTTAACATTAATTTGATATTTTATTTTTTTTATTTTTCAAATGGCTTAAAAATTAGAAATAGTTATTTTCAGGTTATCGCCAGTGATTTAGTCATATACATATATTTAACAAGGTAATGCACTATAAGTATGTTACTAAGACATATCGTCTATTCACATAAATCACTTACCTTCGATACGGTAGTTTGCCATCCCAGTACACCTGTACTCGTGTTATTAAAGTCGACATCAACACAGGTGATACTGACCAATAAGATTGCGTTCAAGATCTCTGCTAAAGTATTCTCACTGATTCTAGACATATTCCTGTACCACGATTTCTCCGTTAATAACTTCACTAATGCGTTCAAGGTAAGTGATGCCTCTGGGTTACTACAGTAGTAGTTGTGGTGGTGGTGGTAATCAGGGTAACTATGCATACAACGCCCCTACCTATTTCACACCCCTACCTATTTCACACCCCTACCCACAGTTAACAAAGCTCCACCACTACTCCCCCTTCCCCCTCTACATCTATAATAATGTATATATTAACGTAGACTATTTTAAAGTTGACATTAATCTGATTTACTGAAACTATTTTCAAAAAATGTAATATATTTATAATGATATATCCCTCATTTATAGATGGAATAATACAAAGTTTACCTTAAAACTAGCTGATTTAGCCAACCTAACTAGATATTTTACGCAACAAATAATTATCTAAATTAGCAGTTCATTATTTATATATTTAGATAGAATATTTCAATCTTTATCCCAAACCTAATTTACCTCCCTGCCACCCCACAGTTAACAATACTACTACCTGTCTTCCTTTACTACCTCTCCTTCCTATCATATCCTTCCTATCATCCGTCCCCTTCCCACAAATAACAATACTCTACCATTACCTGCATTCCTCTACTCTCGGTTATTAAGGTATGCTCTCCCTTCAAATCACCCTTATCCAACCCCCATACCAAAGTAAACAATTCTACACCACAATTCCCTCCCCTCCACACCTAAATTGTATCCTCTCTGTTTGCTATGCTGAAACACTGCTCCCTCCACCCTATTATTCCACCCTCCCCCCACCACAGATAGCAATATTGCACCATTACTCCCTCCCTCCTCCTCCTTGCCTCCTCCCTCCCCTCCTACTTAACTCTCATATACCACTTTCCCATCAACCCCATAGTTAGCCATGCTACAACAAGACTCTATCCCTCCTCCCCACTTCACTACTCTATCCTATTATCCCTATTATCCCTATTAGACATATTATCCCTAACTTCCCTCCTCCTCTTCCCCACACCACAGTTAGCCATGCTGCAACACTACAACTCCTGCTCTACCAGTTTCCTATGCGACAACCACCTCGACGTAGATAAACTAACTGAAGAACAGATAGATCTAGTGATTGAAATTCCTTCATTCTCCTGGTCCGTCCTAGCATTAAGCCACGCCCTCAGCTGTCAATCAGTCAAACTAATAATCTCTAAACATCACACATTATAGCTATCTCGATCAGTGGAACAGCTTCAAGTCGATTGTATCTAAATATAGATTTATGAGGGTTTATATACATTATTTATTAGTATATACGTATTAAATAATAATAATGTATAATATAATACATATGTATATACATACATGTATAAAATAATATATATATATATATATAAATAGATATAAAAAATATGCTTTATTTTATTATCATATTTCAATAGAAATTGTATGTTTACAATTACTACTCATCATATTTATGAAAATAGCATTCTATTTTATTATTTATATTTATTTATGTATCAAAAATATATTATACTTATATAAAATATGTCTGTTTTTACATGTACACTATGCATTGCATACTATACATGCATAGAGTGACATTATTATTTTGAGTAAACATTGTTTGAAGTTTTGATAATTATTTTTCGAGGCAAAAATATGTCACTTTTGTATCTATTTACATGAAATAAATGTAATGCCGCTCAGTATGAAATATTGATGGCAATACTATCGTTTTCAAAAACGAATTGTTAAAGTATTGTTACATAATAAAGCATGTTACAAGATTTTAATAATTTTACCTTAAAAATGAACCTATTTATTATATTTCACGAATAATGGATGTATATTTTACGAAAAATGGATCTTAATATAAAATAATGTTATATTCTTAAAACAAACACTATAAATTAAAATGTTATTGTATTCAAATTTACATGTAAACAAATATATACTAATAATTAGAAATAAATTATTTTAAGTATAGATTGCGAAATTTTTATTGATTTCACAAATTAATTTAGATAGGACATATCTATAATTAGAGAGACATATCTTTGCCTCGCAAAATCATTATTTTAACTTTAAATATAGATATAAATAAATTTAATATTTCTTAATATATATAATTATGTTTCTTTAAATAAAGTTCCTTTATTAGTCTGTAAGATCACATACCAAAGATATTATGAAATAAATAAATGTAAACAATTTGGTTTTATTTTTTTTAAATCGTTAATATATAAATTATAAAACATTATATAATACTATACAGAAGTTAGGCATTTGATTTCATAATAAATTAAATATGTATATATTCACTTTATCATAAGACATTCAAAAATCCTTTTTTATATCATTTCTAGACTGTTTTCATGGATAATTTGTTGACGGATATTAAAAAACATAGTATAAGTATTATTATGTAGTAAAGCAAATGTTAACAAACATGTTGTGGTTTTAACTATGCATGCGATAAAGCTAATTGTTTCACCAGATCACCATCCGAGATAGACTAAGAGACCTCAGCGAGTATCACACGAACATGTACTGTATGCTGAAGTATCTGGTGACCTTCATCCGCGACCTTCCTGGCCATCCCCTCGGCAAGCAGGTTAGCCGTAACCTATATGTAACGTTTGCTGGACATGACCTTCATCGACCTCTCTCATTGACCCCTCTGTGTAGTATCGGGAAACCTACGTTATCTGTATGCTGTCAGGAGTGAAGGATGTCGAGGTGTACGCGGAATCTATTAAATTAATGAGGTTTCCATCCAAACCCGTGTATAGTGTAGTATCGTCAATTTATAATGTAGAATAATATATGCAATAATAATAATCTAAAAAGAGGAGTTTTTAAATTATAAAATAATTATTAATTTAAAAAATTATTTATATATTTTTTAATTAATTATTCTATAATTATATCCTATTATTATTTATTATACACCCTATGTAGTCTATACACCCTATATGGAGAAATTAACGCTATATATCAGTATACACCCTATAATAATATATACCTATACACCCTATAACAATTTTATGTGTCTAGAAACTTATCACGGGTGGAAGTTACGAAATGTTTAAAAGAATGTATTGCGATAACTAAAGACGTACGAACCCATGACCTCGATATTATCAAACAGCAAATGAATAATTATTTAAAGGAATACGATAATTTAGATGGTTCGTATGTATATAAATGACTAATTAGGTATAGTTACATATGTATATATACCTTATATGTATCTACAAAAATTAACTTACCATTACTATTTACTTTCACAGAATGGCTTTTTTTTATTTGTCCATATATTTTGATTTTTAATTTATTTTGTTAAAAATTTAAATATTTATTTTAAAATGATCAAATTTGAACTCCTATGACAGTAAGAGAGCCCTTTTTGTTATATTTTGTAGTTTTCTTCATAGAAAAGTGTCATCTATAATAACTCCTCTTAATCATTTCAGATATGATAAATAAAAAAAATTTTAAAACCGACAAAAATTCAGAAATCGATAATAATATTAAAAAAATTTAGAATTTATATTAAAAATATCGAACAAATTTAAATCCCAGATATATTCATGAATAAATCACTTACAAGTAAAAATGGTACTTTAAATATATTTGTTATAAAAATAAAACACCCTGAAAATTATTTAAATATTCAAAAATAAAATAATAAAATCGTACTACAGAAATTACAATTTTATTTTTTATTTTTTTCTAGAATGAAAAAAAATATCAATAGTAGAAGAAGAAATTTTATTTAGACATCGTTTAAACAATTAAGTTAACAATAATGTATAATGAAATAATAAGAAAGTTATAGTGTAAATAAATATGTTTTTAATAATAAGAAAGTTATAGTGTAAATAAATATGTTTTTAAATTCTTTTTGAACTTTTCTGAGTTTCTTTCAGCACGGAGTGTTGCAGGTAGTGAGTTCCAGGCTATCGGTGCTTGTGACGAGAAGGCGTGAACGGGCAGCAGTAGAATGTATTGTCGTTTTAGGTTGTATACGATTAACATGACACGGCCTGAGACTTCTTGTCTGGTCGATTCTCTCTATCAATTCATATAAATATGACGGCGTTTCAAAGTGGAGTGCATTATGATTCATAAGAAATATTTTATAGATGTTTCTATCTTTTATGGGTAGCCAGTGTAATTCCTTCATTAATTGTGTAATGCTGATATGGTTATTTTCTTCTCGATGAGGTAGCTTGTGAATTATACGTAAAGCATATATATAAGCATATCGTTGAAGGGAGGTAAGTTCAGCCAATGTGATAGCTGGTAGACCTATAAGCAGCACATTACAATAATCGAAAACACCTAATACTAAACTAGTCACTAAAATTTTGCAAGTAAAGAAATTTAAAGATTTTCTGATTTTTTTAATTCTGTACAGTTGAAAGTTTACTATACGAATTTTTTCTGATATAAAAGATTTCATGTCGTGGTTAGAATTCAAAATTACACCCAAGTTCTTTATCGTTTGTGATGATGATAATAAACACTTGTCAAATGAAAAAGTGAACGATGTTGAAAAGTGTTTAGAAGTGTGATTGACGTACATTACTTCAGTTTTTAAAGGGTTCAGTTGTAATGAGTTTTCATGAAACCAGATAGAGAGTTCACATAGACAGTTCTGCAAACGGATGTGGGCAGATGAGTCATTTTCATTATCAGCATCAGTAAAAATTTGGATGTCATCGGCGTATGAATGAAATTTAATCAATAGATGGTTGGCGAAGATTTTGAAAACAGGTGATAAGTATATCGAAAAAAAAAAAATAGTAAATTTAACTAATTTAATGTTTATTATATATGTATATCATAATTATATAAATAAAAAAATAGGATATACTTATTCAAAAAGTGCACAGTTTTATTGCACTTTTTAACAACAACATTTTCTGGTCATCTCAATATTTTGTTGGAAAAATTATAATTTTTTTATTTTACACCATGCAAATATATATATATATATATATATATATATATATAGATTTACAACAAAGTGTGGTGCTTAATTAAAATTATTTATCAAATAAATAATCAAATAATTATAGTCATTTAAAAATTAAATAAAAAAATTTATTTAAAATTGTTACGTAATTTTTTACTTTATTAATATAATAATATATTTATACACTTATATGATAAATATCTAATTTTTATGATAACAGGCATATGTACAAATACATAAAAAAACATAAGTAAAATAGAAATTTATATTAAATCTTAAAATTTATTTATTTTTTTTTTTTTTAATATTTATTTATTGAAATCTCATATATATATTGAATACAATACAAATAGCGGATACAAATGGACCCCTCAAGAAGTCATAGACTTGTACATGTTATAAATAACTGTGAGAGGCCCCGGACAATACAATACAAATAGTAACATTTTTTTTTCATGTGTTTTGATTTATCGTTTATTAAGTTCTTTATAAACACAAGAGAAAATCAAGAACTGCCTGGAGTCGAACCCGGGACCTCTGGCTTACTAGCTTTTTGGTTGTCCCACTGAGCCATCGACCCCAGACTGATTTTTATATTTATAAATGCAAATCATTTCATCGTAAGTGACTAATTAAAAATTTTTCGAATAAACATTTTTTTTATATTATCTGTATTTTTTAATATAGATTTGTATATATTTAGTATATAAAATTCGTATTCATTTGAATAATTGTAGAATAATATAGTCATTTTGTATAAAAAGATAGTAAAAAGATATAATAAATATTGTTAATTTAGCTTAAATTTAACTTTATATAATTATATATATAACTTATATAGAATTATGATTACATTGATTACGATTAAGTACTATTTATGCATTATTAATAAAATAATATATATAATAAATTATCATTATCAAATTGGTTTAGAAAAAAACGGATAGATTATGAAAAAAATGAAAATACAATTTAAAAACCGTTTCAAATCATTTAAACGCGAGCAATAATAAAAAACGCGTATTTTTACATCGCTAACAGTGACATATCATGGCTACTCCGCTCTCACTCCCACCCCGCCCCGCACTCGTAGAATTGGAGAGGTTGAAACCCTTCAAGCCCGCAGTCGTTGACAACAAGGTCACTACCACCAGCACGACCTTGCCCGCGTGTAGGAACATACAAGATCTTCGGTCGGCCATCAAGAAAATGACAAACTTAAATCTTCCGAAGTCGACCTCCCATCATGATGACCTTCGTAAGAGATTCATTAACTTCCTCGATAATATATTCAAGTTAGACCGGTGGCGCCATCTTTCTCCCTCTCTAGTTTGCAGCACCTTTATAATCTGTCATATCTCTCTAGACTGCCACCCCTCCTTATTATGCCATCTATCTCTATTGCACCTTTACATTATACTTGATTACTTAAACTGATCGTTACTAACGTAAACATATCCACAATAACACGATGTTACGGTTACGACCAATATTATGTAATGATAGTGAGTTATATTAGAGAGTTAATATTCATCGCATAACAATGTAGTGTAAATAATCACTTACTAGCAGAGGTATTACTAAAGGGGATATCCCACTACCATTATTTCCGGAAATGTTTCTAGAAAATGATTTTTTAGCAAGTTGTAGTGGGATACCTCCTTTAAAATTACTATATTTCAGGTAAGTTGCCGGAAAGTAAGGGGTTTCCACTACAATTGTAGTTAACTTGCTAGAAAATCACATTCTAGCTAACATTTCCGGACATTATTTCCGGAAATACTGGTAGTGAGATATCCCTTACTAACGAACCTAGCGATATCGTAATAAGATGATCGCCTAACAGGAAATACCTAGTGCTGCCGAGGAATAACTGCAAAGAGATGTGTCTCTACGAAGCCAACTACTACTGCGAGACCGCCAACTACAACCTGAACGCCTGCGGTCAGCTCAGGAAATCACTGGACGCCGGCATTAGGGCCAATATTCAGAGAGCCCTCGCTGAACCCCACTATTACATTAATGTTTGTTACTCCCGGTACCACTAGCCTCGTGTAGTAAACGAGGTGATGATTTAATGGGGCCATAGTTCACACTTTAGATTACGTAATATCGCAGCGTGTCGCGACCTGGCTCGTGAGATGTACATTTCTTTAAATCATTTTACTAAACAGTTTCATCTATAACTTTCTTATGGGATAAAGTTCTAAATGTTTTGATAATTTTTTCATTATTTTGATAAAAATTGAGAATCACCAGGCCTATTTAAATTTAACATGCAAATGATAGGAACATTAATGCGAAGAAGATAATGCTAATATAAAAATATATATTAATATTTTTATTTATGTGTAATTATATTATGCTTTAAATAGCATATTATGTAAGGTTTTATTATATAATAGAATCAATTATTATACTAAAAATAAAATACTAATTTAGGAAATATTAATAATTATAGGATTTATTATATATTTTTTTTAATATAAATTGTCATGAATTTATAAAAATAAAAATATAAAATTTATCATATATAATATGATAATATATATATGATTACCATTCCCATTTTGGTAGACATTACTAGCATAATATTAATCATTTGGTACACAATTTCCTGTCCACCAAATATGTATTGCAATAATTGATCATTTGTTGGTATAAAGTGTATAAATAATATAAAATTATTGTAAATAAGTTATATTATGAATATATGAACTATATTTGCATATAATTTAATAATTATTTTAAAATCTATAGAATAAGTAATTTAAATAATGATTGAATTAATTCTCTATATATATATATTGAATCCATTAATATAATTATTTAATAGACCATCAATGAAATACATAGTATTATTGTATATATGTTTATAGTGTGTTGATACATTTCAATTTTATATTATTTAATGATCATATATATTAAATACAAAAATAAAATATTATATTTATATATAAACAGATTTTAATTTATTTATTCAATTGTTTTAATTAAATGCAAAAATTATTCTTAATTTTTTACAAATTAATTAACTTATAAATAATATGTTTTGGTAACATTATTTTTATATATTTTTATTATTCACCCCCTCTGAACATAGCTAATGCCTTCACTCCCCTCCACCCTCTCTGAACATAGCTAATACCTTCACCCCCTCCACCCCTGTAGAACGCCTCACTGAACATGGAGAAGAGCGTGATCAGCGACAAGCTGCCCGACCTGTGCATCGCCTACAAGCTCCACCTGGAGTGCGGCAAGTTCATCAACCTGTACGACTGGCTTCAGGTTACGTACTGACCACTGACCACCACTGCCGGCAACACCGTAGCGGTCACTGTTACCTAACACACACACTGTTGCGTGTAGTACAATTAACACGGGAACGTATACAACTACACATAACGCTAGAGTTATTTATGTATATATTTATATTTCAATACAATACTATGAACAGTTTTTAGTATATCGTATTATTATATAGGATAAATTATAAAACCACAAATGAAATATTAATACTAAGAAATATTAATAATATAGGATTTTATTCTATTAATAATGATTTTTACAAATATAAACATATGTACATAACCATTCCTCCTGCTACAGGCATTCAACATGATCCTCGAGGGAGATGACATTCACAACAAAGAGTCTACCGCTAAATTACAGTATCCTTTACTTGACTCCGATTCTGTGAATTCTCAATAACAATATCTAATTATACCTACGCAATACTTATTTAGATAATATCTTAAATTAAATTAGTTATTTATATAATGTGTGATAAGTATATTTATAGATTTATAAAAATGTATGTATTTATCTAAATTTATGTATTTATCTAATTTTTACTACATATAATTTAACCATTTTTCACAATAAGTTAAATAAAATTAAATAAGAATGTATTATATATAATCATTATATATACATTTTTATTAAATAAATAGTGTAATCAAAGGATCATCTGCTTATAAGCATGTATACATATATTATTGGAATTTTACCCTTGAATTATTTTATCTTATTAAATTATGAGAGTTGTTACTTAATATATGATCATGTCTAAATAGTAATACAATGTAATATATAATATAATATAGTAAGAATGTTGATACAAATTAATAATAAAAAAACATCTTTCATTTAAATCAAATTTATAAATTTGTATTTATAATAATATATTTAATTTTTTTTTAATATTTGAAAATTTTATTAAATATATTTACTCGTAATCATTCATAATTAATTGTTATGTTATTATAATTATATAATTTAATGATGAAAGATTATTTATCAAAATGGTATATAAAATTTAAAATAAATTGTTAAATTTTTAAAATAAGTTAAAAATAATGCAATTTTAATATATTAATGTCAGTTATCTTTGAAAACATTATAATACATGACGAAAAGTGTACATTTCTTGGTTAAAAAATGTAACTAAATACCTATATAAAGTTAATTAATACGATCTATATATATAATAATTTAATATATTAAAAATACTAAATTAATATTATCCTTAATTTATTTCAAAAAAGAGCGAGATTTATTCGCTGCGTATCAGAACTCCAGTTCCTGGGTTTTATAAAGCCTACGAAAAGGAAGACGGATCACGTTGCAAGACTTACTTGGGCCAACTAATCATGCATCGTGAAATCTATATATTTATAATAAAACTTCTCACTATTCTTTTTATTTTGTATATAATCAAATTATTTGTTGATCTAAAATATGTATAGAATTATTCTGCGAATCAAATAACCTGAAAATTAAATATTTATCCTACAAACTCGATGATTAGTAATTATAATTTGTGGAACCAACATTTTGTTTATTATAACTTATCGAACATTAACTAACATATATGAAAATAATGTACATATTAAAATACCGATATATATATATATTCTAATAATAATATATGTACACGTACACAACGATATAACATACTCTATGAGTGTGTTTATATACTTGTCATACTTTACACTAACAATCAGAAACCTAATACCGAAAGGTATTGTACAATCGTTGTACTTCTACTATTACCTATTACTTCTTACGCGAGACTTCACTTCTTATCAGGCTTTTCCACCGCTACAAAGATTGTAAGCAATACGTTAGTGTCGGTGCATGTTCGATTTAGTGAAACACAACAGATACTAAGTATATTAACTATACGACGACTAATAAATACTAGTGCTCTTGTTATAATGCTATTGTTGCCTATATGCCTGCTATTATCGATGCAGAACATCTAAGTGAGTTTTTATACTGAAAATAATATCATTGCTCACAACAATCTAACGATTTTATCGGTACGGATATGAATGTACGACTACTGCATTGTATCGTAGCACGACGAAATATACGATGATTTATCATGTCCTAAATCAGTGTCCTAACAAAGGACATAGCTGCCTAATTAATCGTGGTAACAATGATCACATCATAATGCAACGTGAGCGTGCGCGTTACATCTTTGTTAGCCGGTTTGCGTTGGTTGTCTAATAGCGCTAGTTTAGCTCTCTGCCTTCTTTGCGACGCCGTCAATGCAGCTAGATCGGTAGGAAGTGATCATTGTCTTTGATATCGAGGATCAGGTTAATGGCATCGGTGTAAAGAAAGTAGATATGCAATGTATGTAAAAAATAGATACGCTAATGGCGGTTTTCTCGACAAAATTGTATCAGCGATTGTGATTGGATATTATTGTCGAACATAAATGTCAATAAAATAGTATTATATTAGATATATCTTCAATTCATAGACTTATAAATACTAAATTATGAATAATATTGAGTCGTATTATATATGTATAAATATTATTATTTTTAGTACAGATAGTACAATTTGTAATTTAGTAGTAGGTTTCGACTGCAGCGCCTCTATATCGTAAAGTGCCATAGACTACATTCAATGTCTTATCCACTTTCTTTACATCGATAGTTAATACACAATAAGCTTAATTGTAATATTCATGTTTTAATGCTATCCGGAGAAATGTTTGACCTCTAATGATACCATCCAAGGTCATGGTGTTAATGATTCCTCGGTTTACGCGTCGTGACTCGTTGATTCGATACAATACTGAGCCAGTTATTAATGTGGCTTTTTTAATAATCATAATCTGATATAATCAGCCTGTCGCGTGATTTCACCTGCGAATCGTTAAAACCCGAGGTCTAAGTATATTTCTATGATAGTTGATACAATTTAATGATAACGAGTTTAGTAGAATTCATAATCGATACATAAAATACTAGATATTCTGATTATATGATCGTTACATAGGTCTAATAGGAATAGAAATTACAACGTGGTACACAGGGACTCATTAGGAGATCATGGGATTACACTAGGAGAACATGGGGTTACACTATGGGGGCTTATTAGGAGAACATGGGGTTACACTATGGGGGCTCATTAGGAGAACATGGGGTTACACTATGGGGGCTCACTAGGAGATCATGGGGTTACACTATGGGGGCTCATTAGGAGAACATGGGGTTACAATATGGGGGCTAATTATGAGAACATGGGGGCTCACTATGAGGGTATGTGGGGCTCACCATCAGAGGTCACCTACTAACGGGGTTCGGCTAATTTAGCGTTGATCGCCGAGAACGATTCCACAATCAGTGATCTCTTCGTAACGAAGTCTTCAACTGTCGCCTCGCTGGAACTCGTTATCCAGGTCTCAGCTTCAGTGCAGACGGAGTTTATTAAGTTCTGCAGTCGTTAGTCATTGACGTTAATAGTCATCGTATGATAGTATAATCGTTGGCGGGTGTGTGTGATATACACTCGGGCCGTATTTATGCGGTAGATATCAGACAATCTTAGACTAGAATCCGCGATCACCTTTCATTGTATCGTAGAAGCACCACGAAATGTACGACGATGAGTCATAGATATTTACACCGTACAGTGTACACTATACACACTGTGCAATGTACACTATACACTGTGCAATGTACAATGTGCACTGTGCAATGTACAATGTGCACTGTGCAATGTACAATGTGCACTGTGCAATGTACAATGTGCACTGTGCAATGTACAATGTGCACTGTGCAATGTACACTGTGCACTGTGCAATGTACACTGTGCACTGTGCAATGTACAATGTGCACTGTGCAATGTACAATGTGCACTGTGCAATGTACACTGTACACTGTGCAATGTACACTGTGTAGTATACAGTGTACACACGCATTTTAGCTGTGGTTTTAATGATGCGTCTAACCTGCTTATTATATTACAATTATATAATAATGGCTGATCGGATGTGCCTTAACTCCTAACCGTATACTGGCAGCGTGGCCGCTTATGAATTATAGGTGAACACTACTATGTCAAGGTCGAATAATTTAATGATATAACAGTACGTACTGGGAGTATACTTTTAATCTACAAATCAATAAGTGTACCTAGTATTAATTCCGACGCAGTAATTATATGGTAAATATACAATAATAATTATAAACAATCAAAATAAATATATAAAATTATTATTAACTATATGCACTATTACATATATATATAATTATTTCTACCCTATAGGATATCAATAAATAAATACGCTATAAAAACTACCTTATCTTCCCTATTCAGTCGACCTAGATTCTTTTCCCCGTCTGTCATCACGTCTCTCATACGAAACACTTCGGTCAAGAGAAGATGTTTAGCTTCGGCCCACTCCAAATACTCGACCACGTCCTCCTAGGTAAAGGTCGTACGAGGTCATGAGTGAACGACTCATGCCATGCGACTTTGATATCTACGGTTACAGTATATACGCTAGTTCTACAGATGTTCATATCTTAACGTTCACTAACTACGTTGTATGATTATTAATTTATTATTTTATAATATATTAAAGATTAGTGAAAAATATAGATAAATTTTCTATATTTTCCTAATTTGTTCCTTAAATTATAATTACTTAAGTAATATATTAGTTATATTAGAAGAGTGTGAAACTTTAGAATAGAATTTAGTAAGAACTTTATAATAGGGGTGTCGCTATAGAATATAGTAATGACTTTATAATAGGAGGCATTACGATAGAATATATACATATAATTGCATCGTAAACTTGTTGATACCGTAGAGCGATATCGCGAGCAGTTTGCGAATTCTTCTTAGTCAGCGTAAACACCTCGGCCCCATTCTCGACGAGCAGCTCCACCGACTTCTTCTTGCCCCAGGCTGCGGCCTGATGCAACGCGCTGTAGCCTATCGGAGTCGAGGTAATCGGGTCATCAATTGTTGCATCACTCACTCGGTGAGATGTGTAATACTTTAATATACTTGTGAAGTAATAAATAGTATATAGAATGTAAATAATTATTTATATATATACAAATAATGACAATGGGGTATTAACATGGATTCTTCTAAATTTTATAATAAATAACATACACATACACTGAAAAAGAATTCCAGACTTTTCGTTTAAAAATATCAGAGTTTCGTATAAGAATTACAAATGTTTCGTATAATAATTTCGTCTGATATTTTTATACGAAACGTCTTATACGAAAGTCCGGTATACGAAAACGTCTGTCACCCCTGAAAAACACGCACAAACCGGAATTAGAACAATCGTTGACGTCTACACCCCTCGCTATCAGTTCAGTGACAATCTCGAGTCTCTGCAACAGCGAGGAATAGTCTAGAGCAGACTTGTCATCTTCGTCTCGTTCGCTGAGAAGTTCTTGTATCGTCTCTTTTTCAAGTTTTGGTTTACCTTGACATTTGATATAGTTCATCGGTATTGCTTCATAAGTTCTAAAGGCACTCTAGATATTATTTAATTGAAGATGTATCTAAAACAGATTTATAATGTGTGTGAAAGAATAGTGTTAATCGATAAGATATATGTGTAATAGACTTCAATATTACTATTGAATTAAAACTTCTGAGAATTAAAATATATGTAATTTTTTATTATAAATTAAGGTATATTGATTTAATTAAGTATATTAAATAGACATGGTTAGGGGGCGTACATTAAGAGTGCTCATTCAGCTAAATATGGGCTTCCAACATTGGCGAATTCAGAATGGCTACTATGCAGTATAATAAAAAGTCAAAACATTTATTAACAATGTTTGACCATCCTAGGGTGTGCAATAATTCCTCGAAGTTTAACATGGAGAGAATAGGAAATTTAACGTGGGAATTTTAAAAATACATAAAAATGACTTTAACCTAGTAATAATTGATTTTGTATTTGGAAATTTGAATAGCATATAGAATAAATGAGAGTATTATGGAAAATTTAAAAATTATAACTTTTTAACTTTTTCATATAAATGAAATTAATGAATTTTTTAAAAACTATTTTTTAAGTTAACACATTCTTTTTTTTTACAATTTATTTATATATCTAAATAATATAAGGTGGAATAAGAAATATAAAATGGAAATTATAAAAAATATATATTTAATTTATAAAAATGAAATATTTATACGACTTTTATTATATTTGTTGTGAAAAACTCAATATATTTCATAAAGTTATAAAAAACGAACAACCATTTTTGTTTCACTTCTAGTGATATTTTTTAGAAAACATATAAAATATCTACTATAATTAGAGCTAGGAATAACAAATTTTAAGAATGAAGGTGTGGCAACTTTTTTCACATATTTTCGTATATCATCGTTATCAATTATTTTTCTATAATACTTTTCAATGTATTATTTTACTCATTTTTTACAGTCGATCGTTTCGACAATATTCTCTAAAATTGAATAATTTGTATTTAATAGTCTTATAACATCTACACTTAACCTAAACACACTTTCCCAGAAAAAGTTTACCAAACGATCACTCGTATAGCACGACGTTGCCATATATTAATATATTAATATATATTAACGTAATACAATATAACAGTATCGTAAAAATATTACTATTTCATAACAAATATATTAGCGATTTTAATATTATAAAACGTATATTAATCATAGTAGCTCATATAATTACTTACCATCTTCGGATTCTAAGAATGAGATGAACTCATCAATTTTGCCATTCTGCACCCTCAGCATCATCTCCGCGACTAGTTGGCACATCGGCGGCATTTCTTGCACGGGTGAACGATTTGTCGCTGAATTTAACTTCGACATTCCTACACATTGAACAGTATCTATGAAAGTGTCTATTAAAATAATAGTGTATAATAATATTAGTGAATATTATAAGTGAATGTCAGTGATATAAAGATGTTCTTTCAAATTACGAAAACGGCTTCGGAAATTTTTAAGTGAGAGCGAAGATTTAAAACTATATGTATGTATACAGAAATATATGTACAGATTCAACATCAGATATTGGATTAATAAATTTTATAAACAAATATTTGAACAGAAATGTATGGATCATGTGTCCATATACTCATAGATCCACCCACTTTATTAAGAAAAGAAGTTTAGATAAATATTATATTATGAAATATAAATCATATTGAAATAAGAATTATATCACATATATATGAATCAATGTAAAATAATCATTACAAAATATATATATATATATTATATATTTTATATATGAAGAAAAATGTAACTAGTAACTATTTATAATAAGTTAACTTATTACAATTATAACATATAACATATGCATAATATAATTGTAATATTAAGAATTAGTATAATCATTTATTTAAATATTATTAAATAAAATATAATAGAATTTAACATGAATATTTCATAGTAATTATATTAGAAAAATATATACATATATGTATAAAATAATAATCAAACAAAAATAATTTTCTAATAGATTTTAGATGGAATATAGTTTGCCATATAGGATACAGCCTACAATACATTATTGTAAATAATTGTTATTTTTTTATTTATAATATTTTCCTTTACAAGTTACCAAATATATCTCATACTTCAATAAATATTACAACTATGTAGTTTCTATGGAAATATTTGACATGTGTAATATATTATAATAAGACTTGAGACCATCGATATAAAGAAAGCTTTCTTTATATCGATGCTTGAGACTAGTAAATTTCAATTCCGTAAATCCAGATAAAATTTAAATATTAGTAATCATATAAATGTATCTCAAATATTTCATAAATACATAAACAATTTAAAATATTAAACATATTTAAATAACGTTAGATATTGTACTTGATATCAACGTATGTATTAGGGTGTATTCAATGTATCACAGTTATAAAAAACCACAAGGGATTTTGTTATACATCCTCAATCGTGATTTGAAATATCACAATATATTTATATAATAATGTGTTTGGGAAAATTGAAATTAGATCAATGTATAACTATTTGAAAATCACTATAATACAATAATGGTTATAATTATATAACTACACAGGGAATTTATATTCGAAATAGTAATTATTATTATACATAAAATAAACGTATAAATCCGGAATAAATATGGAATAATTTAATGTAAAATAAAGAAAATAATTATATATCATTTTAATATAATAATACTATATATATATAAAAACTTATATTCAAATAATATATAGGTGCAATTTACAATTAATTATATATTATTTAATTTTTTTATTGAGATGTCAAAGCACCTGCATATAATATATGATATATTTAATATAATAAATAGGTAAATAAAATTTATAATATAAAATATAATTGTCATTTATATCACTATAGTACATAATTATAAATAACATTAGTATATAATTATAAAATAGATAACCTTTATATCTATAAATATATAGTATTTGTCCGTATATTGAATATTACTAGGTGTATTTATTAATTTATAAGATTATTTTATTTAAATTTATAGTAACTAATATAAACAACAAAGACATGAGTCATTTTAATAACAAATTAATAATACATGGGATTAATTTATCCAGATTTATTGTTACCATAATGTATATACCTAATATCAAGACCTCCTATAACCTCGTGGGTTATAGGAGGTCTTGCTAATATAAACATTACTACATTTGTATTTATAATTATTAATATATATATATATGTATTATAAAAGTATAGTAATATTCTCCCTGGTAATATTATAATATTTAACAAGATTACCTTTTCAATTCAAGAGATTTTAATTTTTATTATTTTGTGAATCTTTTATAAAAAATATACCTTTTAAAATATAAATTATATATTCTCATGGGATGAAATTTCATTTTAGAAGTATTTAAATGTTGTTGTTTTTATTTATAATAGGATAATTTAGATTATTTGAATACATATCATAAATCACTCATATGATTTAACCAAACTATATTATATGTTAATAATATAAAATGTAATAACATAGTTATGTATTATTGGTATTGAATAAGTTATTCAATTGCAAGTGATTATTATTTTATAAATTTATATCGTATGTTATAATACATATTTTAATGCACCTGCATTGCAGGTCCTGCAATGATACCATAATTTCTATAGTAAGGTACAATGTTCATAGTTTAGTAGATATTACCTCATATCACCACAGTATTATAGCAAACACTGCACAATGTAAATATTATATCAGTAATATTTATATAATAAATATTAATGATTATAAGTGATATACAAATAAATATACATATTAGAACCATATATATATTATTTCAAAAAAGTATTTAGTTTTAAGAATAACTTCAAGCTTAAATTATATAATTTAAAATTAAATAGTTGATTATTATGAATTAAAGTAACAATAACAACTTAAATGAGAAGTAATCAATTTATAACAAATTATTAGAATAATTTACTATTAATTCTTAGTATAACCAAAGCCCTGGGCTTTGGTATAACTATTGGTGCAATTAAATATAATATATTTTATTATTTAAAATTATTTATTTAAATATTAGTTAGTATGAGATATTCATTATTATTTATATTATGGAAGTTGTTTATTAATAAATAATTAAGATTATTTCTTATTTTAATAATAAATTAAACATAAGCATTAATGAATATTTATTGGCAGTGTTTTATATTATATATATATATATATATGTTATACGAATAGTAATTATATTATATATTAACCAGAATAAGGTAATAAAGGTTTAAGAATAAAAACAATTAATGGCGATTATGTATATATGATAATAATAAGACGAACGCAGTCAGTTCTATAACTACCGGAGTGGTTACATCATCTGTGTTCATCACACCTAGAACCACTTTATTAAGATTGATTAAAATCATCGTATTAGTTAGTGTCAAAATGCCTGATTTCCATTCCGTAAGGTAATACGATAAAACCACCCGACTGCAAAATAAATGATTCCGCTGATGATATTTGAAAGCGGATTGAATCCTGTTCCGAGTAACTTAGTAATGATACTAAGCCTAACGTAAATTTTATGAAATGTAACGCATGCATTATAGAATAGATAGGCAGTGTTCAGTGTTTGCTTTGTATAATATATAATTTAGATGTTAAAGCTGAACAATATATTCACGTATTATGGCGTATTAATACGCAGTATGATGTCATATAATGTAATATGATGTTATACGGGTTAAGGTTCGGGATGAAATTCGTACATCTTCTTGAAGTTATCGACTTTAGGATTATTCTGTATCCTGTTGAAATAGTTCAATTATAGATTATTGATTATTATTGGTAAATAAACATTATTTAAATTAAAATAATTAGATTACATTTTAAGTTAGTATTAAATAATACAATTATTATTTAATTTTCAGTTATTTTATATTCAATGATGAAAATCTATCTAATCGACTACTCTGCATAATAATATACTATTAGTATAATACTACTAAATAATATACTATTAGTATAATACTACTAAATAATATATAGAAATATATTATATTCTACAAGACATTTACATCGCATTTCTTAAAAGCTGAAGATATACTTGCGTATATTACCGCGCATTTTCGAATAATTGCAGTTTTTTTATAAATAAAACATATTAGTGAATATTTATAATCTGGCTTCAGCTTAAGATGATACGAGCATTTTGGAAAATAAGTAAAAAAAAAATGTTAATTATTTGAAATATGTAATATTTGAGATGTTAATATACTCACATTAAAATATTAGAGCTCAAAACGATTAATCAAATATAAAAATAAAGGTTTTATAACACTACCTATTTTTAAGAATAAATAACGATAAGAAATAATCTCTAAAAATACTGCATAAATACGTTTATATAAAGTTATTTTACAGAATTATTATTTTGTTATCTAATATAATATTTTGGATTACTATTACTATCATAATTATATATATATATATATATATATATATATTTATATCATATTGTGGATTACTATAATATACATATCAATTTTTGATTACTATAAAATATATATAATATATATATATA
The DNA here is from genome assembly GCA_964019155.1 of Osedax fenrisi. NCBI lineage: Eukaryota > Metazoa > Annelida > Polychaeta > Sabellida > Siboglinidae > Osedax > Osedax fenrisi. The sequence goes on along the minus strand of OZ025240.1, from coordinate 41,005,967 downwards.
TCATATTGTGGATTATTATCATAACTATGTATAATATACATATACATATAATATTTGTATAATAAACATACAAACACATATGTACTCAATTATTCAAATAAGCTCTATATTTTAATAACAAATATATTTCATTTTCAAATTTTCTTTACTCAGAATAATTATTTTAGTATAAATTCTTAAAAATTCAATAACGATGTAAATAATGCTCACATATTGATGAAATTTTCAGAATATATTAGTTATTATGTGTTTATTGACTTATATGATCATACAATTATTTTTATTATATCATATATAAAATATAATATAATAAATGTAAAAAGTAAGCTAAATTGTTACCATTATTAGATGAGTTGTATTTCCAAAAATATATAATATTTGCTCATTATGCTATATCAAACTATACAGAGCAGTCCTCCCTTCAATAAACATTTTACATAATTATAATATCTTAAGAATTTTTAAAGTTATTGACAATTAAAAAAATATAAAAATCCCTGTCTTTTTACATTGAATTTTCAAAACTATTTAAAACAAGGGTAACCCCTTAACGTATAAGCAGAGGCCGTTATTACATAATAAGGTACGTACCAGTTCTTATCGCTCCACTCTGCGTTGTGTGACTCGTAAAGATGGAATGTGTAGATGTTACGTGACCTCGATGATGTGTTCTCGTTGCTGTGATGCACCACGTGCCCGTCTATAGCTATCAGTGTACCTAAAGGGGCGGGGCATAGTGATCATGGTACATAAAGGGGCGGCGCATAGCTATCAATGTAATTGAGGGGGAGGGGCATAGCTACCAGGGTACCTAAATGTGCGGAGCATATCTCATCAGGGTATATGAAGGGGTTGGGTATAGCTATTAGTGTACCTAAGAGGAAGGGTGGGTGTAGCTGTCAGTTAACCTAAGGGGCAGGGTGGGTGTAGCTGTCAGTGTACCTAAGGAGGCGGGGTATAATGATCAGTGTACCTAAAGGGGCAAGGTGTGGTGGATAAAGCTATCTGGTTAAATAGCTAATGGTAAACGGAATACTATAATGTTGGAACTGACACGGGTACGATTGTATGTAGCGGGACAGTTGGTTAGATGGTCAGATGGTCAGGTTGACAGATGGTAAGGGTGATCATAGAAAAAAAAGTTTTTTTGGATACATCACATCTTATAGCTATTGAAATTCTAAGAATATATGTATACTTCAATTTTTTTTTGAGTCATTTTTTACGACACGACATACTGTCAATCTTTTTTTTAGTCATTTTTTACGATTTTGTACATGCACTGTTAAAATTCTAAGAAATTTCCAGGACATTTTTTTTTTAATTCTATTTTTTATATTTTCTATTCCATTATTATAAAATAAATAGTGTGTTAAAATTTGATAACAAATTATTCATTACAAAGGTTTTAAATACTTATTTTTTTATAATTTATTGTTTATAATGCAAAATTTGTATCTAACTACATGTTAAACTTCACGAGGCTGTCGTGTGACCTTAGATTAATAAAAATAAAAAAAAATGTGTGTGCTTCATTTTAATGGTATATTTATTAAGAAAAACATAGTCCAATATTAATCTGTTAATTTTCAATTTTCTATGATCGCCCTTAACAGATGGTCAGGTGGTCAGTTGGTCAGATGGACAGTTGGTCAGATAGACAGGTGGTCAGATGGACAGTTGGTCAGGTGGACAGTTGGACAGTTGGTCAGATGGACAGTTGGTCAGGTGGACAGTTGGTCAGATGGATAGTTGGTCAGTTGATCATATGGACAGTTGGTCAGGTGGGCAGTTGGTCAGTTGGTAAATTAGTCAGATGGACAGTTGGTCAGATGGACAGTTGTGTAGAAACAACGATAGCCTGACAATCTGTTCAAGTTCCCTTGCTACAAATGTCACATCCTCAGAAGAAGCAGTATGTGGTGTAGTGAGGCGCTACTTAATAATCATACGTACTACAAGACACTATCCAGTATACAACAGTAATGGTGGTGGTCTAGAGCTATTGTACAACTACGATTAAATGATATGTGATATTGAATATTATGAAACTTTAGTGTGCTGATTAATGCACTCATAATAATGATGTTCCGTTAACCTGTGTTCTGATTAATATACGCATATATTATGTAATCAAATTATTATATACTAAACAAATATTACAAATAATACACATATATGTGTCATTTATAGTGAAAATATAAAGATTTAAATATAAAGAATATATGTATACTCTAACTTATTTCTAATATAATTTTTTTTTCTTCAAAAAATTAAAATTAAGAACGTAGTGCTTCTCCTTAACTCGCTCGATCAATCAAACTACAGATGTTAATAACTATCGTCCATGTTATTTATATTTAATTATAGTATATTTGTATACATATCTAAAAATAGAAATTCACCTATACGATAATACCTATGCAATGGGAGTATCGAAATTGTGTTAATTGTTTTTTTGGGAGTACTTTATTCGACTCGACTTGGCTCGTTTGTCTAGCGAGTTAAATACATTACATTGCGTGGATATAGATTGACATTCGACTGCTTAGATTGCAGCTAACGCAATCGATACTAATATTGCGCCCAAACTCTATTAGAGCCAGTAGTATGACCCTTGTAGAACCTACCTTCACTAATACACTCTATTCTATACTGACTAAGGTAGATATACATACGCTATCACTACATCATTGACTATTACTCTCACTAGACTAACAAGTTACTCTCACTAAAGACTAACAAGTTACTAGTCACTAGAGACTAACAAGTTACTAGTCGCTTAAGACTAACCAGCCTTCACAGGAATGTAGACAAGTTTACTTTCATCGTGCTGTGGCTTAGTACCGATGAACACGCAACTGTCGGATGATTGTTTGTCGGGGTTCTGGATCATTCTATAACCGCCCGCGATGCCATCTAGTGGAGGAGGAGGATGTGAATGTGTCACATGTAACATGATCCCTACAATTAATGGGATCACTATTGATATGTTTATCTAGGTTTTAATTAATGTGCTATATGATATATAACATGTATTATCTGCTCGTAGAGATATTGATATGTTAACAATGTAAGCATTCTAGTAGCAGACGAGACTGTTGTGTGTGTGTGGTGATCACAGTATACTTAGTCAGATGCTGATGTATACATGGAGAACAGTAGTGATGTGCTACCATGCAGTGCACACCACATCACATCATTTGTTGTCACATTCTTACATTTCAATATTATACACTAGGTGATGATTAACATTCGACAAATTTGTTTAAATTTGTTTACAATATTTTGTCAGCGCCAACTTATTCTAAAAAAAATTAATCTCAAAATTTGCAATTAGTAGTTTAACATATATAATTTAAATAATATTTAAATTTAACATATTTTTTTAATATGAATTTACGAAATAATGTCTTAAATGCAATATTCAATATTTGTGTATACTTATAGACTAATAAATATTAATTATTAAAAAAATATTTATATATGTTCAAATAATTACGATTATTTATAAAATATGAAAATTTGAAGAAAAAATTGAATATGTGCATAATAAATTTATTTTTATTTTTATTTTTATTATATTACATATTAATTTTCTGGGGGCAAGTGTGACCCCTACTAGGGGGCAGATGTTACCCCTACTAGGGGGCATGTGTTACCCCTACTAGGGGGCGGGTGTTAGCCCTACTAGGGGGCGGGTGTTAGCCCTACTAGGGGGCAAGTGTTAGCCCTACTAGGGGGCAGGTGTTACCCCTACTAGGGGGCGGGTGTTACCCCTACTAGGGGGCGGGTGTTAGCCCTACTAGGGGGCAAGTGTTAGCCCTACTAGGGGGCAGGTGTTACCCCTACTAGGGGCGGGTGTTACCCCTACTAGGGGGCGGGTGTTAGCCCTACTAGGGGGCAAGTGTTAGCCCTACTAGGGGGCAGGTGTTACCCCTACTAGGGGGCGGGTGTTACCCCTACTAGGGGGCGGGTGTTAGCCCTACTAGGGGGCAAGTGTTAGCCCTACTAGGGGGTAGGTGTTACCCCTACTAGGGGGCAGGTGTTACCCCTACTAGGGGGCGGGTGTTACCCCTACTAGGGGGCGGGTGTTAGCCCTACTAGGGGGCAAGTTTTACCCCTACTAGGGGGCAGGTGTTACCCCTACTAGGGGGCGGGTGTTACCCCTACTAGGGGGCGGGTGTTAGCCCTACTAGGGGGCAAGTGTTAGCCCTACTAGGGGGTAGGTGTTACCCCTACTAGGGGGCAGGTGTTACCCCTACTAGGGGCGGGTGTTACCCCTACTAGGGGGCATGTGTTACCCCTACTAGGGGGCATGTGTTACCCCTACTAGGGGGTAGGTGTTACCCCTACTAGGGGGTAGGTGTTACCCCTACTAGGGGCGGGTGTTACCCCTATAGGGGGTGATGTTACCCTTACTAGGGGGCAAGTGTTACCCCTACTAGGGGCGGGTGTTAGCCCTACTAGGGGGTAGGTGTTACCCCTACTAGGGGGCAAGTGTTACCCCTACTAGGGGGCAAGTGTTACCCCTACTAGGGGTAGGTGTTACCCCTACTAGGGGGCGGGTGTTACCCCTACTAGGGGGCGGGTGTTACCCCTACTAGGGGGCAAGTGTTACCCCTACTAGGGGGCATGTGTTACCCCTACTAGGGGGCAAGTGTTACCCCTATTAGGGGGGTGGTGTTACCCCTACCAGGGGGCGGGTATTACCTTTATGAGAGCCGGGTATGAACGCCAGACAACTGTTCTCCATGGTACAGTCCTCTAGGGCTAACCACAGCCCCATGGAATGTGCCGGACTGGAGTACAGATATGAGGCATCCTGATGACAGTGTACTATTGTGGGGGGTGTGTTAGCCAATCATACGACGGGGTGTATAGATAGGTGTATACATTAAACCTAGTTGTATTCTTATCTATTAGATCATTTGTTACATTGAATACTAATATAAATAATTATGTTTAAATATATATATATATATATATATATATATATATATATATGTTTATGGGTGTATTAAATAGATGACACAGATGATATTGTATGTGTCCCTTGTATGAAGTCGCAGATTGAAATATCGTTAGAATCATAATTAAAGTTTATACAACTAAAATAGTTCCTACGAACAATTATACGAATGACATACCGTCAACAACGATAGAAACAATGGTATTCGCATTCAACGATAGTAGAACCATCGTCCTTTACAGCCGCTATGTAATACCTACGAGAGAGAGCAGTAGAAACCCCTACGGCAATATGAAGTGAGGACACGAGCTAAGCTAGCGTTGCCCAGTAGTAAAGCCCTGTGTAGTGCACCACTGTTAACTAACGATGCGCGATAGCTACATGATTACGATGCATGCGTACATGTGTGCAGCGATGTGGTGATGTAGTCGTTATTCATGTGTGTATACGCTAATGTGTACAATATAACTATGACCATCGACGGTTAATCAGTACCACTATTTTGGGCATGCATAATACCGAGGCGTTTTTTTTTATTAATTATAAATCTAATGTTAATTTTTGTAGCATGTCGTTTTGGGTATCAATTTATATCTATTTTTTCTTCGTTATTTTTGTTTATATATTTATTTTTTGTTTACCTAAAAAACTATATTATTATTATTATTATTTATATAGCTTTTTCATCATGCTTATATGTTATCTATTTAGTTTAGTAATACATCGTGAAGATGTTGCCCTCTACCAGTGACAGTGACATCTCTTTTTATTAACACTATATTAATATATATAGTAATAATATAACAATTATAATATAATAATATATATTGTACATTCATTATGTTTTAATTATATATATATAATTAATAATGTATATTAATATAATATTATTTAGAATTATTAATTCAAATCTAAATATCATATGAGATTATATTATGTTTAAAAAAGAATATGTTTTTTTTACAAGTATTATATATTTAATAACACATAATATTTTAGGTTTACATTTGTATACAAATATTATATTGGATTTATATTATAAATAATTTATATTTATATAGATAGATATGTATAGATAGATATATATATATATATATATATATATATATATATATATATATATATATATATAGATATATAGATAGATAGCTATGTAATAATTATGTTAACCTGATCCTCCAATGAATGGTTGCTGTGGGAATGATATAGTATGGATATTAGTTTGGATATAAGAAATACATTTATAAATTGCATTCCTATGAAAATGATATGTTTATCATTATACTATATACAAATATCTTGTGAATCAAAAATAGATCACTCCCTATCTACGTAATGTAATTAATAGTTAATCGCAGCCACTGAAATAGATTTAGGGTGACGCGTCTTTATACAACAATATTTCATTTGTTCTATTAAATTACACAAAATATAAGTTAGATTTTACTCACCACATAGATATGTATATCATTTAAAACCAAAATACACTTTTGTTTTGTTATATATAAGTAATAAACACTTAGGTTTCATCATATAAATAATAAAATTTATATAAATATTACAATTTAGCGAAATAACAACCTATATAGGTCACGCTGTCATGTGTACAAAATCGAATTACACGATTTCGAGTAAGTATTATATCTTTCCTTAGAAATGTCTCTACTGCTACCCACAGATAAACTACAATCAGCTAAACTACCACCACTACTAGATGACTACACACTGTTGACGCTGCTAACTTTAAAGATAGCCATCGACTGCACTACCACTGGCTCCACGTAACCCAGTGACTTCACCAACAGCTGCGTCTTCTCCCCGAATGTGAAGTTACGGAACGCTTTCGTTAGGAAATGTAATCCTGCAAACATGTTCACGTATATGTAAATACTGTACTAATGTATATGTATATATATTAATATTATGTATATATTTTACTTTAATAAATATTTATATTTAATTTAATTGTGAATGATAAAAATAATAATTATATATCGATATTTAAGTTGAACAATATAGCAATATATATAGTTAATATAATACGAAGTCGGTTCACAATTCTGTATTAACCATGTCCTATTTTGTTCAAACACTTTTGTTTGTCGACTAGCAGTTTTTCTTTGTCGTCTCTGGCTTTATCCTCGAAGAAATACGATATATTGGAAGCACTATCGGCAAAGTAAGTGTCTCTGTAATTCTATGTGTTAGATTACGTTATTAATATAACTTTATTCACATAGTACGTTATTTAGGTCATTTAACTACATCGATTATAATAATTATTAATTCTTAATGATATTAATAATAATTATTACCTTTATACAACTACATTTGATATATTGTATGCAAAAATAAATAAATATAAACATATCAAACATATATATTTATATATATATATATATATATATATATATATATATATATATATATATATATATATACTATAGTGTTAGATTTCTGAGGTTACAAGATTATTATTAAGCTAAAACCTTAATACGTCCTCATAACTAATAAACTGTGTTACAAACGTGTTTCTCCGTAGAGAATACAGTGTGTAGTTCTGAGGGGTTCATGTCCTCCACCAGATTGTGTAGTGTTGCATGCATGTCCTTGAGTTCGGCAGGGGTCGCGAAGTTCTCCAATACCATGTAGCCATTCTCTTCAAACTGTTCATACAAGTGAATACATATAGCATACGTACATAGCATGTAACTATCTAACTGCCTTCATTTTTTATTGAGCTAATATTTAACAAAAAGTAGTTTCAATATTTTCATATTTATATTTTATATTTACAATAGAAGGTATTATAAAATAAATATATATATATATATATAAAATAATAATATTTTTAATTTAAATAATTCAGTTATTAAAAAACCTCCTTTATTTGAATTTCTGTTGCCATTCTTCTACCAACTTTATAACTGTAAATAATAAAATCTTAATAAATATTATCGGTCAAAATTAAGTTTTTATATAAATTAATATTAAAATTATATATTATAATATATATAACATCTATTATAACAGAATTTATAATTTATATAATATTCATATATATATATATATATTTTTTTAGTTGAATTACTTCCCGAGTGAGCCTATAAAAGTATATTTTTACTGTTGTGGTTAGGTTGGGTTAAGTTTCAATTTGTGGAGGTTTTTTTTAGATGCATTACTTCTCATGTGAGCCTATACAAGTATATTTTCACTATTGGGTATAGGTTGGGTTAAGTTTTAATTTGTGTAGGTTTTTTTTAGATGAATTACTTCCCGATTGAACCTATATAAACATATTAATACAAATTCCCAAGTATATCACAAAGTGAACGTTATGATCGATCACGGGCGAAGCTGGGCCCCAGCCACCTAGTATATATATATATATATATATATATATATATATATAAATAATCATAAATATAATATTAAATAAATTTATGAATTATAAAATTAATTATTAAAATTATAGGATTAAATGATTAGTCGGCATTAGTTAGTATTCAATGAATCATACAATGATTATTCCCATAGACATGTGGATGCAATTACGCAGTTAAATATGTAAATACATTTTACGATTTATTAAAGATTGACATAAACTTGTAAGTGTCAATGTATGGATATATAGCCAATGTTTGTGATAGTCTATCACTGATAGAGTCAATGTCTGTGCATTATCGGCCGATTTTTTCGATGTGAATGATGCTTTTTATATAATTTAAAAAATTATATATTTTTATATTATTATTATATTTTATTTAAAATAAAAATTACTTTCATTCATTATTTTAATAATATTAATATTATTAATATATTCAAATAGTATTCAATTCAATAGTAAATAGTGAAATTTATTCTGTACCTTAAAGTATAATTTTACAGATATGAAAATCATCAAATCTATTATAACAAAGTTTTTTCTCAATATTTTAAAATTTACTATAGATATTCTTAAATGTTAACTAAATATACAATCAAACTAAACATATGTGTACATCATATTAAAAACTAATTTTTTAAATTCCTATCTTTTTATGCAAAAATATATTAATGAAAAAAATATAATATTTCATAGAAATATTATATTTTTGAAAAAACCGAAAACACCGAAAAAACCCAAAAAACCGGATAAAAACCCAATAAACCGGATTTAATGGTTTTAACGAAAAAACTGAAAAAACCGCCAACCCTGATTCCCATTCTATTAATTTTATAAGTTCACGTTCCCGTTCCCGTTACTTTTATTTTATCCGTCCCCTTTTACGCTCCTTTTATATTTTCCGTTCCCGTTCTTTTTATAATACCTGTTCCCGTTCCTTTGATATGTAACGTTCCAGTTTCAGTGTTTTATTATTCATAAAATACAGTATACAATTTATACTTCAGTGTACATTATACAGTATACAGTGTACAGTACCTACTAAACAGTGTATAGTGAATATTTTAATATGGTACTGGCCCAGTATTACTGGGTATGCATATATGGAATCAGGGTCAAAACTAACGCGTTATAGTTAAAAAGTAAACATAGTCGCGTATACACAAAAATTAATATATATATCAAATAAAGGACTTTGGTCACTTCTATAATATGTATATTTTATGAACTAATTCAAATTCGAATTTTATGATCAACTTAAATTCAATTAAATGATTCAACTCCACCTCACGCATTTATTTTTTGTAATTCTTGCGCGTTAGTTTTGACCCGTCACCCATAGATGCATGAATATAAACATATATAATCCCAGGATTATCCTGATGATATAATCTATGTATAACACTCAGTATATACTATAACAGTCATAGAGTTAGAGAGAAATTTTCTATATAATTATTATATAGTATATAGCTCTATGATTATCATAGTGATAACAGTCAACGCATCTCTCACTCGCCTCAATGGTTGGAAATACTGTTACCAACTAGTTCACACCGTTCATTATGAAGTTAATAGATCCACTTTCAACAAATATTATTTAAAAGTATATTTATTATGTTTAATTCAATTATTAAATAATGTAATCTATTATTATAATAGAATTATTCTAAGAATAATTATAATAATTATTATAATAATTATAAATTATATAATTTATAATATAATGGATTTATTAATAAGTTAAACTAAAATTAATATTTCATAATTGTTAAAGTACTTACATAGTTTATTTGAAAGTTTGTTATGGGTATATACTTTATTAGAGTACTTATATAACTATCATTTATTGTGTGAAATTAATATTATTCACAGTAGATTTTTCAAAGTAAGAATTTAGGTTCAAAGTCCATATATCACAAATTATAAATATCGGTGCATATGGGTACAAATAATATAGGTATAAATCATAGAGCTAGAGAGACATTTCTCTCTAGCTCTATGGTACAAATAATGTGAACAGAGCATCGATGTAAAAAAAAGTTTTTTCTTTATATCGATAGAACAGAGATATTGGGATAGTGGTTTTTCTTTCTAGTACCAAAGGGATTTGCTAGTTTACTCATTACTAAAGAGTCATTACTATTATAATAATATCAACAAAATATCAACATAATATCAGCATAATAGCAGCATAGGTACCTATATGCATATTTTATATAATTTTAATGGAAACATAATAGCAGCATAATAGCACAATTTAAATATGTGAGGCTATTATGTATGCTATTATGATGCTATTACTTTTAGCTGGGTTAGAAATTTAAATTAGTAATAATGAAATAGTGTATCAGTACTCTTACTTTCCGGCAACTTGAAAGAAATATAGTAAATTTAAAGGGGGGTATACCCAAGACCTCCTATAACCTCTGAGGTTATAGGAGGTCTTGGTATACCACTACAACTAGATATAAAATCGCTTTCTATCAACAATTTCCGGACATTATATCCTGGAAATACTTATATATATATATATATTATATATATATATATATATATATATATATATATATATATATATATATATATATATATATATATACTTATAATTATAATTGTAAGTATACTAGTTTATTATAATGTAAATATATGCATATATATATATATATATATATATTTACATACATATCTCAAAAGTGAATAGACTATGTAATCATGATGTAATACATCATGTATTATACATGTAATAATTAAATAAATAATAAATTCAATAATCAGCAAACAAAATTGCTATTAATGAACAAATATATAATATTTGTATATTGTATATATTTTATTAACAAAAACAAGAAAAAAGAAAAGAAACGATAATAATAATAATGAGTTGGAGTAATGGGGAGTAATCATAGATATTGAGTGAGGCTAATGCCTCACTCTAATGTCTATGGGAGTAATGATATATGTAGGGTGAATAATTATGTAATCAAAAAGAAGAGAATATGGATTGAAAATGAAACATGGGTATATGGGTATTTTGCGAGTTAAATATTGGTTGCAGTGTATATATATATATATATATATATATATATATATATATATACAAGACATCCTATAACCTCTGTCATAGGCATGGTTATAGGAGGTTATATTATATAACTTATATAGTTATAGAGGTTATAGGAGGTCTTGATATATTCACATAATAATTAAATGCTTCTAAATAATAGTAATTACTACCAAATTATTTTAAATAACAATAACAATAAACTGACAAATATTATTTCTGATAGCCAATAGAATATTTAAATAATACGTCAATATTATTATAATACAAATATAGTATAATAAAAATAGAATACAAAACTAAAAATGGCTGACGTAGCGAGGTATTATTAAATACGTATTAATATACATTTAATAATATTATATTAAGTAGTGTAAATAATCAATGTAATTCATATTTTATTAAATTATGACAACATTATTTCTGTAGAATATTTATAATATGTAAATTATTAAATTCATTAAACTTTTTAAAAATATCAATTTAATAAATAATTATTTATTTAAATTATATATAAAGACATTTATATATTATTAATATTATTTCCTATTTAACTTTAATTAATATTACCTATATTTAAAATTATATATTTTATATATAATACATTTAATAAATATATCATATATAACATAGAAACCTTATGTATATTTAATAATTATGTATATTTTAGGTATAACAATGAGATTTTTTCTAGTGATGCTAGTTTAAAATAATTAGTACCATTGGAAAGAGCATGAAAAAGTAATATAAGAGTCATATATTAATTTTGTAATCAGATAACTAAATAAAAAGTTATAGATCAAAAACTGGTAAATTTATGAGCTAAAAATTAGCCAATATTTACATGTAAAGTATACAAATTGTTTGGTCATGAAAACAAAATTTAATGTACAGAACTTGTTAATTAATATTATACATCAATTTTTTCACACATTGTTCTTTTAAATATATTCTACTATATAGATTTATAAAATTTATTTTATTTTTTCAAAATGGTCATATAAGGCTAAATTTTCAACTGGCCATTTATTTTTTAATATTTTTTTATATAATTTTTAATATTTTTTTTTAAATAAATTTTTTTACTTATAAATTATTATTAGTTATAAAATATATTAAAAAAATTATATTACTTTTGCAAAATATTTTAAATTGTGTTTATAAAATTATATTTTATATAAATAAATTTTCTAGCATTATTTCCATTAAAAATAACCTAATTAATATGTATATATACAATTAATTGAATAATAGTTATCTATAATTTATGTATTTAAATTTCCATTTTAAATGGTCTGCATCCAATATAGCAAGCGTAATTTTTGATTACTAATATAATGGGTTAAAATAATCATTTAAGTTTCCACACTAGTTTACATCATAATAAATAGTAAGAATGAAATATGGTATATAATATCAGATACATTTGTATTATTTTAAATTATCTATCGATATATAAAATATGTTACATCTAAACCCGTAAATTGTTAGCAAAACCTACAGTAGCCATATTCTATATTCTCCTACTAAATAGAATATTTATTTATAAAATCAAATGAATAATATTTATTTACAATGAAATTATTTAAATTTTATTTTAAAAGAGATAATATTAATGTAAATGATTTTCAATAGCAGAATTACATAATTCCATTATCTTAGAAGCCTCCAATCTTTTATTTGCATTACTGCTGGCCGCAACATTCATCTGAAGTTTCATACATCACCTATATATATATTAGATAAGTGCAGTAAATTAATAAGGGACAATATTTAAAAAACTATATGATTATATTATATAGGAATTATACTTGAAAAAGATGATTAGATAAGATGATTAAATGGTTTTGGGAGATCTATTGAGTTAACCTAAATGTGTTAACAGAAGAATTCCATAATTCCGGTATCTTTTCACAGCTTTGTTTCCAATGTTTATAGGCGTTAGCAGCAGGCCGCAAAATGCATCTGATGTTCAACTGTTAACCTATAAAGTAGAGGATGTTACTATATCAAGGGGGTGTTAGTGACAATAACAGATGTTCAAATCAATTTATCAACAATCATTATAAGTTGCTTCATTCACCTTATCCCTCAGTAATTTTATTGTTAACAATATCACGTTAAATAATGTGTACACCCCCCCCCCACATTATAATCGCAGCGACAATAATTTTTAACTGGTGGTCGTATACTACTGCATTTAAGTTAGTTATTTGTATACTCACTAACATAAGCTATTTATTTTAAAATTCAATTCGTTTACCTTATTTCTGTTTACAATTTTTAATGATGATTGATGTCAATATTTTATACACTTTTTCAGTGTGTATACATTATTTGTAAATAGAAACACAGTTTTAAGTATCTCATCTAGGTAATCAAATTCTCAATATAGTAAATTTTCCTCCTATTTAAAGAGTTTCTATTTACTCTAACTAGTAATGAAACTTGATTATAATTTTCTAATTGATATATTCTGGAAAAACACATACTGGCATTCCATTTAATAATATAAATTTGCAGTGAATTGTAATAAGTTTATTGTTGAATACTTACCAGTGATCTCGTGCGCACAGATACTACATATTAATATAAATAATTATGTATAAATAGTAAAATTCACACAGCACGAAATCAACAAACCACACGTGATCACTAGTTAGTAATCAGTGGTTATATTGTGAACTCATCAATGTAGTTTATTCAATGTAGTATAAGTATTTAATTATTTGTAGAATGTGAAAAATAATCTTTACACCACTCCACAAATACAGTTTTATCTGTTTCTAAAACTGTCTTTAATTCTACAATTAAATCCTTTAATTTTAATATAAAAACTAGAATCTAAATTAAATTTATTATTACAGTCACAGAGATACCACTTTTTAATAAATATATATAACTATAAATACATATTAATAAATATATAATATAACCAACTTTTTCAGTTTCAGTTAGAGTTAAATTCATCAGTTTCAGGTGTACGATACTTTTCAAGCAATTGAACAGACATATTTGAGCTAAAATAAGAACATCTTTATATTAAATATATGTATAATACATACAATATATCAATAAGTTATTATTTATTTAGCAAATAAAATTGTAATAAGTACATGCATGTAATTTAAACTATAATTATCATTGTAATAGCAATACATATTTTAAATATTTTTATATAAATTTTAATAAATACAAATTTTAAATGCGTAAATAAACTCAAATAACAAATTAATTAATAACATTTATAATTAATATTAGAATTATTTAAATACAATATAATTACTATTTAATATATTATATAAAATAAATATAAGTTAATGCACAAAAATCGCAAATGCATAGTTTTATTATACATTTATGAGAATTTAAATAGATCCATTATACCATTATAATTTCTTGTATCTTTGTAAAAAAAATCATTTGTTTTAAGATTGACAGATTTTAATATTAAAATATAAATATGTAAGTTTACTAGGCACGTTCAACTATCTTAATTATTAATTTATAAGTAAATAAAATATATTAATAATAATCTACAATATTTGAAGAACTCTGTGCTGTATATATTTAATAATAATAATATAGATAACTTAGTTAATTTTACAATTTAAATAAATATCGTTTTTAAAAAACGTCATAAATTGCATTTTTTTTGTAATAGTATTAATCTTAAAAGTTCATATTCATATTACTATAGATCGTAATTAAATATAATATTATACTTATAATATTAAATAATAAACAGTGTATATGTATAATCTATAAAATATGTGTTAAATAAAATTTACATTATTAAATAGCGCAATACATATTAAAATATTTATTAATAATAATTAAAATTTATTAAACAATTTTAATTATTAAATAAATATAATATTATTAATCGGTATAATAAGAGTGTATTATATAACATAGTTATTGTAATAACCTAACTACTCATTCTAATAGTTATATTTAAATATATATTTATTTATAAATTAACTATATATTTAAAAAACGCATCATCTTACCTTGACTTTCAAAATATTAAAGGAAGTGAGTTTGATTTATTTTGTATTATTATGACAGGATAATAAATCATATTCCACTAATTGTTATTAATTATGATTGGAGCAAAGATATCAATTATTAATAATTATTGTAAAACATTTTAAAATGATCGTTTTTTTTAAAATTTAAATAAATAAATGAATGCGTATCCGACGACCAATAAGATGCTTTGAACTTTTTTGAATCTCATTGTTATACCTATATATTTAAACTTTAATTAATAATTAAATTATTAAATTAATAATTATTATAATATTCAATATAAATATTATTAAAGTTTAAGGAGGTTTCTATGTTATATACGATATATTTATTTATGATATATATATATATATATATATATATATATATATATATATATATATATTTTTTCGATATATATAATTTTTAAATATAGGTATTATTTAAAGAAGTATTTAATTTAAATACGAAGATTTGACCATAATTCGAATATTATTTATAATATAATATTCGAATTATGGTCAAAAGCTTCGCGATTTAAACATAATTTATAATAGCGTATGATTGGCCATTATAATAAGCGTATGTCTATTTATAAACTACGGATTATCATTAAGTTAATGATTAATATATATATATATATAATATGTGTGAGTTTTATAGGCTAACTCGTGATGTAATGCAGCTTATAAACCTAGCAATATAAAAACCAAACCAAACCAAACTAAACCAGTGAAAATAACTAAAACTTAAATAATACTGTTTGTACAAAAAAACACACTATTGTAAATTCACTAATTCGAATAAACAATTTTGCGGGTATTCAAATCGCGCATCAAATTGCGAAGGTTTTGACCAGGTACCTAATATTCAAATTATATAAATTTAGTATTTTATTAATATAGATAATATCTAATATATTATTAATTATCCTGTTATGTAATACATAAACTATTATTTTTATATTTTTATAAATGATACATATTCAATATCTCATAAACATAACACATAAATACCTCTCACCGAACATTTTCAATGATCTAGATCTCAGTCTAACTTAGAATAACATTGGCCCCAACATATCACATTTCTAACCGAGAGTTCAAATAAACAATATGTGTAGGGCTTATATAATATTATAGAATTATGGTCAAAAGCTTCGCGATTTGAACTCCCCCAAACTTGTTTATTCGCATCAGTAATTTTACAATAGCGTATGATTGTCCATTATAATTAGCATGTCTATTTATAGACTATTATACATTAAACTGATTATCATTACCATATACAGTAAAACCTCTCTATAAGAAACTATTTTTTTTCAGTACTTTTTTTCTTATAGAGAGGTTTTCTTATAAAGAGGTTTTTACTTTTCCAATGATTTTAAGAATTAATTTATAATTGAAAATGCATTATATAACCTATAGGTTATATATATATATAGTATATTTATTTTGTATACTGTTATAAATGTATACTGTATTGTTTGCGCTTAGATATGTTAATATATAATGAAATTTTATTAGATTTACATTAGAAATTATAAATTATGAATCATCATTGATGAATATAATATAATGAATTTTATAATAATCTATTATTTAACAATTAATTGTATAACATAATACATTGTATCATCAATACATTTTAAGGATATAATAACATTTATTAATTAATTTTAATAAATTTATGGATATACAATACCATTTATTAATTAATATTAATAAATGCAAGGATAAAAATAACATTTATTAATTAATTTTAATAAATTTATGGATATACAATAACAATTATTAATTAATTTTAATTCATTTCGAGCTATAATATAATATTTAAAAAAAATATCTTATATAATAATTAATTTCTATAATTTCTATCAATATACAATACTTCTATTTAAATATAATTATTTTTTATACAATTAGTTTCTTATAGAAGGTTTTTCTTATATTTTTCTTATAATATTTTCTTATAGAGAGGTTTTTTAATGTGGAAAAGGTTGAATTCCAACCAAATGTGTGAAAAATGTTCTTATAAAGAGGTTTTTCTTATAAAGAGGTTTCTTATAGAGAGGTTTTACTGTATATATATATATATATATATATATATATGTGTGTGTGTTTTATAGGCTCACTCGGGATGTAATGCATCTCAAAAAACCTAGAAATATCAAAACTAAACCCAACCAAACCAAACTATACAAGTGTACCTATGACATGAGAAAATACCTAAAAATATTAATATTTGTACATAAAACATACGCTATTTTATATTCACTAATTCGATTAAATAATTTTGCGGGCGTTCAAATTGCGCATCAATTGCGAAGCTTTTGACCAGGTACCATATTATATTGAGGGCATGCCGCATGCCATACGACACCGTTTATTATTTATTGTCATTTATTCTATATAAATTGTATTTTTTACTATTATTGTATAAATATATATATATATATATAGTATACATGTTATTTGTGATTCATATTCTGGTAATTATGATTTTCTCTAGATATATGTGTAGAATATTTACTGTAGAAATAAATTTTGTTAGTAACAAATATTTACACCACATATATGTGGTATATATATATAGATACACAATTATCAATTAACAAATTTGAATACAAAATTGTGCGGACATTATAATCGTAATGTATTACAAAATGTTGATAAGATTTTGAACATGTACCTTATCATGTTGTGAAAAAGAGTAGGTATAAAATATATACTATATAATATAGGCCCTATATTATAGGGTGTCAATTAATAGAAGAATAATCTGACTAATAATATAGCCAATAAATTATATTATAATTATGAATTAACTATTGCTCTATGCTAATATGCAGAGATTAATTTAAATATATAAGTATTTTATATATTTTAGAGATTGATTTCAAATTACCTCTATATATATAATTATATATTAATACATTTATATTATTATATAATTATTTTTTTTATAATTTAAAATATGTGTATAATATAAATAATATATTTAAATATGTCATACCATTATCAAAAATACATATAATTTTATTATTATAAACATTTTAGCCGATTTCCGGATGCTACTCATCGGATATATGATAGGGAAGATGAGGAAGAAAATAAAAGAAATCTGGCCAATGCTGTATGTATTTATTTTTATGATTATTTAATTATATGTTTTAATATATTATATTAGTTTTAAAACATTTATATTTATGTTTATATATGTGAAGTTATTAAGGAGATATAGCAGTTTTCAGTAATTACACATGTTTACATGTAATATAATGGTGATATACAATTATAGGCGATAATAGCACTATACATTGTACGGTTTCATAAATAATAAGGAATATTACTAAAACATTTAAATTATATAAATAAGATATAAAGAGAAATACATTTTATAGAGTTTTATAATTACGTATATAATTCAATATAACTATATTTAACTAAATGTATAAATAAAATAAAGATTTTTTAATAAAATTTTTTATAGAATTATAATTATATAATCGCTATTATATATTACTAAATATACACAATAGACAAATATCTCTTGGAATTATATATATAATATATGAGAGTTATAATTATTACGATTAAGATTGCTATGAAATGTTCAATGCAAGTAAATATTTAGTTATATTTTAATTACTTTATTACTATTATATATTATTGTTTTATTTTTAAATTATGATTATTTGGTATAATATTTAATATAAATATTATTAAATATAAATATTGTTAATTAATACTATTAATATATAATAATTGCGACGTATATTATTCATATAAATATATTTTATAATACAAAATATGATATCACTGTCTTTTTAGTTAAATTATCATACAGATGCCCTCGATTAATAACTCTATGAATGCCGTACCACCTTATGGACATAGACGAGGATGGACTCCTAGATGTCTTGAAGATTTTGCTGATGGAGGAGCCTTCCCAGAGATTATCTGTGCTCAATACCCACTGAACATGGGCCGTAAGAAGGAAACATCGAATGCAGTCGCCATGCAACTAGATGCCACCGGTAAAGTGAAATATGATGCAATTGCCAGACAAGGACATACTAGGGATAAGGTTTTTATTTTTAATAATATTCTGTCATAATATATTTATATATATATATATATATGTTGTATTAATGTAGTTTCCAATATGAGATAAGTCATAATTATTAGAATATGAATTTTATTTCTGTATTAGATATTTGTCCTTCATAGGTAGTTCATTCCAAGTATCAAGATTTGATACCGGCTCCTATGGCTGATAATGATGAAGATCTTGAAAGACCATCTGAAGAAAAACTACAAGAGGTTTGTACCTTTGTAGTATATCAATGTTTATTCACACATCACTTAATCATATATGTAGATTACTGACTCAACAAAAGATGCTTTGAATGCTCTTGTAGATAAACAAATATCAGCCGCTATGCCGGTACAAGCAGCAGAAAAACTTGCTCCAGCGCAATATATCAGGTAAAAATGACCCCGATATTCACAATATATATGTATATATGTGTCTTTAAATAGATAATTTACCTAATTGCTCTTTTGGTTATACAATTTTAATTGGTCGCGTATATTCGTAGGTATACACCTGCGAATCAGGGAGCTGCATTTAATTCAGGTGCCAAACAAAGAATCATTCGAATGGTTGAGATGCAGAAAGATCCCATGGAACCTCCTAAATTCAAGTTTGTGTCTTCTTCATCACTGATAAGTCAGATATAAGGTAGCAACAGTTTCTATTGATTTAATTATACATGTACATTAACCACTTCATTTACTGGTTTATAGGGTGAACAAGAAGATTCCTAGAGGACCTCCATCACCACCAGCACCAGTAATGCATTCTCCTAACCGTAAAGTTACTGTTAAGGAACAACAAGACTGGAAAATTCCTCCCTGTATATCCAACTGGAAGAATGCTAAGGTTAATCATAACTCATTTCATCTTTATAAATGATTGAAACTAGTTTAATATTGATAAACTATCAGTTTTATTTATATATATATATATAATATATATATATATTATATATATATATATATATATATCTTGTATAGATCATGTCATTTTTAATAATATAATTAAATAAATAAATATTCTTAATTTATTTTGGTATAGTCATTTCATCCAATCCATGAACTTAGATGAAGTTTTTAATTATAACCATATATGGTTCTAATGTAATTCAGAAGTGGCTCTCATCTTAAGGCATCCATTATTTTAATGAGAGCCGATAATTTATTTATATACAATTATATCACTTCTAAAGATTATTGTAAGACTATTTAATGGTCCTGACAGGACTACTATTTGTTTGTCTGATATCTTATCCAATTTAGCCACACACATGCATACACATATACTTAATTATGTAAACACTTAATGATCATATTAAGATTATAATTGAATTATTCTTTCCACAGTATACACCTTTGTATTAATAATTGTAGAAATTATTAGTATTTTTATAAAAATATACATATTATTTATTAAAATTATGTTTTAAATAATCAATATATATGTAAATGATTAAAAGATTCTTTAAAACATAAGTTTTAATAAAAGTGATTGTATAAATGAAATCAATTTTATAAAATACATTTTTAAATTTTAATTTTAAATATTATTTATAAGATTAAATTATATATGCATTTTGATTAACATTTTTAATTATATTGCAACTAATTATATATACTAAATATATTTATAGTAATTTAGTAAAGTATTTATATTATAACAATATTATATATATAGTAAGTTAAATTAACTTTATTGATAAATTAGTATTCAAATATTATTTTAAAAAGATTTAATAATTATACATGTTTGTAAATAGGGATTCACTATTCCACTTGAGAAAAGATTGGCAGCAGATGGTAGAGGTCTTCAGGGGGTTCATATTAATGAAAACTTTGCTAAACTTGCTGAATCCCTGTACATTGCTGACAGAAAGGTAATGAATAATCGTATAATGCTAGTCTAACTACCAGCTATAATATACATGCATATATTTAGGCTCGAGAAGCTGTAGAAATGAGGGCCCAGATAGAGAAGAAGATGGCTCAGAAAGAGAAAGATAAGAAGGAGGAAGCTCTCAGACAATTGGCTCAACGTGCCAGGGAAGAAAGTTCTGGATTAAATCGCCAACCAAGTATGTATGCAATACATTATAAGTCAAGTACATTGTATTATTTCATGTATAAACCCTCATATAATTACAGCACAAAATCACGATGATGATTTAAGAGAAAGAGATGATTTACGTAGAGATAGAGCTAAAGAGAGACAAAGAGAAAGAAACATAGCCAGAGCTGCACCTGATAAAAGGTGAGTACATTAATTATATTTCAATATCACAAAATATATCATTATAATTGTTTTATTTTGGTGAAGTCCTTTCATCCAGGATATTAGATGAATTTTTTTCCCATATTTTAATGAGAGCCGATAATATTTATATACAAATATATAATTTCACTTCTAAATATTATTTTAAGACCCATTTTATTGTTCTGTAGAGGGCTTGCATCATTTCCTATTACCTGTATCTGATGCCTTAGCCAACTGAGCCATAGACAGTTAATAATAATAATTTTGTTATATGAAAATTAAATATTATAAGACCATTTTTCTGGATACAATTTGGTGTGTTATTTACATATTATATCTAAGAATTAGATCTACAAATTATCTATAATATAAATCATAAAATACGTAACTTTAAAAATTATAATTACTTAATTTAAAATTACTATATTATTATAATTGCTAATTCTAATCCTAAATTTGTATTTTTATATATTTACATAATTTAACAATTATTAACTTGACTATTATTATGATAGCAGTGTGAAAGTCTATGTAATATGATGTTTTTATTGGATACCAATTCATTTTAATGAAATCTTGTTTACAATTTATTAAAAATAGTTAATAGAAATATTATAATATATATTATAACTTATAGTTAATAGAAATAGATTTATAAAATAGAATACACTTTATAATAATTTATACATTTATAATAATAATTATAAAAACTATATATATATATAAATTTAAAATCTGTCTGTTTGGCTAAGGTTTATTCTACCTATATGTCATCAGACATATATGTTTACTAATGAAGGTTCAAGCCCTGCCCTGACCATTAAAATAGGTTTTAAAATAATATTTGTAAGTTTGCTTATATAATTGTGTATAAAATAATAATAATTTCTCATTAAACAATGAATACCTTAACATGAGAGAGGCTTCAAAGAGACATTAGAACCATATGGTTATAAGTGAAAACTTTATCTAAGTTCCTGGATGGGATGAAACAATATAAAACAATTTTAAACGATATATATTATTATAGTTAATTTTAAAAGTAACACTAGCTTTCAATAATTAGTAAATTTGATACCATTTTGAAAATAGTTTCCAATAAAATTTTGTTTCATTTTAAAATTTCGAGTTATAAAAAATTGTGTTTATTTAATCTAATTAGATGTAAACTTACGCTATATCATAAAAAGCTATACTAGCATAATAGATATAATAGTATAATAGATTATATATTTGGAATGGATATTATTTTAATTAATATAATAATAAATTATAATTCAATTTTTAAATTCTTATATATGTAAATATTTAAATAATTATTACTATATGATACAATATTAATCTATACTATAATATGAACTATTTGTATTGCAGAACAAGATTACAGCGTGACAGGGAAAGAGATATCAGTGAGAAAATTGCATTGGGTATGCCATCGACTGCTGGTTCTGGGGGTGTTCAATACGATCAGCGTCTGTTTAATCAATCCAAGGTAACAAATCTGTCTTCACATACTGTATTATGTGATGTTAATGTGATGTTATTCAATATTAAATATATTTATAAATAATAAACAGGGTATGGACAGTGGATTCGCTGGAGGTGATGATGAATCTTATAATGTTTACGACAAACCATGGAGACAGAGCAAGGATGTAGGTAGCTCCATCTATAGACCATCTAATAAGGGCAAAGATAGTGAACAATATGCTGAAGATTTAGACAAGATGATAAGAAGTAACAGGTATATCTTATAAATATTATACTTATTCAAAATTCACATATAACTAATATTTTTGTAGATTTATTCCCGATAAAGAGTTCTCTGGAACAGATAGGGCTAAGAGTGGTGCCGGAGTTAGAGATGGACCCGTTCAATTTGAGAAGGCACCGGAAGAAGACGATCCTTTTGGTTTGAATCCCTTCCTCTCCGATGCTCGTAAAGCACAGAAGAGACCAACTGAGGATTCTAGATATTCTTCTCGCGATAGTGAACGTAGAAGAAGACATTGATTATAGCCGCTGCTATTCAAGCTATAGTTGTAAACAATAAACACGTTTCATATTAATACCTATATACCATGTATATTTCAATCCTTTATTATTATAACATTATTAACATCTTACTTATTTATACGATTTATTAAGTATATAATGTTATTTCTTAATGTCATTATTTTTATAATATAACAAATATTTTATTTTTTAATTAAACTACTATTTTAATGTGAAATAAATATTAATATTATATCATTCATTATTATGATTTTTAATATTCTAATATTTTATCTGAATTCTATGATTTATATAATTAAATTTTCAATGTAATATTACATATTTTTAATCTGAAATGATAATTAACAATATTTTTGAAACCGAATTAGATTTTAATATCATTTTAAATATTTATAATAATAATTTATAAACTTGTATATTTTATAACATAAATATATTAATATAATAATTTTATTAACCTAGTATAAATTATATAACATCACTTTTTATAACAACTATTATATTAGATTTATATAAAACCATTATTTTAAAATTGTAATATTATTTAATTATATTATTTAAATTCTTTAAGTTTCATTTGATTATTGATTTTAACATTTTAGAATTCTTAATTAAAAAAAATAATGATAAAATGGATATAAATAGAAAGTAAAACTATAAATTTGAAATTAAATGATTCATCACAATAGAATGGTTATAACCATAGAGAACGAAGTGGTTTCTCTTCGTTCTCTATGGTTATAACTACTAGTAATATTTGATAGTTTACAATATTATTTACCAACTAACTGTACATTTAGCCTATATTTGTATTTTTATCTTTTTCATGTTAATTTAATTGATCAATGATTATATTTACTATTTGGTATCCCAGCTATATTTATATATTCTATAATGATGAATCTTGCAAGTGAAGTTTAAAATTGATTGGAATACATTTTTAATCGTTATATATTATAAATATACAGCACTTTACTGTATTAGAAAAGACTGGTATAAGGATAATATATGATTAAAGTAGAATGAAACAAATTCATATTTTACAATCGCATATTTGCATATATATATTATCTTGTATAGGTTATATATAGATTAGTCTAATGAAACTATAACTTTCTTGAAAAGTACTCCTTATTTACCTATTAATACTTCCACTAATTCACATATGAACACTATATATGGTATACTATAGTATAGGTACCTACTACCTAATAATATAACCAATCAAATTAATGACACACAAATAAACAATACATATTTTTTCCAATGATCTAATGAAACATTGTACTGAAACAATATGCAGATAACTTTCCACTTCCCAGATTCAACAATACATCACTCCATACATTTTAAGCAATAATACAATAAAATACTTTCGACCAACTGATCGCACACACAATGGATACTATAGTATGTATACAATGAAACTATTGATCTCCGAATTAAACATTATGTCATCTACTATTTCAAACATAAGTTTTACTTTAACCAACAGACATTCCAAGCTACCCAGCAAACAGTAAGAGCAGCATAATAGCAGCATAACAGCAAATGCTAGAGCCTCAAATGTTTACATTGTGCTATTATGCTGCTATTAAATGTCTATTATGCTGCTATTAATTTGTAATGATGTTATGCTGCTATTATGCTAATATAATGCTGCTATTAATTTTAAATGTCTATTATGCTGCTATTATGCTGCTCTTCTAATAATAGCAGCATAATATACTTTTAAAATTAATAGCAGCATAATAGCGTGACAAATTAATAGCAGCATAATATACATTTAAGAGCAGCATAATAGCACAATGTAAACATTTGAGGCTCTAGAATATGCTGTTATGCTGCTATTATGCTGCTCTTACTGTTTGCTGGGGGTATGGATAATGACTAAACTATTATTCATATATACACTCATACTATCTAAATATACATATACCACATTACAAATAATAAACAGATAAATATTGTAAATGTGTTTTCTATTTATGTATGAATAAATATCAGCTCCGTTAACTCACGTTTATGGAGAGTTAATAGGAGAGTCTGGCGATTAAAACGATACCTTCGTCTTCATACGAAACATACCTCAATAACTGGTCAATCACTTACTAATATACTATATTGTGTGCCTGTGTATTAAGATAATATTAGTAAAATCCAAAAACTTTTGAATAACCCAGCAAACAGTAATAGCAACATTATAGCATATTTAATAGCCTCACATGTTTACATTGTGCTATTATGTTGCAATTAAATGTCTATTATGCTGCTATTAATTTTAAAAGTACATTATGCTGCTATTATGTTGCTATTATTAGAATAACTACGTAATATATTAATGCTCACAAGATATACCGTATCATTTACTAGTTTATTATTTGTATGTTGGTGTAGGATATATTATGGGAAAGTAATCGAATACGGACACTCTCGTTATCTCAGAAACCATAAATCCTACAAAAAAATGTTTAATTAATAAAATATTCATAATTATATAAATAGTCTAAAAAAGTATTTTTATTTTTTATTATTCAAAATATTGCTGATATATCCAATAAACTGATTTTTTATTACGTTTTTAAATTTATGAAAAAAAATGTCAACTTAAAACCTTCTCAAGAATATACAAATGTATCGATATAAAATATATCATTATATTTTTAAATAATAAATCATTTTAAAATGATATACATAATTTCAAAATTTATTATCAAATATTCATTAAGTTATAAGCATATATCTAGAGGTCATATCAGTTACTAATACGGACACTCTAGTTGTCTTAATACGGACAGTTTTCATCGGACACCCTATAACCAATCAGAGCGCAGCGTATGAAATATTCTGATTTTCATAAAATCGCGTGCGTTATAATATTAATACCACCAATAAAGCTATATCTACAAATTTATTATTTATATACTTAACTTATATTATTAGGTTACCTTATTACCTATAGGTAATATAATTATAATTATTAAAATAATAAAAATGAATAAATTATTAACTAATTAAATTAAAATAAATTGTTCATAAAATTAATTATAAATAATGTAGTAATTGTAATTTGTCTGATTGATTCATCAATGATATATAGTTAATCTATTAGTATATATATATGTATATATATACACAGACTTTCTGCTCAACTACTTGGTCGTTCACTTAAATCCCCTCTCTCCACTGTCACCCCTGAAGAACTACCACTCCTCTTCGACAAATCTGTCAACGACAAACTTTTCACCACCCTTTCCACCCCTGTCATTCCCACCACTCCCATCACCTTTCCCTTCTCCCTTGAACAATTTGAATCTCCCCCACTTGATCAAATCATCTCCCTTCTCAAATCTATCTCCTCAACCTCATCCCTTGACCCTCTTCCCCTCACAATACTAAAGCAGATAATTAACACTATTGCAACCCCCTTAATCAAATCATTTGCGGTTCACTTTCTTCCGGCTCCGTCCCTCCCGATTTCAAAAAAAGCAGTCATCACCTCTATCCTTAAAAAACCCCACCTTAATTATCTGTCTCCCTCCAACTACCGACCCATCTCTAACCTCTCAATCCACTCTAAGATACTTGAACGTGTTATCTCCTCCCAACTTATCACATACCTTACAACTAGCGTTGTCATTCGGACCCGGACTTCAGACTTTAGGTCATTGATACCGGACTGATACAGTATAATTTATGATATATCGGACTCGGACCGGACTCGGTAAACTTTAATATTTAACTCGGACTATTTCGGACTTTAAATATTAGATTCGTATTATTTCTGATTTTTATTATTGGATATCTAAAATACATTCCAATGTTTACCTTTATGATTATATTTATTCGCGCAATTTTCAACCAACATAGAGGTTCTGTGTATGTATCTGCGACACTATTACTCAGCTTAGCGTCCCTTTGTGTGAATATGCGCCAATGTCAATCAAACTACCCCGTCCTTCGTATGTATCCGCGACACTTTTAATCCACATTGCATCATTTTAAAATTATTCGTTCAACCATCAACATCATTATTTTAAATTTTTGTAATCATTTTAAATATTGTATATAAATTTAAGAGATGATTCATATCGAAGAAGAAATTACACTGCCATTAAGTGCACAGTTTACATCACTATACGATACTTATGCTGCTGTCAAACGATGCGGATACAATTATCAAACGATACTGATAGTGATACTTCTGTCAAACAATACTGAGACTTCTGTCAAATGATACTGATACTATACTGAGACTTCTGTCAAACGATACTGATACTGATACTGATACAGCTGTCAAACGATACTGATACCATACTGATACAGCTATCGAATGATACTGATACGATACTGATACAGCTGTCGAATGATACTGATACGATACTGATACAGCTGTTGAATGATACTGATACGATACTGAGACTTACTTTTTAGAAAATTTGACAACACTACTTACAACCAATAAAATCCCCAACATCTTCCAAAGCGCCTACCCCCCCACAAATCTACTGAATCAGCCCTAACCCTCATTATCTCCGACCTACTCTCTGGCCTTAACAACAAACGTGACACCATACTCGTCCTTCTCGACATGTCCTCCGCTTTTGACACCCTTGACCACAATGTCCTCATACGCATACTCTCCGCCATCGGCATCATCGGCATTGCCATCAACTGGTTCACCTCCTACATTACCAACCGCTCTTCCTCAGTCAGGATTAACACACACTCGTCCCCCTCCAGCTCCATAACTCATGGTGTCCCCCAGGGCTCTTTCCTCGGCCCACTAATCTTCAATAATTACTTCCTCCCCATGTTTGACATCATCATTGACTACCATCAACATCTCCTTCTATAATTACACCGACGACCTTCAACTATATCTTAACTGCACAGACTCCCCTACTTATTCCCCTGACCGTCTCTTATCCTGTATCAAGTCCATACACCAATGGCTTACCTCCAACTCCCTAAAACTTAACCCCACTAAAACGGAAGCTATATTTCTCCACTTTCCCCTACGCTCCTCCACCCTCCCTGAACCACCCACATCTCACTCGACAATACTTCACTCCCCTACTCTCAAAACGTCCGAATCCTTGGCTTCCATCTTGATACCACCCTTTCCATTGACTCACATCTTATACATATGTACACATCCATCCACTGCCACCTACACTGCCTCCGCTTAATCCGACGCTCCATACCCCCATCGCTATTACCATTGCCTCCTCCTACATCATCCCCCTATTCGACTATTGCAACTCCCTACTCTTTAACCTTCCTGAATACAAACTCATCAAACTACAACGACTCCAAAACGCTGTAGTTCGCTGCGTCCATTTACTTCCCCGTCTTTATTTTGACTCCATTACACCTCTCCTAAAACAACTACACTGACTGCCAGTCCCCTACAGCATAAAGTACAAACTATCCCTGACCATCCACACAGCTATTAACCACAACTCCCCTGACTATAGTCATGCAAGGTATACCTTGCCTCCCTCCTACATCTACACACACCCATCGCTCCACTCCAGACCAGTTCCTCCAACACCTTTATCCTTACCACTCCCCATCTACACAAACTCCACTCTTCCAATATACGCTCCTTTGCCTTCTCTGCTCATTACCACTGGAACTCCCTATCCAATCACCTACGAACAAACACATCAACTACTACTCATTTAAACGCCACCTTAAGACTTATTACTTCTCCCTTGCCTTCCCTCCCATTCAATAATTCCCTCCCACGGACGGCCGATTGCTCACGCACTGATGCAAACTATTTTCAAATCCACCCCTATGTATTACAAATTCCGGCCAATAAAATGTACTATATTATAGTAAAAACACAAACCCAAACTCAAACATAAACCCAAACCAAAACTCAAACTTAAACCCAAACCCTAACCAAAACCCAACCAATATCTATATGAATTATGTAACGGAATACAGCGAAGGCGACTTGTCAATTTGGTGTGTGCTAACAATAGGCGGGTCGTGTGTCTGCATCGAGGACACGAAAGCTGACCTATTCGATAGGCGAGGAGAACATAACCATAACAACGTCGGGGTCTACGAACTGTATATCTAAACCTAAATACAACACAAAACCCAACCCACCCCGTTAGTATAAACACGACTACTAAACTAAAATTAAAAAATAAACTAAAATTAAATAAACAATATTTTTAAATTTTTATTTATAATTTTTATAATGATTTAATTTAATAAACATTGGATGTTTACAATTTAATTTTATTTTCATAAACAAATGATTTTATTTTTTTAAAAGATGTGTAAATAATTGCACATTATGTTTAAAGGGCTAATAATTCATTGGAAGGTTATTTAAAATGATTATATTTGTATTCTATATATTATATTTCTATTATATTTGTAAATTATATATATATATATGTATGTGTGTGTGTATTATTATGTATTGTAAATACATAAGTAATTCATCTACTCATATACGCGATACGTACCTATACACCTACATGACGCGTCATACAGCATACAATGTATGTGGTACTGTACTACTCGTCACGTGACTATTAACCAGCGATCCGCCCTCATCACCCACATATCATCAACGAGTGGCATATAACTGGATTACTTGCCTGGGAACATGCATCCACATAATAGCGGTGTGATCATCTCGCTTCTGACTATGTTACATCGGTATCAGAAGTGAATAAACAGCCAACATATGTGTCATAGTTAACACATTACTTGTACACGAAGCATAACATATAAAGGTGGAAGAAGATGAAGAGTCATAGGGTAGGTATAATATCCAGTATATATACCCTATAGAGTTAGTATAAATATAGGCCAGTATTCATTGTATACGTATACAGTGGTACCACTATATCACGTACCATGGAAGTGCACTTCCTATATACCTATATAATATTAATATATATATATATATATATATATATATATATATACAATTATATAATAACATTATAAGTGAGATATAAAATCTAATGTATTTTTATACAACAAATATCAACATATGTAGGATGCATAATATGCAACTTAGAATATTCAATTACGGATTTCCCCTACATGCAATTGTATGTCATGACATATATTTCCTCCAAACATCGGTGTGTATAGGTTTCTTCGTAATCATCTTATTGGTTTAATAATAACATTATTTGATAACTTTTTAAAATTAATATTTAATATAATTTATATTATATATATAAAGTAGGGATATATACAATAAAAGTAGGTATAAATCCTACATATGTATAAATTATATGATATATAAAATAAAAAGTCCTATATATATTTAATACATATGTTATATATACACTGAATATCAATTTAAAATTGTATATATATATATGTTTTATTTATTGTATATAGTTATTTAGAATTTAACAATAACAAATTAATGTATAAAATGTAAATATTGCATGTTTATAAATTGTATTTTATTTTTTATAACTAAATGTTTTGTAGTTGTAAATAATGCAGTGAACAAACACCTGGTTACATCTGACTCGCTCTACAGGCGTGTATGACCGCCACACTACGAAGTATAGGGTATCCTACTATAGTATTCATGGGATATAAGGTTTATATATAACGAGTTATAATACAGGTACACATATTATTTATTATATATATTATTATAGGATGGGATGAAAGGACACCGCCAAAATAAAAAAAATAATATATATAATAAATAATATGTGTACCTGTATTATAACTAGCCTATAGGCTATAAGTATACTTATAATCAAATGTCTCTATACCTTGCCTAATTTCCATTCGAAGCCGCATCCATGATTTTAACGAGAGACGATCATTATTGTATATATTATTGTATACATTATTGTATATATATATATATATATATACACAATTATGTAAGATCACTTCTAAATATTATTTTAATACCTATTTCAATAATACGGATAGGTATAACAATACATTGTCTTAACATTTTATGACTCATTTTTTGTATTCAAAAATTATAATATATTAATATTATATGATTATAGATATTATTGTGATTTCAAAATTTTATTTATTATTTTTATTCCATAGATAACAAGGGTTTCCGTATTCGGTACCCATGTACAAATACGGACACCCTATATTATAATACGGACACACTATATACGACTAGATAAACTATATATTGTTGATGAATCAATCAGACAAATTACAATTAGATTATTTATAATTAATTTAATGAATAATTTATTCTATTTAATTAGTTAATAATTTATTTATTTGTATTACTTTTTTAATTAATAATACCATTTAAGTATCTAAATAATAATATTTTAGATTTAGCTTTATTGGTGGTAGGTATTTGTATTTAGTATTTATATAATTATGAATATTTTATTCATTACAATTTTTTTTTTAGGTTTTATGGTTTCTGAGATACTGAGAGTGTCCGTATTCGGGCACTGTCCATATTCGGTTACTTTCCCCTACATACCTAAAATACCTACAAATATATACTTCGAACGCAAATATTGATTAAGTAATGTATTAAGAAATCCGCATATAGGTTAGCTTAACCATCTATTAACCTATAGACATATGAGTAATATGATATAACCCAATGGTGTAAGCACTTATTTTAATTATTATAATAATTAAAATAACTTATAAGTATATTTGTTAGCATTAATTACATTGTAACCTCCCCGCATTTTCGTAATATTTCAAATGTAAGCAATGGCATTATATATCACATTATAATTATTTATACCCCGCATTTATTATTTCTAAATCCAGGTTTCATTCTGATAACTCCCTTCCCTTTTATAATATAATATATTGAATTCACCTACATTCTACTTCTAGTGCTCCTCATTTCTAACATTATCTAAGTTTTCTTCCTTTAATAATATAGATGTATACATCTACTCCCAACTCAGTCCTGCCTTATGTTCACCTTATAATATAACCACACACTCAGAGTGTGACACCCTACAAGGTAACACTGTTACAAAGGTAACATAGTAAAATCAAATCTAACATCTGATAGATATATATATATATATATATATAATATATATTATATAATATATAAATATATATATATATATATATATTATATATTATATTCCGTTGGTCTCCTCCATAATTAAGGCCAGAAGGATGACAATGGCTGGACACTGTGTACGCCATCCTGAACTCTCAGTTCACCCTCTGAATCTGTGGGAACCATCTCAAGGTAAAGCAAGTCGTGGCCGCAGAAGAATAAGCTATGTTGATATATTGAAGAAAGATTGTGGTCTTCATGAGAAGGAAGAAATAAGAACCAGCATACTGGATAGGGATGTCTGGAGAAAGCTGTGTCATACTGATGCTCGAGTAGACTGACAAGATCATCCTCGAAATTAACAAGTAAGCATATATTATATATATATATATATATATATTATATATATATATATATATATATATATATATACTATTACGATTATTGATACCGGCTTTCTATGCCTGATAGGAATATATCATAGCATAATAGGCATAGAATTATAATGGTTTATGTCATGCCTTATATTTCATGCAACATATCTATTATGATAGATACATATTATTCACCTCTATATCCTTTAATCTATATCCTTAACAATGTTATTCCCCAGAGAACCGTTCTAGGTCCATTACTATTTTCTATTTATATCCGCCCTGTTGCTGATCTAATTAAGAACTTCTCAAATATCCAATATTATATTTTTTCTTATAATATTCAGCTGTTTATCTTTTCACCATAAATTCCCATAATATATTATAGTATACTATTAACTATGAATTAACTAGTGTATAAAATGCATATATACGATTATAGCTCTTCTCCAATAAACTACTAATGAATGCCGAAGACTACTGAACATATATACTTCTGATATTTCTGTTCCAAATTATACTTTACATAACATGATTATGTCTCCATCCCATTATCAAAAACCTAAGAGTTATCTTTGATGACAAATTATCCTTTAAAAATTACATATCATCCATTACAAAATCCTCCAATTTTCATTTATTCAGAATACAAAAATACGGACCTCACTTTCCAGAAACCTTACTAACAAATTAATATACGCTCTTGTACCCTACCGACTTGAATATTGTCAGTTCCTACTGAATCGACTTCCTGATAAATATACTGCTCCAGTAAATAGTTTTACCTGTTCTTAAATTCTTACTATTTACTGCATAACACGACTGGACAAACTCTGTAACAACTTATCATCAATTATCTCGTATGTGGTTGCACTTCTCCCTATGGTGTAAACTACGTGTTGTATACATTCATAAATCCATATTTTCTTTCAACCATATATATATCTCTGATTTAATTCAAAAACATATAACCTTCTATTCATTACCAAAATCATCATCTCTTTTCTCCCGGAACTCTAGTAAAATATTCCCTAAATTCTAGATATTTTAGAAATTCCGGTCCCACCCTATATAATTCCCTCCATCCTACCATCCAATATATTATATCCCTCAAATGTTTTCTAAGTTTCTTCTTTTATCTTCTTTACTTATTCTTTTATCACTAAATCATACAAATTATTATTTCTGTATTCGTTATTTTTATTTCGTTTTATCTTCATCGTATTAGTATTATCTAATTGTTATCGGAAAATATTTTACATAATTAACGCCATTGTTATTTTATTATTTTTTTCCCACACAGGGAAGGGGACTGCATGATTAGGGGCGTTATAAGGGGGGGGGGTTGCGGACCCCCTCCCCATTAAAAAATATGGGGGGGGGCTAAGTATGTTTTGCCCACCCGAATCAAATATGTTATAATACATTGTATATATATATACATATATATATATATATATATATATATATATATATATATATATATATATATATATATATATATATATATATATATACGAAGAACTTGAAGTTGAAAAATTCTATATGGAATTGGCATCCCTCACAAGACAGATACCTAAACATAATATGCTAGTAATAGGAGGTGATTTCAATGCACATATTGGTAAACTAAATAATTCTAAGTTCTCCTATCACACAAATGCTAACAGAAATGGCAACATGTTGCACAACTTCATAAATGAAAATAACCTCATATGTTTAAATATACACTTCCAGAAAAAAGTTGGACAATTATGGACACATAAAGCACCAAACAAGACTTTAGCTCAACTTGATTATGTACTGATAAATAAGAAGTGGAAAAACAGTGTAAAAAACTGTAGAGCATATAATTCATTTATTAGTGTAGCATCGGGTAACCGCATTGTAACAGCTAATATACAACTATCACTACGAGCTAATAAAAATAAATCTAGTAGAATAAAGCCGTATGACTGGAGTAACCTAAAAAACAATGCCGATATAAGAAATAAGTTCATAATCGAAGTTAAAAACCGTTTCGAGGCTCTGCAAAATGATGAAGAAACAATATCAGCCAACACAGCATACACATACTTTGAAACTGCCTGTAAAGAATCATCTGCTAAATATATACCATTAAAGTTAAAACAGAAGAAAAAGACCCCATGGGAAAACCATGAAATCTGTCAAAAGCGCAAGGATTTACATATAGCAGCAAAACTTAAAGATTCTCAAATCTCTTTTGAAAATCAGATAAAATTTAATAAAACAAAAAAAGAATTGACTTCTGCATATGATGCAGAACAGAGTAAATATGTTAACAGTAAAATCAAAGATATCGAAATAGCGGCAGCAAACAAACAATCTTCTATTGCATGGAAAATCGTAAATGAAATTAATGGTAGAAAGAACTCGAACAGCGCAAAACTAAAAGCATCTAGCAATGGAGAGAGAATAAAACTAAGGCATAACCATTTCCAAGAACTGCTCGGAAGTCAACTTAACAAAACTGATGATGATGATGATAAAGAGATACTACAAATACATAATAAGTTGAATATAAAAATAGGTCTGTTCACTATACAAGAACTTAACAATGCAACTAAAAGCATAAATAATGGCAAATCTTGCGGATTAGATGAAATTCCAGTTGAAGTTTGGAAACTGACAGAATTTCAAAATATTTTGCTAAATTTCTGTAACAGCGTATATTCTCAAAATCAAATAAAAAGATGGACTGAAGGCTGTCTTTTACCGTTCCCGAAGAAAGGAGACATTTCTCAGGACAACAATTATAGAGGTATAACCCTAACGTTCATTGCAGCAAACATTTATAATTTGATGCTCCTAAATCGCATAAGACCGGAAATCGATCCTATCCTACGGAAAAATCAGAACGGTTTTCTCCAGAATAGATCAACTACAGGACAAATATTGACAATCCGACGTATAATTGAAGGAGTAAGATCAAAGAATTTACCGGTAACACTATTGTTTATAGACTTCGCCAAAGCATTTGATTCGATACATCGCGGT
Source organism: Osedax fenrisi (assembly GCA_964019155.1). Lineage (NCBI taxonomy): Eukaryota > Metazoa > Annelida > Polychaeta > Sabellida > Siboglinidae > Osedax > Osedax fenrisi. Next base: position 40,969,739 of record OZ025240.1, on the reverse strand, counting down.
AAAATGAAAAATATTCTCTCTGCGTATGGAATACCCACATAAACTGTAGAAGCAATCATGATACTCTATCGAGAAACAAGATCAATGGTTAGATCAACATATGGAGATACACCATACTTCGATATCATTACCTGGGCATTACAAGGAGACACGCTTGCACCTTTCCTTTTTATAATATGTTTAGACTATGTCTTGAGAAAATCACTAGATGATAATAAACATCTCGGTCTCACTATAACAAAACGAATGAGTAGCCGACATCCTGCAATATACATAACTTATACTGATTATGCTGATGATTTAGCCGTTACATCAGATAACGTTGAAGATGCGAATATAATGCTACATAAAATCGAAGAAGCAGCTGAAATAGGATTAGGTGTAAATGCAGATAAAACGGAATATATCTCTCTGAACCAGAACAATAATAGTTGTATAAAAAGTCTAAAGGGTAATCAAACAAGTAAATGATTTCAAGTATCTTGGAAGCTATGTCGCATCTACTGATCATTACGTCAATGTAAGGATTGGATAGGATTGGGCCGCACTAAACAATATGACATCAATATGTAAATCTAATCTCTCTGTAAAGCTGAAGAAAAATTTCTTTAGGGCCACGTCGAATCGATCCTTGTATATGGCTCCATCAAATGGACATTAACATCTTCTCTAGAGAAAAAGATTTATGGAGCATATACAAGAATGCTACGCGCTGCCTTAAATTAAAGATGGCAAGATCATACGTCTAATAATGAATTATATGGAAATATCCCAAATATCACGATTACAATTAAAGAACATAGGATGCGTTTCTCATGACATTGTTAGCGAAGCAGAGAAGAAATGATCAACGAAGTGCTTCTATGGGAACCTCTACATGGGCAACGAAAACCTGGACAGCCGAATAAGACATATACTGCACAACTTAGAGAAGACAGCGGATGCACAACAGATGAACTGAAGACGGTATGGGAAACAGAGAGGAATGGAGAAAACGTGTCATGCTATGCCGAGCAAGCTCGACCTGGTAAGGTAAGGTAATATATATATATATATATATATATATATATATATATATATATTAAATCTAGTATATTGTCTTTGTTAATAAAAATTTGTATTAAAGAATTGTACCAAAAATATGGGGGGGGGCTAACTATTTTCTGCCCCCCCCCCCCTCCATGAAATATTATAATATTGATGAGAGATACTTGTTATATGACGATATTCAGAATGAAATTATTCAACTATAATAAAAACTGAATTATAAAATATGTTATTGAAAGATATTAATGTGACTTTCTCAATTCAATGTGATGGATTTCAAGATATACCCGGATGTGAGCAGGATATTTTGGAGGTTCGTTATTTGACATAAAAACTAGAAATTAAAGAAATATGGAATATGACTGAGGCTACAACTTGGGAAAATGTAGACAATTTAATTTTATTTGAACTTGAACATCTTAAATTGCCTATTTCTAAATTAAGAGGACATACATATGACGGTGCAGCTAATATATCTGGTAAATGTAATAGTGTAAATACTATAATATACATCAATTAGCTTTTTATACACACTGTGGATCTCATCCCACAAATGTAATAGCATATTCATTTAGATAACAATATAAATATAAGAAAAGCCTTGAGAGTGGTTCATGATTTGGGATTATTATATAAACAAACTATCAGATTCCGGAATGTATACAATACTAATAATAACAAAGCATATACATTGAAACCAATATCCCTTACAAGATGTAGGTACTACTGCGAAAATCATGTATTTAAACAACATAAATCAATATAATGATATAATCGATACACTGACAGAATATAAAGAATTTGATTATATTACCAATGACCAAAAATATATTACAAATTTATTATTAAAAAATATGAATAAGTCAAATATTTTTTCTATGAATATTTCAAGTTTGATATTTGAAAGCTTGGATTTACTTACTTACTTAGTCCCTTGATCGGTTGATCGTATACCTATAGGGGTAATATGAAGAGCTGCATCACAAGTTCTTCTCCAGACAATATTAGTGATAATATTAGTGATTTGTATACAGTTGTATTTTTATCTGTAGTGATATGTTTAGACTCTTCCATATAGTGATTAAGCGAACTAACGCAGTGGTTTTTTTCGAAATTCTTATGTTTATCTCTGTTTCACTTTTTCCGTCTTTTATCAGTCATAACCAAGTATTTGAATTTATCTTCTACTTCAAGAGGTTCATCGTTCATGGTAATCGTTATCACTCGTAGCTGACCTACATACCATATGTCGCTAAGAACTTGCAGAGTATGTTTGTGAGTTCTTGTAGCTCTGTGTTTGATCATACCATCAGGTCGATTTCGTCTGCAAATCTTAGGTTACATAGTTCATATCCTCCAACGGCTATGGTGTTTCGATGGTATTATAGTGTATCTTGCATGATCTTTTCTAGGAAGATGTTAAAGAGTGTTGGTGATAAAGTGTGTATAAAGTGTTTATGATAATTTGTTTATAATTGTTGCACTTTCTTAGGTCACCTTTTTTTGTTATCTGAATAATTAACTATTGTTTCCAAGTATAGGGCCATTCTTGCTTATTCCATATTTTCTAACAAAGTAAAGTCATTGTTATTACCATTTGTAAACCACCGTTTATAATTATTCACTTGGGATTTTATCTATACCTGTTGATTTTCCTTTTTTTAGACTTCGTATTACATGTTCCACTTCTGATTATACATCGGCAAGTTATCTTCTACGCATACACCTCGATAATCATTAATTATATTTTCATCTGGATTTATTGGATAGTTATAGAGTTCTTTGCAATATTATGTCCATCTATTTCTGAGTCATCTGTTAAAATAGTGCTATTTCTACTTTCAACAAATATACTTTCACAAACTTGTATTGGTTTGCCCATCACGTTCTGTGTCACGTGAGCATGGATTTAGTAAGCTACAAACTTTAAAAACGTGGTTGCGGTCTACTATGTTAGAAAGTAGATTAAATGCATTAGTATTTGAAAATATCCTCCAAGAAAAAATTCACCAAATTGAGATGGATATATTTATAAACAAAAAGATATATTTATATAATAATAAATTATGTAATATTTTATATTTATTTTCTAATATAATAGATTACTTAAATATTGTTATAAAATTAAATATTATTAATTGCATATTAACATATACCAAAGAGGTATCCTATATTAATAAGTTATTAATTAGATATTATATTAATAAATAATAGGATATATAATATAAATAGAAATAAATAGCCCCCCATACAAATATCATCCCTATTCCCCTATGCATGACCCTATTATAGTGCCAATAAACCGTTATTCATTATCATATCATCATCATCATCATCGCATAGAAAGATGTATTACGTATATTGTACTTTATAATGTTATGTATACATATCTATGGTTATAATTATTAACAATACTTCCATAGAAATTGTTTTTAAACAATATTTTACATACAATTGTCGTTAACCTAATTGCAGGTGGAAGAGAAGTCAAAATAGCAGGGCTGATATAGAAAATCTTCTTTTAGATGCTTTATTCAGATTAGTTAATAAATCAATTTCTAACATATACAATGATCCTTAATTGTTAATTAATTATCATTTAAATATTAATGAAAAATATAATCGGGTGAATTATAGTAATATGTCATTTGAACCAATCATAAAGTAATTCATGAGATACGAGATATTATGTGGATACTTACTATATACATAATATGATATATTATGTATTTGGTCATAGGTTATTAAGAATTAACATATAAACATATACGAACAGTATTATTGAATACTACCTGTAGAATATTAATCATAAATTATTAAATAAGATATTACAGTAATCTACAAATTATTAAATAAAGCTAGTTATCAAAGTCATGTATCTTTATCTTTACATATGGAGTACAAGTTTAATTGCATATATATTGTAGTTTATATAATTAACAATATAGTGGATATGGGGCATAAAAGATAGATTTTAATCAATAATAAATCATATAACGTATAATTTCTAAAAGGGTAATATTTATCAAAAAATAAATACATGTGGAAGCAGAAGGGACAACACTATTCTATTAATTTCCGTTTTATATTCATTAAACAGGGGCTAAGTATTATGTATACGATTAGAAATCTCATTTACGAGTTTAACAACTTGATAATGGAAATATGGAATAAGATTGTAATATATTTATATATATATATATATATATATATATATATATAAATATATATATATATATATTAATGATTTTAATGTAATCTACATAAACATGGAACTTATACTAGTATATAGTATATACAATCTTATTACATGGGACAATAAAGTCCGTATACGGACTCTATGTATACATATGTTTGACTCTATGTATACATATATATTATGACATGGGACAAAGGAGTCTGCACATAAAAATTATGACATGGGACAATGGAGTCCGCACATATTGATTATGACATGGGACAATGGAGTCGGCACATATACATTATGACATGGGACAAAGGAGTCCGCACATATCGATTATGACATGGGACAATGGAGTCCGCACATATTGATTATGACATGGGACAAAGGAGTCCGCACATATTGATAATGACATGGGACAATGGAGTCCGCACATATACATTATGACATGGGACAATGGAGTCCGCACATATAAATTATGACATGGGACAATGGAGTCCGCACATATACATTATGACATGGGACAAAGGAGTCCGCACATATTGATTATGACATGGGACAATGGAGTCCGCACATATACATTATGACATGGGACAAAGGAGTCCGCACATATAAATTATGACATGGGACAATGGAGTCCGCACATATACATTATGACATGGGACAAAGGAGTCCGCACATATAAATTATGACATGGGACAATGGAGTCCGCACATATACATTATGACATGGGACAAAGGAGTCCGCACATATAAATTATGACATGGGACAATGGAGTCCGCACATATAAATTATGACATGGGACAATGGAGTCCGCACATATAAATTATGACATGGGACAATGGAGTCCGCACATATAAATTATGACATGGGACAAAGGAGTCCGCACATATAAATTATGACATGGGACAATGGAGTCCGCACATATAAATTATGACATGGGACAAGGGAGTCCGCACATATAAATTATGACATGGGACAATGGAGTCCGCACATATCGATTATGACATGGGACAATGGAGTCCGCATATATACATTATGACATGGGACAATGGAGTCCGCACATATTAATTATGACATGGGACAATGGAGTCCGCACATATCGATTATGACATGGGACAATGGAGTCCGCACATATAAATTATGACATGGGACAATGGAGTCCGCACATATCGATTATGACATGGGACAATGGAGTCCGCACATATCGATTATGACATGGGACAATGGAGTCCGCACATATTAATTATGACATGGGACAATGGAGTCCGCACATATAAATTATGACATGGGACAATGGAGTCCGCACATATCGATTATGACATGGGACAATGGAGTCCGCACATATTGATTATGACATGGGACAAAGGAGTCCGCACATATTGATAATGACATGGGACAATGGAGTCCGCACATATACATTATGACATGGGACAATGGAGTCCGCACATATAAATTATGACATGGGACAATGGAGTCCGCACATATACATTATGACATGGGACAAAGGAGTCCGCACATATTGATTATGACATGGGACAATGGAGTCCGCACATATACATTATGACATGGGACAAAGGAGTCCGCACATATAAATTATGACATGGGACAATGGAGTCCGCACATATACATTATGACATGGGACAAAGGAGTCCGCACATATAAATTATGACATGGGACAATGGAGTCCGCACATATACATTATGACATGGGACAAAGGAGTCCGCACATATAAATTATGACATGGGACAATGGAGTCCGCACATATAAATTATGACATGGGACAATGGAGTCCGCACATATAAATTATGACATGGGACAATGGAGTCCGCACATATAAATTATGACATGGGACAAAGGAGTCCGCACATATAAATTATGACATGGGACAATGGAGTCCGCACATATAAATTATGACATGGGACAAGGGAGTCCGCACATATAAATTATGACATGGGACAATGGAGTCCGCACATATCGATTATGACATGGGACAATGGAGTCCGCATATATACATTATGACATGGGACAATGGAGTCCGCACATATTAATTATGACATGGGACAATGGAGTCCGCACATATCGATTATGACATGGGACAATGGAGTCCGCACATATAAATTATGACATGGGACAATGGAGTCCGCACATATCGATTATGACATGGGACAATGGAGTCCGCACATATCGATTATGACATGGGACAATGGAGTCCGCACATATTAATTATGACATGGGACAATGGAGTCCGCACATATAAATTATGACATGGGACAATGGAGTCCGCACATATCGATTATGACATGGGACAATGGAGTCCGCATATATACATTATGACATGGGACAATGGAGTCCGCACATATAAATTATGACATGGGACAATGGAGTCCGCATATATACATTATGACATGGGACAATGGAGTCCGCACATATAAATTATGACATGGCACAATGGAGTCCGCACATATCGATTATGACATGGGACAATGGAGTCCGCACATATCGATTATGACATGGGACAATGGAGTCCGCATATATACATTATGACATGGGACAATGGAGTCCGCACATATAAATTATGACATGGGACAATGGAGTCCGCATATATACATTATGACATGGGACAATGGAGTCCGCACATATAAATTATGACATGGCACAATGGAGTCCGCACATATCGATTATGACATTGGATAATGGAGTCCGCACATATTTATTATGACATGGGGCAATGGAGTCCGCACATATCGATTATGACATGGGACAATGGAGTCCGCACATATCGATTATGACATGGGACAATGGAGTCCGCACATATTGATTATGACATGGGACAAAGGAGTCCGCACATATCGATTATGACATGGGACAAAGGAGTCCGCACATATACATTATGAAATGGCACAATGGAATCCGCACATATTGATTATGAAATGGCACAATGGAGTCCGCACATATACATTATGACATGGGACAAAGGAGTCCGCACATATAAATTATGACATGGGACAATGGAGTCCGCACATATCGATTATGACATGGGACAATGGAGTCCGCACATATAAATTATGACATGGGACAATGGAGTCCGAACATATCGATTATGACATGGGACAATGGAGTCCGCACATATCGATTATGACATGGGACAATGGAGTCAGCACATATTGATTATGACATGGGACAAAGGAGTCCGCACATATTGATAATGACATGGGACAATGGAGTCCGCACATATAAATTATGACATGGGACAATGGAGTCCGCACATATACATTATGACATGGGACAATGGAGTCCGCACATATAAATTATGACATGGGACAATGGAGTCCGCACATATACATTATGACATGGGACAATGGAGTCCGCACATATCGATTATGACATGGGACAATGGAGTCCGCACATATAAATTATGACATGGGACAATGGAGTCCGCACATATCGATTACGTAGTTGGAAAATGGACCCAGATAACAGTAATATATTAGCTATAGCTTCATAATAGTAACATAATAGCAAAACTAATAGCCTCAAATGTTTACGTTGTACTATTATGTTGCCATCAAAAGTATATTATGCTGCTATTAATTTGTAATGCTATTATGATGCTATTATGTTGCCATAAAAAGTCTATTATGCTGTTTATAAATGATGCATTTAATAATCATTATATTATTATTTATTTTTATTATTTATATACATAAACACGCACATACACAGAAGTATCATAATACTTCAATAATATACATATACAATTTGTATTATACATACATACATACATACATATTATACATTCATATATATATATATATATATATATATATATATATTATATATATATATATATATATATATATGTTTCATAGTGTAATTTAGGTACTATATATAGATGTTCGTGCTCTAGCATGTTACAGAATATTGTCGTGATCTGGAGTAACAGTTCGTGCCTGGGCATCTATAGACGCGTCATAACGCATCTGATGGTGAGAGTTATCTGGTCGTGAACACTTCTGGAGTAGACTCCTATACCGAATGCTATCTAACCGCCATGTATACACCTGTATTCGCCCGACATGGAAAAAGGGCGTTAACGTTTTCCTGATATCAAATTGTCATCCCCTTTGGATTATTATTGATTCGAAATAAACTTTAAAAACTACTTCTTGAATTACACTCTTCCGGCTATAGAATAAAAGGGGATCACATCATATATATATATATATATATATAAATTCATATAGTTTGGTTATTTCCAATAGTACCAAAAATCTCATTTGTAATGATGGTTATTTGCAAAAAAATACACTATGTATAATGAACAATTGTACATGTACATTGTACATGTACAATTATATGAATGTAGAATCTGATGGTTATTTGCATTAGTACAAAAAACGCACTATGTACATGTACAATTATATGAATGTAGAATATATTTATAATTATTTATCAATAATTATTTATTTTAGTACAAAATATCTGAAGTGTACATGTACCATGTAACTGTTACTAAAACTTAACAAAAAGCTGTTTGCAGTAAGGGATTAAAATAAATATTTCTGTACATGTACATTTTGCGTTTTTGGTTGCTTGGTGAATTCCATAGAGTGGGACCGGAATTTTTAAGAGCTCTAGAATTAAGTGAAGTTTTACTAGAGTTCATGGAGATGAGGAGAGGATAATTTTGGTAACGAAGAGAAGATAATATAGTACGTTTTTTAATTAGATCAGAGATATAGCTAGGTGTAAAAGAATATATTGATTTATGGATTATAGATGGTATACGTAATTTACTCCTGAGGGAGAAGGGTAACCTCATACGAAATGATTGATGTTATGTTGTAGTAGAGTGATCCAATCGTGTTATGAATTAAGTAGTACGTATTGAGGAACGGAAAATCCGATTTAGTGGAGCAGTAGCTTCAAAGTAAATTCAGTAGAGAAGAACAGTAGTCAAGTCAAGAAAGTGAGCATTTATTAGAGTTATCATAAGGTTTCTGGAAAGTGATGTTCGTATTTTTTTAATTTTGAAGAGATGAAAGTTGGATGATTTTGTAATGGATGATATGTGATTCTTAAATGATAATTTGTCATCATATACTAATCCTAGGTTTTTGGAGGAATGGGAAGAGAAATAATCATGTTATTTAGAATAAAGATTGTAAAGGAAGTATCAGAAGTAAATATTTTAATTACAGTAGTCTTAGAGGAATTAATTAGTAGTTTATTGGAGTGAGCCATAATCTTATGAAGTTAGCATACTCGATTAATTCAGAGTTAATGGTATTATGAGAATTTGTAGGGTAAAGGTAAACAGTTTAATATCATCAGCTAAAATATTATAGTGTATATTTGGAAATTTCTTAATCAGATCAGCATTATGGCGGATATACATAGAAGAAATGGATAGACCTAGAATGGATCTTTGTGGAATACCGTGGTTAAGTGGAGAAAGATGCGAGTACGATTTTTCAATAATAATAGAGATATTGCAGTTTGTCAGATATCAAGTAAACCATTTTAATGCTAAGCCAGATATACCCATTATAGTAAGTCGCGATATTAATATGTTATAGTCTAGGCCCCAGACTCTAGGGTATAAACAGCAGATTAGAGATCAAGTAGGATTAGCTGGCAACACGTGTTGTTATTTAAGGTAGACAATAGTTTGTCAGTAATACGGAGGAGGGCTGCTTAGGTCGAATGACCATTACGAAAAGCGCTTTGAAATGGGTCGACAAGATTATTTGTATTTATATGGGCGATAAGTTGTGTGGAAACAATTCCTTCTAATGTGTTGCTTAATAAGGATAGCTGGGAGATCAGGCGATAATTGCAAAGAGAGTTTGGGTCTAGGTTTTGTTTTTTTTTAGAATAGGAGAGATTATGGCTATCTTGAGGTAGGGTGAAACTTGGACACAGTTGACTGAGTTAGCAATAATGTCCAAGAAAATAGAAGTAAATAAGGATGAAAACCTGTGATATAATTATATAGGTAGGGGGTCAGTGGGGGAAGTACAGTGATATTTCATGAGTAGATTATTTATTACATACAGACAAGGGATAGTGAATGTGCTTAAATATAAATAGTAATGTATACTCTATAGAGTATACTGTATAGACGCACAAATAATATTATTAATGCTTACAATATTATTTTCAAATAATTTTTCAAATAGAGAGCATAGTTGAATATTTGACGTGTTCGGTAAAATAGGGAGGATTTTTTATCTGGATTAGAGAGAATTTTATTTGCCATTTTAACTAATTTGCGATGATCAGAGGAGATAAATTCTATCTTTTGGTTATAATAGATGGATTTTGAACGATATATAGTAGATTAGTATTTTTTCTAGCTCTATCATGATAGAGCTAATTTTGTTTCAGTAGAAGGATTTAAGAAATTTAAGAAATTTATTCTCAAATTAGCGAACACTCTTCTTGAAGATGAAAAGTTCGTGAGAGAACCAATAGAATAACCGGAGAATAATGGCTGTCGGTAATTAATATAGTTTTTGTAGGTGCATGTATATTTATACTATTTAGGAGAACGAAGTTTAGGAGTAGGAGGACAGAGGGAAGCAAGAGAAAAAATCTCAGTTTTCATAATACTTACAGATCTTGTTAGGTCAATAGACTTAAAATATATATATATGTAATACGTTGTCGTTTAATCTTTATGAATTTTAGATTTATAGAGAATTCAACAATAAAATGATCCGTTAGTAGTTCAATTTGTTGAAAGGAGTTAGAGTTTATACATATAATAAGAGGAATACTATATAATATATATATATATATATATATATATACAGTGAAAGCCGCTTACTTCGACAGCCACGTACAATGTACGTCGTACATCTATAATTCGGCTACATCGACATTTCGAGATATTTTTGTTGGATTTACACCTATTTACATGTAAATTAATCCGCGTATATCGATAATTCGGCATTATCGACATATTTATGAGGTAATATTTGGAATTGAATCCACTTATATCGACAAATTTTATTATAAAACAAATTATTTACAAATTTTAATTTTTATGAAAAGTATTCCCATCGTATTCATTTATATTCCCCTATAGGGTATACTACACAATATCGTCAGCATATCTATAAATAACTTGATATTTAATATCTTATGTAATTGGTGAATATTTATATACGCCTAAAAATATGTATCATATATAATATAATATGCTATAATATATTATATCATATTATATTAACATATTGCATATTGTTTATATACTATAATATATTATACACTACTTGTATATCAGTATTAATACTATATTCTATTTATGTTAAATACAATTAATTATAATATTATAGTTTTATAATACTAAAGTACGCGAGAGATACACAATTTGTACTCAGTTGTTGATACATAGTTTTTATCATATACAAATATCAAAACATTAACACAAGTAAAAAGTAGGAAAGTAACAATGAACTATATAATCCGTAGTCATATATTATTGTGTCAGTAGTGTATAGTGTCCTTAATTACTGGCGTCACTATTACGTACTAACACCTAAGACTCATTGTGTAGGTATATATTTATATTCAATTTATATCTAAATATCATGTTATCTATTATAAGTAATACTATATAGAGTTATATATTATATTATAGTACAATATGGCACGGGAATACTATAAACTATTATATGATATACAAATACATTGCATGGATTAACTCTCTGAGTACAAATCGGTGGTGCAGTGCTTCACCAGATGCAGGTATATGAGCTCAATTGTAATTAACAATTATTAAAATAGATTTTGGTCATAATATCAATAGTATCAAAGGTATTGGCGTAACTTGTTTACATGTCGCATCACGAATTGTTACGTCATTAGTTTCCATTTTGTTTTTTTATTTTTTCTATATCCTATGTTATATTTAATAAAGTAATTCATTATTATACAATATGTCTAAATATCATCATATTATCTATTATACATCATTGTATTTCGAATATGTAAACTAATAGTATACTATAGTATGCATACATGCATGCATACATACATACATGCAATAATTTAAAAGTAAGATATAACTATATAACTATATAAAAAAAACTATCAAAAACATAAATAATAAAATAGACAAATATTCTTATAAATATAAAGATCGTGAATCAAATAAGCCGATCCATGATCGCCGATCAATTATCGCGATCCTGCCCATCACTAACTATACTGTATTCTATATATTTTAAGTATAACCTATACTATATAGGTTAAGTATAATATATACTCTATAGTATACTGTACTATATATCATATACTCTACTATACTATAATATACTATATACATTTAAGTAATACTTTTTAATATATTCTTTGATTGGGGTGTGCGATGGGTGTGTAAATAATTAGTTATTAAATATTAATAATATTAATATTATTTAATAAACATGTAATTAAACCTTTTGGTTATTATATTATATGCATATATTATATTATTACATACAATTAATTATCAATAAACTAATGCGTTATACATCATTAGGGCTATGCCCCTATCGCTCATATCGACAATCCGCCTATATCGACATTTTTGGAGCTTACACAACCATGTCGATGTAAGCGGCTTTCACTGTATATATCCTTACCATCGAACTATAGACCTATAAGTATTCTACCCTCCACATTAATTCTTTTTGAAAAGATTCTTTGTAGATACTTAGTTCACTTTCTCAGAGAAAACGGCTACATATCACAATGCCAATATGGATTTCTATTGGGAAAATCAACCACTCTGCAGTTGATCAAATACTATAGGAATCTAGCCCGAGTCATGGACAACAACTATACTTTGCATACTACATACATCGACTTCGCAAAGGCATTCGACACAGTATCACATGCTAAGCTATTATCTAAGATTGAAGCTCTAGGAATAACTGGTAATGTACTACATTGGATACAATCATATCTTCATAATAGACACCAGTGTGTTAAGGTTGGTATGAATGTATCTGATAATATTATGGCAACATCAGGGGTTCCGCAAGGTTCTTGTCTAGGACCAATTTTATTTATAATCTACATAAATGACCTTCCCAATATATTCTCACCTCAGATCATATGTAGGGGAGAGCGGGGCAGGTTGACCATAGGGGCAGGTTGAGCCATCTCAATTATTTCTGCTATTAATAAATATCTTAATGCAATTTTTAATACATGTATACACAATTATATTTAGCATTAGTATAACAACTCAAAAATTATTTATTTTAACTAATTAAAATATTATTTAATTATTAATATTTTATGAACATTTCGTTAGTGGGACAGTAAGTTTAACTTTGATATTATTATATATGTTGTAATAACATAGCAGTATTAATGGTATATAAATAAAGTATATTTAATATACTATATATTATAAAATAAATAATTCAAAAATTATCACTCACAAATTAATTATATTACTTTTATATATACTAGTGATATGGGGCAGGTTGACCATAGCAAAACGGGGCAGGTTGACCATAGGGTTAATCTGCCCCATTTATCATTAAACACATTTATGTATTAATTTATTTAATTAATTAATGACTTATTTAAATAATAATAATAATCTAATTAATTAAATATATAATCGAGTAATTATTTTAAATAATTAAATAATTGGTTTATATGCTGGATTAAAACATAGAGAATCTTCTCCTCTCTCCTAATATAACCTCTTGCCTTAAAAGTTTCATTTGTTTTGATATTAATCTTGGTGCATATACTTGTTAAATAACTAATAAATATAAATATATAACTTTAACTATGTTTATTTGTTAAATATATCTTTAATTTCGCATTTTTTCTACCTGGCTCAACCTGCCCCAGTAGACGGGGCAGGTTGAGCCAAATTAAAAAAAAATTAAAATGTAATTATATAATTAATTATCTATCATTACACTGATTTATGGATGTTTTTAATTGATAATAAACTATATATATCTTATGCACTTTATTTTATTAAAATACATTCATAACATTATAAGATACATGTGTTTTTATAAAAACCGGCTCAACCTGCCCCGCTCTCCCCTACCCTTTTTGCTGACGATGCCAAACTTTCTCTTATCCATAAATATGAATTTGAAATGGACTATATGCATAATGCACTAACCAAATTAAATGATTGGTCAAAATTATCAGGTCTTAATTTAGCAATCCATAAATGCTCAATAATGTCTAGTAAGGGTAATGAAATATCTTCATACTCGATTGACGGTGTTCAATTAAACTATTCTAATACGTACACCGATCTAGGTGTAATTATCAACCATAATCTATCTTTTAATGATCATATTGATAATATTATTCGTAAAGCATACAAAATGATTAATATAATCTTTCGAGTATTTTGATGTAACAAACATGTACCATTGACACTAGCATATATGAGTTATGTAAGACCTGTCCTTGAATACGCATCCAATCTCTGGAACCCATCCATTCCTTTCAGAACAAATGGTAATTCCACCAAACTCGAATTGGTTCAGAGACTATTTACTCGTAAGCTTTTCTTTAGGTGCAATTTAGGTTCATTAGAATACCCTGATAGATTACTATTTTTAAAGCTAAAATCACTTTCTTCCCGTAGGCATGTTGCTGATATGGTGCTGACTTACAAAATAGTCAATGGTCTCGTTGATGTGGATGTAGATGATTTCTTGTGGACCTACACGAATCATCTTAGAGGGCCTTCGGTGAAAATTAAAAGAGATATCTCCAAGAATAACCGATCACACAACTTCTTCAGCAATCGGGTCTCGGCTACATGGAACAATCTGCCTGCTCATCTAACCGTAATGAAGTCTCTTCCATTATTTAAATCGGGTGTTTCTGCGATACTGTCTGGTAGTTGATGAACATGTTCATCCTACCTTGTACATTTATTTATATATTTTTATTTATTACCTTATTTACTATTTGTCCTCGTGTGTTATGTTAGGTCAGTGGGGTTGTGACGGGTGTCGGGGAGTAAGGATGCCAGCGTGGAATCTACTGGTCAAATTTTCCTCCCCACGGCATAGGAAATGATTCACCCTTTCCTAAAAGCTGAGATCTGTCGCGGCCTTGTTGGCATATCATTAGCATATACGAGCTAATAAATGGCATATGTAAATCAATAATGTTAACACTTTTATTTTATTTCGTACTATTATTGTTATCTCCTGTTTTATGTCATATTGAATATCTATTTTCTATATTCAATAAATTATATTATTATTATTATTATTATATATTAAACTAAAGGGAGTGTATATATATACTACAATAAAAGAAACATTATAATTTATATATCATATTATATAATAATATATCATATATATTATATATATATATATATAATATATATATATATATATATATATATATATATATATATATATATATATATATATATATATATATATATATATATAAATTAAATGAAAATCATTAATTCGTAATGGAAATTATAGTAAGGAATATAAATTATAATATTTCCTTTATTGTAGTATATATACACTCTCTTTAGTAATAATTTTTAGTTGGAATTTTGATTTTTTTTAAATATTATAT
Source organism: Osedax fenrisi (assembly GCA_964019155.1). NCBI lineage: Eukaryota > Metazoa > Annelida > Polychaeta > Sabellida > Siboglinidae > Osedax > Osedax fenrisi. The sequence continues at coordinate 40,953,916 of OZ025240.1, read as the reverse complement.
AGTTTCCAAAAATAATTTACCTTTGATTACAAGTCTTAGTATATAATTGGTAACAATAACAATATTTTTTTGATAAAGTGTAAAATTATGAAAAGTTCTATTCAAGTACTAATTGAATTTACTTATAAATTGTAGTGTTGAATTATAAGTGTTTGTTTTTGTGTATTTGATTATTATTTTATATTAGATATATTTGTAATTGTATAACTTTGTAATTGTTAACGTTTTTTGATACGTTTTGTTTAATTACATAATTATTTGGTATTAATTATTTGATTTTATTTTAGTTATATTATTTATTTATCTTATCTCAAATTTTATTTACACGATGAATGGCATTATTCGGAGTTTTTACAAAAATAATTTTGTTTGTTTAATATTTTTAATAAAATAAATAACATTATAAAAGTAATATATTGGAATACACATTTATAGTAACATTTGAACTATTTTATATTGTGTTTTTGTGTGTGTGTGTGTGACGGAGTGGCTGATGTTTTTGTGTCAGTATGGATGTTGGTAGCCTATATTATGTATCGTGTAGTATTGCCTATGCATTCTTTTCAAGTTGTTTGGTCACTATTTTTTAATGAAGACATTATATTTATTTTAAGTAAGTTGACTTACTTTTCCCTGATCAGGGATGGTTTCAGTCGCTAGAAAGAAATCAATAATGTCTTAAAATAACGCGGAATGAGTATTTTAAATATTTGTTTTGGCGATGAGTGTAATTGTAGGTTACCTACCATGGTACCATCAGCAGTTGGTGATTTTTTTTCTTGCAATAGTATTGATATGATGAATATCTGAAAATGGTGGAGGAGAACAATTTGTAGAGATCTAGAATATAGACTCTAGATATGAATATATATGTAATTACGTGGGGTTAGTTTTAGGGCAGTAAGTCTATGAGGAAAAGTCATCGAAGTTTTCACATAGTATATAATAAGACATATCAAGGATAATGCTCTAGGTAGGCTATACATTATAGCCCCATAGCGATTTTTATACTTACTTAGTACTTAGTCCTGTGACGTTGGCATCGTAGGGAGAGAACATGACAGTGTTTTTAACAACTATCTCCATTTAGAACGATCTTTTGAAATAACTAAAAGTTGCTGAAGAGGGATATTAGAGTATTCAAAAATATCATTTAACCAATTTTTATTTGGTCTTCCTCTTTTTCTATTACCTTCGACATAGCCATGAAGAATTGTTTTGGACATGGTCATGTCGAGTTATATACCTAATGTGGTCATTTTTATTCGCATAATTATATCAAGAAGAGGCACATAAGAGCTAACTTTCTCATTTATTAAATTATTGACCAATATATTCGTCTTTCTTTCTTTATAGCATATATTCAGGAGACGCCTATGAGCTGTTGACTCACAACCTATGATCTTATTCTTTGATTCTTCTAGAAGAGTCCGTGTTTCACAGCAATAAAGCAATGTTTAAAGAACTAATGAGTTATATAATCTAAATTTAAGTTTGAATTCGATTTCTCCGCTACGCCAGATCTTTTCCAGTTTTACTAGTGCTGAAACTGCCGTAGCTAATCTTATACGAATTTCATTTTTTGAGTTGCTGGAATTCGTAAGCATTGCTCCGAGGTATTTAAAATGTTCCACATTTTCAAACTGTTTATCGTACATATAAATCATTGGTGTTGGACTTTCTCCATTGACACGAATTTTGCATTTATCATGATTAATTTCCATGCCATATGCTGTCGATGTTTTTTATAGTGCATCAGTTATAGTTTGTAGTTCACTTTCGGAGCTTGCTATAGATCAATATCGTCTGAAAATCTCAGGTTATTGAATTTTCTGCCTCCTATAGATATACTAGATGGTTGGTTTGTTACAGAGTCCAGCATTATTTTTTCCAGGAATATATTGAACAGAACAGGCGATAATAAGCACCTAAAATCTCACACCTACTGTTTTATTAAACTTTGTTTCAATATTATTATTTAACAGTACGCTGCTTTAGAAGAATTATAGATTGATTTAATACATTGAATTATATCATTGCCTATTCCAAAAGAAGACTTCACGTGCCATAAACCCTCATGCCATACTCTATCAAAGGCTTTCTTGTAATCAATGAAATTATGATAAAATGGACGTTATTGATCGATGTGTTTTTACATTATTAGTCTGCAGTTAAGAATTTGTTCAGTTATGTTTCCATTTTTTCTAAAACCTGCTTGTTCTTACGCTAGAATATCTTCGGCATGTGGAATTAATTTGTTCAATATAATTCTTAGGAGAATTTTACTTCTATGGCTGATAAGACTTATATTACGATAGTTAGAGCATTTTTTGATATCTCCTTTCTTCGGAATAGGGATGATTAGAGAGAGTGACCATAAATATGGCCACTGGCTGGTGGACCATACTTTCTGACAAAGCTTTGTGATTATATCATTTAACGCTTCACATCCTACTTTTAATAGCTCGCTTAGTACAATTCATGGTGACTTGATATTTTTTAGACTTTTTATGGCGTGGATCACATCTGACTTCAATATTGGTAGTGGCTGTTCATCATATTCACGGACATTGTCTATTTCTACTTAGGCTCGGTCGGTTTTTATTGGGTAGTTATATAAATATATGCAATATTCTGTCCATCTAACCAATTTTGCATTATCGTCTTCTAATGATATACCGTTAGCATCTTCAATATTTGATAATTTCCTATTTGTTGGATTAGTGATTGCTTTTATAGTATTATAAGATCTATTGATATGAACACCTCTTTTTAATTCATAATCATTTTGATTACATTGTGATTTCAGCCATTTATCTTTTTTATCTTGCATGCTTCTTCTTATAAGATTGTGCACTATTCTATATTACTCGGTATGCTTACTACTCTAATGTGTTGTTGCTTTCAAGCCTCGTCTTTTATCACATAATTCTAGAATCTCATCCATTATCCATGGTTGTTTTCTCAATCTGTATTTTCCTAGAATATGTTGTGCTGTATTTGTTTTTGACTTTGAGATTTGTATATAAGCATTATCAGTAAATACTTCATATATGTTGATATTTTTCAGTTTAGCTTCTAATTCATGTTTATATTCATCGCCTGTATGTGTGTTGTTCAGTTTTTCAAGATTTGTTATGACCATTTCTAAAGTACGTGATTTTAGCTTTTTAATAATTAGATTTAGCTAAATGTGTAGTCGGTATTTATTACTTATAATGATAAAAGTATTATAGTTATATGTGGTTTGTATTTTCGTAACTGTGGGCCAAGTTTTCGTGTCTTCATTTTAAGAATAGGTATGTCGTACGTCAGAATCGTATCAGGGTATACCATTTATACATTAGTGTAGTTGTCAAAGTGTTAGCCTCACACCGATAAGGTTATGATTATTTGTTTACGAAGAGAGTTTGAGATCATCCTCAGAATTCTCTTAAGAGTATAGTTACTTGCTTCTTGTTTCCTATATAAGGTTCGTTAAAGAGTGTGGGTTTTTGGTGGGGAGATTAAAATTGGCAGATAGTAGAAAGGATTAATCGAGTGGTTATCCCATTGTGAGATTCAGTTTTAGCTAATACTAGTATTGAAATGTCAATCGTATGTCCATATTTGTGTATAGATCTATACAAGATCTACTGCTCGAGCAGTTACCATATTGAGTGGTATAATGTTGCGCACAATATTTAGAAATTAGGTGTAATTGTGTATTGAATCCTAGTGATAATTAAGGTCGTTTAGTATTAGCAAAGCCCTTTTGTATTAGTAAGTTTTTATCAGAATAAATTAGTATATTATCAGAAAATTCAGTTGAGAATATTATGTGAAGATTCTCTAGCGGGCGGTATACTATAGTATGCTACAGCAGAGGATGCCAAGTCTATTATCGGGTATTATGTTTATTATAAATGTAGATAATAATATATCATAATCGGTACTTGCTAGTTATTTGGAGGATACTATGTGTACGACGTACCGTACGACAAGTAGTAGCCTTTTCGATTACCACATACACTGTACGACGTAGGTGTATGTGGTATTTGAAAAGGCTACTACTTGTGATGCTACGTGAATGGGTTCATGTAAAGCTAATGAGTTTATATTTGTATTACTATATCTACGTCATAAATCAATACATTATCCAATCTGACCAAAACACCGACTGAAACGTGACTAAATAAAATAGATTTAGGAACCCTATTTTCTAGTAAAGGGTACACATATAAACTAATTAGCCTTACATGAATTCATTTACGTATGCTCATACGTATACTTATAGTAATCCGAATACCATGGTGTAAGGTGGTATAGGACCTACAGTGTATACACCTATAGGTCCTATATTTTCACTGTAGGTCCTACAGTGAAAATATATTTTCAAAAAGTGATCTAGCATTTATTAATGTAATGGTAATTCATTGATCAATGGGTGTTAGGTATAGCCGCCGGAACTAGTTTTTCCCAGGGGGGGTTTTAAGAAATAAGTATAATTTATCAACTAAATACTACAGTCTATAGACTGTCATTATTTTAAAATATTTCTTGTAACATATAATAGAGTACAAATTATGATTTATTTTAAATGTTAAAACATATAATTATAATTATACTTAGTTAATTAACAAAATATGAATCCCATAATGAACATATCTAGAATATTTTAAATAAATATGTATATTATAACAAGAATAAATCCCAAAATAGTTTATATATTTATTATGTTATACTTATAAACAATTTTGTACAATTATTTCTTTGGCAAAATTCTTTTATAAATGTATTGTTGTCAATAGAATCTAATATATCCTGATGTGCATTGCAGATAGCCAATATGTTTATTTTTGCTGTGTGATTTGTGACCTTCCCAGCAAACAATTTGTCGACGCTTTTGGACGCTTTTGAGAATTGATGGGCACTTTTTCAACGCTTTTGGACGCTTTGATTCCGAATCGATATATTCGTCGCTTTTTCGACGCTTTTGGGCGCTTCAGTTCTCAATCATATTGAATTCGTCGCAAATTCGACGCTTTTGGACGCTTCAGTTCCGAATCATATTGAATTCGTCGCAAATTCGACGCTTTTAGGCGCAACAGCGTCCAAAGTACAATAGAATAATTCGACGCTTTTGGGCGCAAATTGTCATCAAAGCGACGAATTAATTCCGGAACTTTTAGGCGTATGGCGTCCAAAAGCGTTGAATATATTGTTTGCTGGGTTAACCACGTCTTCAATCTTCTTAACATTAACATTAACATAGAAAAGCTTCTCTCACAGGACACTGGCGTATCCCCTATAGGGGAAAGTAACCTAATACGGACACTTTAACAATAAATGGTTTCAACTTTTTATGACTCATTATTTGTATTCAAAAATTACAATATATCAATATTATATGATTATAGATATTATTGTATTTTTAAAATGTTATTTAATATTTTAATTCCATAGATAACGGGGGTGTCCGTATTCGGTACCCATGTCCGAATACGGACACCCTGTGTTATAATACGGACACCCTATACACAATTAGATAAACTATATATTATTGAATCAATCAGAAAAATTACAATTACGTTATTTATAATTAATTTTATAAAAAATATATTGTAATTTAATTAGTTAATAATTTATTTATTTTTATTATTTTTTAATTAATAATACAATTTAAGTATTTAAATAATACTTTTTTTAGAATTAGCTTTATTGGTAGTATTAATAGTATAACGCACGCGATTTTTATGAAAATCAGTATTGTTCATACGCTGTGCGCTGATTGGTTATAGGGTGTCCGTATTAAGACATTTAGAGTGTCCGTATTAGGAACTTATATGACCTCTAGATATATGCTTATAACTTAATGAATATTTGATAAAAAATATAGAAATTAAAAATACAATTTTTAGAATGCTTTATTTTTTAATAATATAGTATTATATTTTATATCGATACATTTATATAATATTGAGAAGGTTTTAAGTTGAAATTTGTTTTCTTAAATTTAAAAACGTAATAAATAAATAAGTTTATTGGATATATCATAAATATTTTGAATAATGAAAAAATAAAAAATACTTTTTTAGACTATTTTTATAATTATGAATATTTTATTCATCAAGCATTTTTCTGTATGATTTATGGTTTTTGAGATACCGAGAGTGTCCGTATTCGGGCATTGTCCGTATTAGGTTACTTTCCCCTACTTGGTTGTACCATCAATAAATTGATTAATTTTGTTGTTTCTATAAAAATAATTAATATTAAATTAATAAATATATAAGATAATATATATATATATATATATATATATATATATATATATATATATATATATATATATATATATATATTCTATATATAAATATTATATAATATATATATGTATTAGTACATACCTAAACTAATTCTTTTAGGCAATCTTTTGCATTGATCATATTCCCTAATGAATCTTTTAAAGATTGAGAATTGAAATTTCAATGGTACCATATGGTTCTTGAACATAGGTAGTTCGAGTTTTAAAGCTTGAACTTAATTCAGGATATTTATTTATCTGAAAAATTAATAAAATATAATATAGAATATTGCATTTGTAATATAGTAAATATTCTATATTATGTTTTATTAATTTTTCAGATAAATAATTATCCTTAATCAAGTATACTTACTTCAGCATAATCAAATATATTTGTATTTAATAATGACAATAATAATTTATCATATGAAATTTTACTTTGATTATTTTTCAAAAATCTTTGATTTAATTCAGTAATAAGGATATCATATATTTCAATGTGTTCTTTTCTAATTTTTTATTATTAAAAAAATATTAAATAAATAGATTATTTGTGTACAACCTCAGTATAATATTGATATTATTGATGTCGTAATAAACATTGTTTTCTTTTCCATTGCCCGCGCAACACCCTGATTTAAAAAATAAAATATTTTTTTTTTAATATTTTGTATATAATAATCATAATATTTGATTAATTCTCTTTACAATGGTATATATCACAGTGCATAAAAATACTTAAAAGTGACATAAATAAGCATTTATAAATACGAGCTAAAAATAGTTCATATAAATATGATGATTTTTTCTAATCTCTAATTTTTAAAACGTGAATATCTCTGAATTAAAAAAAAACTGTTACCATCTATGTTTGAACCACTTTCGATTATAGAAATACATATTCAAATAACATGACATCTTCACAGTATATTAATATTATGTTACTCTTCAGATATAACTATATAAAACTAATACATTATTCAATGATATATAATATTTTTTATATTTTATTGAAATTTCTTACATATTTTTTTATCTAGAAATAGCTAATATGTTAGTTCATTTTTAATATGATTTTAATAATCTAAATCTCATAATCGATAGTTATATTTGTAGATAAATATTAGTTATATAATATATAAAAAAAATCAATTGATATTTTGAAGTATTCATAGATTGAATCTATTTTTAGTATTACATGATTTTCCTATCTCCACCATGTTAAACTCATGGTGTTGCGCTGGCCCTTAAAAAGTCTAAAAATATTTATAATTACAATTAAATAAGATTATATATATATTAATATATGATACAAACTTTGATGGAATTTTACGTTTTCTAGGAATATTACTTATTAGTAATGGTAGCAAATATAGATTTTCAGATTATTTTAAAATCTTTTCTAAATAAATGTGACAATTCATTCGTTTGTTCCTACAGTATACTGTGTCGATTAACATATTAATGAGTAAAACAATATCTTCATAGCAAGTAGCCTTTGATCCAATTACACTTATCTAATGAAATATATTTTATAACTTTTAAAATAAATATATAAATATAAATTAATATAATTAATATAAATATATATTTCTGTAATCAAGAATAATTAGTATAAGCTATAAGTAACACTAACCAATTTTTCTAATAAAGTGAATATATCAAATGATATATTTAATGAAATATATGTAGGTAGATGTTTCTAGTAGAGTATTCTCATATGAATATGCTTTGGCGATTAGTTCAGTACTATTTACGCTTGCCATTGTCAGTTTTTCTAATGCATTTATAATATATAAATAGTTATTTAAGACTGCTGATATAGCCTTACATCTGATTGTCCATCTCGTAGGACACATTTATTTGAATCTGGTTTTATCATTATCAATAGATTGGTATAAATTGCTAAATTTTCCAGATTTGCTAAAAAGAACACCAATATTATTCACAATGGATAGAGAACCAAGTAAAGCTTTACTTTGAGCAACAGATTTACAAACACGATTTAGGCGATGAGAACTACAATATGTGTAATATGCCAAAGGTTGTACTTTTTGTATCAGGGCGTGTGTTCCTTTGTATACAGCTGACATAGTATACTATCTATAGATGCTCCATCATAACATTGTCCACGTAAATTAAACATGGATAGACCGATACGAATATTGGTGTCTTTCAGAATATGTGCAATAGATTCGCTAGTACTTGATGTAAATGAATACAATCCTATACATTTTTCTTGTACTTTTAGATTTTCATCAATGTATATAATCACAATCGATTCCTGGTTTTCCAAAGTTATATCTTGGGTTCCATCGCACATTATAGAGAATGGTCATAAGAAAAATTCTTCATTTTACCTAAATGGCAGGGGGGGTTTTAGGTATCAAAACCCCCCCATTATTTTGCCAGGGGGGGTTGCAACCCCCCAAACCCCCCCTGTTCCGGCGCCCATAGTGTTAGGGGGTGTTTTTCGTCAGACTTACACTTTGGGGTAGTTTAGATACTTTTATTCACTGAATGTATAACAGAGACACTATAGTGTAGACTTTGGTGTATAGTATATACTATACAGGGCCTCTGTTTTAATTAAAATCTGGTACTATAGTACTAAAAACTATAGTTTTCCAATGAATTTAGCCAAAATTATACGTCACAATCGTGACGGTATTGCTATTTTTAGATATGCATATGGTGGCATTTATTTATAATTATCACAAATTAACTATTAATAATTTACTAATATTACTAAAATTAGTAATTACTAATTAGTATATATTAATTACTAATTAGTATATGCATACTATATAGTATTAGGTATATATATATAATATATATATTATATATATATATATATATATATATATATATATATATTGTATAATATCAAGACCTCCTATAACCTCGAGATAATATATACATTTTTTACAATTGTAAACATATTTGCACATATAATATTAACTAAATTAGTATAACAACAGATATCCATTAAGTATCCTATTTAGTTTTGAAATGTGAATACAGTATAATTTAATATATATATATATATATATATATATATATATATATATATATATAAACATCGTGATACATTTATTCATTGAAATTATTACTTTAAGATATTGTTTCATTGGAATTTAATAATAACTTATAAGATATTATGTTGATATATAATTATATTGAATATTAAGTATCAATACTTCCTACGACCTTGAGGTTGTAGGTCATGTAATATTTAATTCATGTAAGGGTAAGGATGTAAGTTATACCCCAAGTCTGGAGGCACCATATGATATGTAATTTAATGATACACTTAATATAATATGTAAAGATACTTAATAGCCTTAATAGGTCAGTCTAATTGAATAACATATAATGAATATGTTTACACTCACAATACATAATATTTACGAATATATCAGATGGATTTATAAAATAACAATAATTCCTTGCAAAATATTTTATTATATAATTGATGTCTTTGATTATTTGGGGTATCTTTGTAATATTAAATGTGTTAATTGGTAGCAACGTATAAACAACTATACAATTTATTGTTATATATTAATATTATAATTTTGGTTGTATACAAATAAGGAGTATATTATGGATATATTTGGAAATAATACTGTTGATTATTGGATGAATAATACATCACAATATGACCATCGTAAGAGTGTAAGTAAAAGTATAAAATTGTAGTATGTTTATATTTATATCGAATTCTGAATAGAATTATTCTAGGAATACAGATAAAAATTAAGTATCTTTGTTTGTAAATTTTATTTTAACTGATGTTTATCAATTAATTATTTATACTTATATTATTTAATAACGTTTATATTATATAGTATATATAGCACTTTATTGCAAGGTTAACAATTAAATTATTGACTTATATTTATAACATTAAATAACTGACATCAAAGATTATTAATATAAATAAAATGGAGATATTTGAATCTATATATTTTGTAATATTTAAATAATGAATTAATCAGTGAGTTTTAAATAATAGTTATATATTGTATTTATTGTGTAGTAATCTGTATATTTATAATAATAAAATAAATAGAAAAAAAATAATATAAATATGTTATATATCGTTTAAATATATACTCAACAATTGAAATATTATATTTAATATTATATTAAATATATGAACTATATTAACTTAATATGTAATAATTCTATCTTGCAGATACTCTTATTTAATATAAATTAACACTTATAATATAACAAATATACAAGTTAATATATATATATATATACCTAATATTTAATAAATATATATAGGTTAGTTATCCAGCATATATGACTGACAAGGAACGGTATCAATATAAGCCAATATTTAGCCGCAATATGAATCAGTTATCTAGTCAAACTGAAGCTAATCTCCGTAGACTAGAAAATGAAATAATAACAGATAAGATTAACCTTTCGGTTGTTCAACAAGGTTTGTGAATACAAATATTGTATAATTATCATAATAATATGAATTTGAATTGTAATACTAATAATATAATATTATATTATTATTTATATACTTTTATAGACATTTTATTTTATTTCGTGTCTAAGTAATTAAACTAATATAAATAAAAATCAAATTAATATAATAGTTTAAAAATTTAAATAGTATAAATATTAAATACTCGTAATATACCTGATCTGAATGATAATATCTAACAATTATAAGACATTTCTAGAATACTATAAACTGACATTAAATAAATTTGTAAATTATTATATTTTTTATTATCTCTATTATGGCATTCATTCAACATAATATTTATACTAATACTATAATAATGTTATATCCCAAAATGTTTTAATTAATAATCATTCCATAATGTTTTAATTACTAATAATTCTAATATAAAAATCAGTTCTTGAGTCTAATAATACTCCTCCAACAAAAACATCGAATGAGAAATCAATGTTTACGATGCAAACTGATATGGAGAAATCCTTCTTGAAACTGAAAACAAAGGATAATTGGAATGATTCTTCAATGCAAGGTAACATGTAATATGTATATATATATAACCATCATTTTAAAACCCTTATATTTAAAATATGTCATATATATGCATGACTTATGGTTTATTGATTAATTTAATTCTAATAATTCATTACATTTAATAACTCATTCATTGGGATAGTGATTATATCGGTTTATATTGATCTTTATAATCAACAGAGGGAGCTGTGAAAAGTTGTTACCTATGTTCAGTGAACCCGAATCATCGAATTGTTCATGTTTGTATTCTATCTTGTACCTTACCATACTATATTATCATTTTATTATATCTCATTCCGATACTCAAGGGTGACAATATTAGAAAATATTCCATCTGATTTTGAAACCTATAGGAGAAATTAAAATAAATATAGAATAAACCACAACAGAAAATAGAACGAAATGTCATCTAATAAATAACAATTATTATTATTTTTATTATACGGTTAACATTTATCTCAGAGAAAGAATCTCCGAGAGCCTGGGCCGAGGATATCCTACGTAGCACCGATGCCTCGCAGGAAGAAGAAGCAACTCTCTCCGGAAGAAGATGAGGTCTGCGAACGTGTTTACAAGATGATCGTTAAGACGGGCAATCACAAGTGCGCATCTTCAAACGGAGAGGTTCTGCCCATTATCTGGTGTACCCGCCTAGTTCTCAGCATTAAAACGCATACGTATTTTAATATACTTTTATTTATGAGTTTATGATTAAGATATTTTGCTAATTGTTTAATATGCATTCAATTATATTTTAACAAATATTTAACAGTTTATACTTATTTAATTTATAAATAGTTTCATTAATATAATTATCATTAATTAAATTATATATAGTATTATCATTGATCATTATTTTAAATAATTTATATTGAACATAAGTAATACCTATGAGGAATATTACTAAATAGTAATATTACTAAAATATAAAATAATTCTATTTAAAAAATAGTTAATTATTTAAAATAGATATTATTATACAAAATATCTAATTTAGAATCTAATATGGATTTATTAATCAAATTAATTTTAAAAAAATAAATTAAATTAAAATGATTTATTAAATTATATAAATATTTTCCTATTACAGCTATTAAGAATCCTCTTTCGTTATTAAATATGAATATATATTATTAATAAATATTATATTATATTTTGATATATAAACATTGTGATATCTTTATTAATTGAAATTATTACTTTATATTTATTAATAATACTTGTTTTATATGTATTTTAATGATAACTTACAATATATCATATTGATAGGTAATATGTAAGACTCATACAATATCGAGGTTGTAGGCCCTTTTAATATAATATTTAACTGATATAGATCTATATATAATATCCTATTATTTACTAAAGTTATGTTCGCCGAATTTAAATATAGATTTATGTTACGATCGTTGGTAAAGACGGAAGACTAAAAAGAAGAAGACTGATAAGAGGCATGGTAAATAATAAAATGAAAACGTTTATATTCGGACGAAATACCTCCGAGACATTTTACCTGAAGGCCCCCTACCTCGGAGAACTTTCTTACATCATCGTCGAGGTTATACATCAGCACATTACTAATATAACTACCTTACATAATAGTCGAGATTCACGTAATTCATGCAAGTAACCGATATAAGCGAATAGATAGATTACTTTTATTGATGTATAAATTCCATTATCCGTATAAAATATAAGTTTAAATCACTACGATTGAATATTGCGCGATTACGTTTGCGTTATCGTCCCCCCCCCCTATCTATTCGTTAAGCGATTCTAGCCCCCTATCTATTCGTTAACTTCACTCTCACTTCACTCTCATAGCAAACCGGAACTGAGAAGTCGCACGACTGGCAGCTGAACGACATCCGCGTAGAACTTCTGTTCGCTGAGGAGAGCGACGCCGCCCGACTCGAGACCGGCAACTGGCTGTTCGAGTACGACGGGTGGCTAGCATCCGGCCTCGATAAGAACGGCAAACTCATCGGACGAGCGGAGAATCTGCTAGCGGGGGGCGGCGGCGCCAGGGCCAGACCTCAATACAATACCGAGGAGGCGGGGTCGGAATACGCCGCTAAAGATGGCCGCCGTAAACCCAAGTCTATCATCGCGGAGAGGGGTAAGGGGGACGCTACGAGGGACGAAGAGAGGCGTAACTATAGAGACGAGGGAGGTAGGAGGGTAACGTATAAAGATGATGCTAGAGAGGATGCGAGGAGGGTAGGGTATAAAGAAGATTCTAGAGCGGATAGGAAACGTTCTCTAACAGGTGACGACGGTAAGAGGAGAAGCGTCACTTGGCAAACGGAGAAAGATCTCAAAGCTGCGGCCGCTAAAGCTGAACAATACGACGATATCGACGGGAGGAGGCGGGGCTTACACTCTAGACGGGGCTTCAACGACGACGTCGTCGACCAATCACCACGAGGCGATAGGAGGAGACAAGATATAGGGGAGAAGGGGGTAAGATACGACGATAAAAGGGGTGTGCACACCCGTAGTAAGACGTGGGATGATGTGAACAGCGGACGAAGGAAGTCCGTTGACGATGTTAGCATTCAGCACGGTAACGGAATCGTTAAGATCAAAGCTAAGAAAATAAATGCCTCGATAATTGGTTAGTTTATATATATATGTGTATATTTAATTTTAAATTCATTAATTTATTAATTCGTTAATTTTTTGTTTTTTAATCTATGAAATTTATTATATTTAATCATATATATATATATATATATATATATATATTATTTGTTGTTATGTAATATAAACTATGAATGATTACAATTTAGAGTGGAGTGTAAGCATAATAACCCGAGATAGAACTAATGCCGGCAGCACCGCTAATGCATTCTTAACATTATACGGCAAGATGGGTGTCACCAAAAAACTACCATTTCCTTTGAAAGATATTAAAGTTATTGAAAAAGGTTATAAATATGAATATATATATATATTTTATTAATGTAAAAATATTTTCACATATATATACATATATGTGACTTTGATTTATTAAGTATTAACATATTAAATTAAATATATTTAGTATATAATATAATTTTTTTAAATTTGAATAATAATTTAATTTATTTAATTCAGTTTAAATTTACTATGATTATTTATATTTTAAATATTTACATATACAGTATTAATTATTTGGGAAAATTAGACGAAAATATTTATTATATTATTTATATAATTAATTCAAAATACAAAATACATCCGCAGGTCTAAAGTTTCCTAGAGGAGAAACATTGTCAGCTATGATGACATTTAACGACATAGGTAATATTTCACGCATAAGGTAATGTCTATCTTCCATTGTTTCTATAGATATATAACCATTGATTATTAATCATTAGAATAGAACACGACAACACAGGCACATCACCTAACTGGATGATCGATAAGGTTGCATTCATACACATTTACATTTATTTCTTATTTTATAAATATATATAATATATCGGATATACAAGAGGATATTTTGTCTTATTGAATAATTGCTTAGTTGAAAAGTGTATTAGTATCGATACATATAATTAAAAAAAAAGTGAAAATTGTATCCACAAAATTTGATATGCATTGTCAGGATTTTTTTTTAATCCTATAAAATCTCAATTAAATATAAGCTAATTTAATATAAATTATTTATATTAAATATTATATCCTAATTCTTCACCACTTAAAATGATAATATTTTAGAAGATATTTATTAATATATCATTATATGCTTTACTCGGATATGATATTTTAGTTTCAAATTTATATTTTCTAATAATAATGTAACGTCATATATTTAATGTTGCTAGTATAAAGTAGTATGACTTTAATATCTAAGTTTTAAGACTTCCGTGCTCGGTAGAGTATTTGAATACGAATATAGTCAATCATTTAGGTTTTATATTAGTATATAATTCAATGATATATACATATTGGTGGTGCCTTTACATCAGCGCATCACATGGGTATGTCACATTGGCCATTATATATAATAACACTTTTTAGAGGTAAATAGTTAAATGGTGGGCCTCTATCAATAGATAAATATATATATATAATTACTTATTGATATTTAAATATTAATAAAAGACTAATAATCAGGAAAATATTGGCCCCAACTATAGTTACTATATAAATAAGTATAAATTTGATATGATGAATAATAAAATAATAATACAGCTATAACAAAGTCGCAATAAAAAAGAGGGTTTGGATAATATATTAATGCCTTTTCATTACATATCAAAATAAATGTTTCCATCCCAAGTTATTATCAATTACGGTAACTGTTAAACGTTTTAATTTTGTTATTTCTAATTCTTCTTTTACGTTCATTTCAATAACGTACTTTATCATTAACAAATATTTATACTTTTGACTATCTATTTGTTTAAATAAATATCAATCAATAGTGTAGATGATTGATCGCTATAATGTCACACATACCACCTACATCCGTACACTGCACTATTCAGATCGAGCTGCGAGCGGACGCATACGGAGGTTACGTGTTCCCTTGCGGCCGATGGTTACGTAACTCTAAGGAGGACAAAGTACATCAGGAGGACACCAGCAAGGACACGCATTCCGACTCATCTAGCGACACTGACAGTGATAGTGACACCGATACCGACACTCTCTGCGAATTCGAAGAATCTGACCTAGATTCCGATTTCGCGGAGAACATATTCTACGATCTGTACCCGCTGAACAAAGGAACCAAGAATGTCACCAATAAAAGTACGGTACACGAGTTCGTTTAGGTATTCCGATGTCGGAAGATTATCTGTAGGACATTCTTCGTAAATAGTTTTTATTTCGTTAATGACAAATATAAAATTATGAAGAGCATTATGAGCGTTGCTTATTTAATATAGTATGTACTACATACTATGTGGTATCACAAACACCGGATGCGTTATTACATTTCGGTATTACAGTTCAAAGTACGTCATAAATAATTTATTTAAATAATAACATAGTTCTAGTTTAATTCGTGAAATAAATATTTCTAAAAAGTATAAGACTATCGTTTACAATAATTATATTAATATTTTATAATTAATATCATATTTTATAATATTTGAACAGTACTTTATATATATATATATTAGATGTGTTTAATCGTAGATTTTCTATACTAATACCATTGCATCTACTCGCCACTAGAGTGTGATAAATACGGAAGAGGGTTTGAGATGCTGAACTATGAGATCACCGTGGTAACGGGTAAACTATCTTACGCTGGTACTGATGCCCGTGTCTACATCTGTATGAGCAATGAACGCAACCACCGCACTAGCGAGGTTATTGTAGTATGTGTAGGTGTGTGTAAGTGTGTGTGGGTATGTGTGAGTGTTTGTGTGTGAGTGGGTGTGTGGGTGTGTTTGTGTGTGACTATGTGTGTGTGTGTAGGTGTGTGGGTGTGGGTGTGTGTATGTGTGAGTGTATATGTGGGTGTAGGTGTGTGTGTGTATTTGTGTAAGTAAGTGATCATTTATTTATACACACAACTCAAACTTAAAGCTTTTTCAATAGTTTTAAAAATTATATAAGATTAATCATAATAATATAGTATGATAATAGTAAAAAATTATAACATTATTAAAGTAATAACAGAAACTAAATTGCAGTGTGTTAGGTATATATTTGTGTATTTGCAAAGATTTTGAGAATCAAAGATATTTCACTCTAACGAATTTGTGAAATATTACGCCTTCTGTACTACAAACTATTTATTTTTTATTCTATTTTTAGTTTATATTTGTTTACATGTAAATTTGAAAAATATATTACTATTATAAATGAAAGTTATGTACATTTTCGGATACAATAAAAATATAATTTATAATGTTTTTTTTTAATAATATAATATTATTTTATAATGAGAACTATTTTTCTTAAAATATACAGCCATATTCGAGATACACTTAAATCAATAGATACATTTTCAATGTAAAATTATATATATATTTTGTAACATTATTAATTATTATATAACAATACTTTGACAATTCGCTATTAAAATGATTTAAAACTGTAGTATATAGTTGACACCTATATTTCTAACTATTCAGAATTGCAATTTGTTACACGTAAATAGATACTAAGTTCTATATGTGTGGATGTAGTAATGGGTATTTGGTAGTGTAGCATTGTATGTGAGGTGTTCACTATTCATCCAAGTGTTAGTGAGATACAGTATATCTATTTTGTCGTTAGTAATAATTGAGTGAATCAGATTAAGTTTGTTATTGAGAGATGTTGTGAGATATGATAAGTTGATTATAATTTGATTATCAGTAGGATAATTTTGGTGTGTATGCATTGTTTTTTGTTTATAATATTAATGTTTTTCCTCCTAAAAGGGTTCAAAATGATATGGTAATATTCTAATTATTTAATTAATTGTCACTGTAATTTAACTTAAAGTATTACATTTGGGTATATATGTGTATGTGAGTGTGTGTATATATGTGTGTATGTGTGTGTGCCCAATCATTGCACTACTATTACGAATAATACCATAATACTACCTAGAATACCTAATTAAACTTATATATAAATTGTTTATAATTATTTGTTATTTATAATATTATTAATAATAATCAGGTACAATTAAAACAATCTACAAATAGAAAAGAGTCGTTCCAAAAGGGTAAATCAGATACTTTTAAGGTTATTATGTTTATAATTAACAGATATATTTCAATTACTATTATATTTATCTGTTATAATATAACAGCAATAATTATTTCTGTTATATTTATGTACTTATAGATATATTGTTCAATAATCTACTATGGTTAGATCGTCGATGTAAAGAAAGTGGATGAGCAATTGACGCAGTCAGTGCATGTAAATATAGATGCATTAATGGTACTTTTTTTTGATAAATTAAAAAATTACATCATTTATTTAGATGAATCATATTATATTAGTGGGGATATTCATCAATATAGAATGAAGTAACTTCTCTATATATCTATGTATATTAAAATATATTCATATATAAATATTATTTTTAGTGCAGATAGTACATTAAACTAGATCATAATTATCAATATAAATATAATTTAACATCTATATTAGTAGTATTCGATTGCAGAGCCTCTATCGCAATTTACCATAAACAATATTAAATTTCTCATTATCTTTCTTTATATCGACGCGTTAGATATATTGTTTAATAATTTATTATGATTAGATATATTTTATAAAATGTGATGTAACTTATATGCATATATAACATATATTTATAATAATTACCATAGCAGGATGGTAATTTTATCATTTTTCTCAAGTAATATATTCATTGCTACAATTGTATTCTTTACATATTCTAATCATATTTTATATTACGTATTATTCGCCAATATCGCTAACTAAATTAGTATTCATATTTATTTACTATAAAATATATTTAAAAAATTTTATATTTTAATACAATTTAAATTATATATTAATATGAATGTTAGTCTTATTCATTGTTCAGTGATTCGTGAACATATCCTATGACTCGTATCTCTGTAACTAATCATATAGATTTTATAAAACTGATGTTTCGAACAATATATCTATTTTACGAGTAACTTTTCAGAACATCTGTAATTTTTATGATTTTATCATTCAAGTGAAATTTCAGAGTTCTTACAAAATGTTTTTATCTATATGATATAGAATCACATGACATGTTGTTAGTTGCTATTAGTATAGGAATCATCATAAAACAGTTATATAACTGTGTATTCTTAGCTTTTCATTAAATATGTGCTTCATTTTAAGAAGTGTATATATTTTAAGCATACATGCAACAAAGTCCATATAGTAACATATGCTTCTACGTGAATGTTATTCAAGTGATAACTTATATGACATGATAAGTAGGTAGTATTGTACATATATCACTATAAATTCTTCATCGTATTGAATACAGACGAGGATGTCTCTCATCTCGATATGACTTAAGCTCCTTCACACCAACAAATACAGCCCAGAATTAGCCTGATTTTATATAGCCCGATATCGTTGAACACCTAAATCGGGTAGTTTTGTTGTGAATGGCTATAATTACAGATTTTAATTATCTTATAATTATCGGGAAGACAGTCACACACACACCTTATTGTAAACGAATACAGTAGATTAATTTATTTCGAAGCAGCCGATGTCGGATTATAAAAATCCTTCCGATATCTGGCTGCTTTTTTTTGGTGTGAAGATGGTTTATTTATAATCATTCGTACTTCATATTTTAATATATATATAAATATATGTATTATATAATAATGAATAGATAAAAGCCGAAGATATTGGCGATATTGAAAACATTGTGATACGGCACGACAACACGGGAATTGCTGCCGGATGGTATCTTGAAATAGTTTGTAATATTATAGTTAATTGCGTAGTAGTTGAATTAATACACTTATAGCCTATTTCTTTCTATATAATATAAATGAGTTCCCATCTATAATTAGTGATTTTCCTACCCTAGGTCAAAGTAAGACGTTATTTTCCGCATCACGAAATAAAGAAGAGAATTAAAATAGCGACGATTAAGAACCCGTCTAGACGCAGTTCAGCGGGTTAGTCGTCTACCTAAACATTCGCATGAAAGTCATCGTCGTCGTGCTTTTATTAACTTATTTATAAATGTAGTCTTCGCGCTTATGAGATAAATATATAGTTAAACCTATTCTTTTAGTGTGATATCCATCAGGTGATATAATTATTATCTTAAAAAATGTATTTTATATTTATTATATATTTTTATTTAACTTTAAATAAA
The DNA here is from genome assembly GCA_964019155.1 of Osedax fenrisi. Lineage (NCBI taxonomy): Eukaryota > Metazoa > Annelida > Polychaeta > Sabellida > Siboglinidae > Osedax > Osedax fenrisi. The sequence continues at coordinate 40,933,813 of OZ025240.1, read as the reverse complement.
CATTTCAGATATTTGGAGTAAGCGTAAATCTTCATTGAAATACCAAGACTCAGACAGCGATAGTGAAGTAGAGAGTAGACGCTATGAAACTAACAAGTTTGAAGAAGGCCGAACGCCGCTATGCGATGAATTTGAGTTTATCTGCGGCCAATGGCTCTCAGACGACAAAGGAGACGAACTAGCGCGCAAACTTTCCGTTAAATCTGTGACTACCTTCTATAAAATTAACGACTAATATTTTAATGAGAATAAATGATTTTTTTATGCAATTTTAAATATTCAACTTTTTTAGTATAATTTAATTCCCATTTATCCGTGTGACACCTGATTTCCTTACTTAATCCGGTGACAGGTTGGTCGTATGGAGAATATGACCTTCTCGCATCTATCTAGAACATTCTAGAAACCACCCATACAAATAATGCATGTTACCCATCCACTTCTTCTTGTATCTTCCTCTTTTCCGACTTCTTCAACATATCCTTCACAAATAGCCCATACCAAGATTTCAATTCACCAAACCAACTAAGTTGCTGATAACTAGTATATTTAGGAGATTTTAGTGTTGTCAAAACATAGGTTCAATGTTCTGTGTATCGTAAAAATAGGTTAATTCATAATTATAGCTATAGCTTTGGTTAACAAAACTTTAAGTTAACTAAATCATGGTAGCTAATGATATTTGCTCTTGGATACATTTGTGTGCTCTCTTGGTGTATGCTTTATTTAAATCATTCGGAGTTAGAATATAATCTATTATATTATGTATAAGGGCATTTGGTGAGTTACAATTATTGACTTTTTGTATAAATGTAGTATATTTTCTATTATCAGATTATGCTTTGTTGCAAATTACAGTGGTCTCCAATTGTTATTATCCATTACAAATATCTCTACAATACTCAGAAAATCAACAATATCATCACTGTCTACTTTCAAATCCAATCGAATTGAATAGCTGAAGTATTTTCTTGACTTTTTAACATTCTTATTCATTATAATAGATAATACCTTTAATTTAAATAATAAATATAATGATTACATTATTATAGTAATTGATTATTTAAAAATTCATTGAAAATTTCAAAAACAATCTATTAATTATTCCTAATTGTGCTATATATATTAATAAACCTAAATAATATAAAACTAATAATCATAAATAATAAATATTTTGTAATGTATTTTCCAATTTTAAATAATTGTATAGTAGATTAAATAAAAATTAATTAAAATAAATTTTAAGATAATTATAATATTTGTAATTAATAATAAATATATGATTCATAGAATATTATTTAAAATATTTTCCATATTATTTTGATTATAATATTAGTATTTATTTATTATAAAAATAATAAGAATATGTGTAAGTTCATAGATTTATTTCATATATTATCCCTATATTACATAAATATAGTAACTTTAAAATTATTTATATATATATATATATATATTACATTCTAAGAATAGGATATTTTTAATATAGTAACATCTAGAGCTAGATTTATTCTTAGTTCTTAAATATATTAATATATATTATTTCAAATCATGATATTATATTATTTAATCTAACATTTTATTTTAAATCTGAAAATATAGCATAATATATAAATTTAATAAGTACAAGGTAAGCCTCTAATATTATAACATATAGGTATATATTTAAAAATATAATAAAGATAATATGTAATTGGATAATTACATACTTTTAAAATGTACATTGTACAATGTAGGCCTGCATTGCACCTACATGTAAAGTTTACATTGTAAACTGCATACAGTAATATCAAAGGTATTTAGTAATATAAAGCTTACTATAGTAAGCAAAAATAATGTTATATTATTTTAGAACAAAATGTTAGTACTATATTTAATATATGATAACATAATAGTCTACCTTTTACGGATTCTATCATTGATTGATATTATATTATTTATTTTACCACATTAAATATAATGAAATATTTTAACTGAATTATAATTTTTATAAGGGATCTTATAATAATAGTTTAAATAATTCTCATGGTGCGCATATAATGTATTATTTGAAAATTTATGATTATGTCATGGCCTTCATTAGTTTCGAAGCTAAAGGAGGCCATGGTTATGCTCATTATTTATCTAAATTTCTTCGGATTATTAGCAAAGGCCAAGCCCAGCCCAATGGCTTTGTAACTAGTATGATTATTAATTAATTGTAATGCATCTGGGTTTTATAAACTCATTATTAGTGGTAAATATAGAAAAATTCAAAATTAACTCAAATTTCAACCTTATAAAATATTAATTTAATAAATCGTAGACTCAATACACAATTATTAGAATACGTAAAGAAATATATTCATATTGTATATTAAATTAGATTGTTTATTTCATAGGTATTACTTAAATTATTTTCACGATGTTGTTTAAACCTAATCTCCAACTTAGAAAATTATATTCTGTATATCTTCAAATACATTCACAATGCCTATATTCTACTGAACCTGTTATGAATGTATTTGATCGTAAGCTAAAACGATTACATAGGAATAGAGCAGCACTTAATAAAGACCATCTAATTTACGATTACATTAGAGATGAGGTTTAATATTCTACAACAATTAATATTATAATTATTATAATAATACAAATATTTATAAAACAAATTTATAATAATCATAATCATTATGATAATGATTATGATAATCATCCATTAGGATAATCATTATCATAATGAGTATGATTGACAATCATAAATAATGCACATATTGTACATACATAATTATTAATATATTAGTTCAAAGTTAACTTATTTATATAATATAAAATGTAAACTATATTTATATTCAAAATATTATATCATTTATTTTGGTAATACGGACGGTAGGCAAAAATTAAATAACTATAAATAGCAAAGTTCACGCAAGGCGTGCGTTACGAAAATTTATGATACGCTCTAATGCACACGAAAATAAAATCTAAATGAAAACATGTATATATAGAATAATGACTTTATAAAAATATACGTATACACCATTTATTTTAATTGATTAATTAATATTTGCAGATTGATATTTTGGGTTGTTTGATTTATTTGGTTTAGTTTTATTCTTCAGTTTGTTTAGCTGCTTTATATACCGAAGTGAGCCTACAAAGTAATTAGTAAAAGGGTGACGTACTTCACGTGATGCATGTACATAGATATTAAAAACCAACATTTTTTAAAACTATTCAACTTTAAAGATTTTTAAAATGTTTACATAATTTTTTCACTAATATAATACGGATGTATAATCTGTATATAAAAACGAATCTAAATATTCTTAAAATTTCAATAATTTATATTAAAGTATAGATTAGTTCCGACCTTTTTAGTAGAGTAATATTCATAAAATTAAAACAATGAGAAAATAACTATCAAAGTTTAGTGAAATATTCAACTTCTCATAATCATTTCTTTTCTCGCCTATATATTTATAGATTGTATCAATATTATTTATTACCACCATTATCAAAATGAACTTTATTACAACAATTTGTTGGTATACCTTATGCTATACAGTAATAATCTTCATGTTTTGCATAATATTGAAGTCTTGAAATGATTGCATTTTATTGAATAATTGTCATTTATGTAATTTTTTATAACTTATCATATCAGATATAACTTAATTATAGAAATATAATTATAGAAAATCCACAACATAGTATACTAACAGTATTTGTTTACGATGATCATATCATATCTGATAATGGTTTTATTAAAACATGGCTAATGGACTATAGTGTATTATGATATCTTGCATTTCGTTGAATCTTCCAGATATAGCATTGTCATAACTTTGAGCTCTATAATATTTTATATTTATTATATTATTTACAATAATACTAATAAAACATTAGCGAATGTTTACCAATGTGATATTGAATATCTAAGTAAGTAAAGAATCATAAGAACCTTCCTTGGTATATATGATAATGATTACTACTGTCATACAAGTGATGAATCTGGAGTTGAGACCACTGATATACTATAATAATTTGAATTTTATATTTTTAAATAAATAATCAGATCTTCAACTTTAGTTCTCACCTATTCACCCATACAAAATACCGCCATTTTGGGTGTTTATATTTAATAGTTAAATGAGAATGATAGCAAGCAAATCATTCATTTGTGATTATAACTATAATCTAAACATAATACTAAATAAATTATTGCAATTAACCAACTATCTCACTATATATATATATATATATATCTATATATAATAACCATTTTAATGAATATAAATATAATTTATATCCTTAATAGTGTGTTGAAAAAGATAATCATTTGTTTACCGAATTTCAATATAATCATTACTAAAAAAAACTATAACGCAGAATACTCCTATATGATGACAAACTATTTATATATATATTATATATACACTAGAATAATTATAATAAAATATATATTATGAGAAGATACAATTTTTTTTAATACACACATGAAGATAGATAACATTTATTATTTTTAGAAAAATTAATTTGAAAAATACTAAGTAGGTTTAATTGCTATCATGCATCTATATAGAATCATTATTTGGTAATTTTATAATTAATAGAATGTTCACAAATGTCAACAAAGAGTTAACGTTAACATAGATCTAAAGGATCATTAATTTTAGTAAAAAAAAGTATTCAATATTATTTTGTAGCAGTAAATATTCCCTTAATACGTTTATCCAGTATAATTTATTGCTTTCTAGTATATCAATCAATGATTTATCAATTCGTTTCATTCTATTTTATCTTAGAATTAGAGATGTTGAGATGGTCTATAGTGATCACTATGTTGATCACGTGTTGCCATCATATCCTTGTGTACATTTATATAAAATTCTATTTTCATATACACGTAAATGACTCATATCTACTTAATGTATTATATTATTATAATATATTTAATTAGAAGTAATTATATATAAGAAAATATAATGTATAAAAAAAATACAGTTGGGAACAATTAATTTTTTTATGTAAAGAGTAAAAAGATTTTTTCCCAAATACTTCATGGCTCCTAAACATGTTGAGCCCCGTACAATAGTAACCGTCCCCCACCCTTAAGCCGGTCTTGCTAGTATGCAATCATTTAATTAGAGTAATATAAATACTCATTTTAAATCGATATATCTAAATATGTCATATCTGATATTTCGCTAAGTAAAGCATGCCGATGGTATTGAGAATATCGATGGTATTTATATTTACATTTATTTGCTATATTTATATTTATAATTATAAAATATATATTTATCATTTACATATTTGCCCTTACTAAGGTAGGCTACAGAATGGCGGATAGAATATCAGACGTTAAAAGGTTTATTATTAAATATAAATAATACATTATTATTAAATTGAGATTGCATAAAGTCAACCTATAATACTATGACTTCTTAAGAACACTATATGCTATATATAGTATATAGCATACTAAATAACATGCATTACTTACATTTTACCGCTAATATTCATAAATATCTAGGTTTAAAAACTTATATATATAAACATTAATACATATATATATTTATATAAATATCATAAGTTAGTATTATATATAAATCCTTTATACAGATAGTTTCACTTATCAACTATCTTTATATGGTGTACAATTAAAGTAAATAATACGCCTGAATTAAATAATCGTAATGGTCACTGATCATAGCACGATATTTCCTCATTTTATTGCGATTAAGATAGTTTTGATTTCTTCCTAAATATAAGATAGGCTTTGTTTGATATATAAATTTATAAAATAGTCAGAGACAATGATCACTAACATTAAATAACTGGTTATATTTCTCAATGTATATTATATATATACGTTCCTGTATGAAATATAATTACAAATAATGAATAGTGAAGTAGTTAATAATTATGAGAATCGTATGAATATGATTAAATAGTTTATGTGTAGGTATACCTAATAAGTTATAAATAATAAGTTTATATATTAACTTTAAGTCATATATTTAGTATAATACATATATTTGTAATGATAAAGATTAATTCAATATTTTGATAATTTGATATAACATTACAGAAAATTTGATGTTTGCGTTGACCTTGGATGCGGTAGAGGTCACATAGGTAAACATGTGTACTCGGACATGGTTTCTACAATATATCAGACTGATATGGCAGAGAACGTACTGGTTAGATGCATGTCTTTGTTTACTTATGAACACTTCTTTATTTTCTTTATTTAAACGTTATTGAAATATGTACCAATTTTATATCATAATGTTATACTATAAATCTATCCATAACGATTGTATACGATTGTTGATTATTTCTCATTATATCTAATATAATTATATTAGAATATATTAAAACTGTAGCTTTGCAATTATCAACATGATACAATGTATTCATGATCTGCACATGTTCTCCATTCGATATTAGATACGTGTCTATATGTATTAAATTGTACATGAATATGTGTAAATTATAAATAATTATATATATACATATATATATATATAGATTAAATTAATATATAAATGTGTGTATTTCTATTGAGAATGATTGACCTATGACCTTGAACAGAGGCAGAGCGGCACATCCGAGGAGGTCACAACACATAGGATACATTGCGATGAGGAGTTCCTTCCCTTTAGAAGTGATTCAATTGACCTTGTGATCAGTAGTTTGAGGTCATTCTCAAGACATTGTCATGCGTAATATGATACGATATAATTTATTTTTAAATCAGGAATATACGATTATAGTCTAGTTTAATATTATATATTAGTAGAAAGTATATATAGTTATATCATTATTAAATTATTCAAAATAATGTCTATTTAAAAATAATTTATAATTATAACGATATTACATACCATCATGTAAATAATGATCTCTGTACTCAATCTAATAATTTCATATAATTTAAGTATTACAAAAAAAATAATAAATTATATATAATGAAATGTCGGATATACATTCTGTGTTAATCAATTAAATAACACTATTTTACATTACTGTTAGATTTCCTCACCTTCGATTGGTACCATAGTTACAATAAGTAAACAATCACCACTAACCTCTCATATCCCCTACCCAACAGTTTACATTGGGTGAATGATCTACCGGGAGTGTTCTCGCAGGTTTCTTTATGTCACATGACCGTATCTCACTGTTATTCACGTATTCGTGTGTGTACGCCCAGCTAACAGCATATGTTAGAGCCTCACATGTTTACATTGTACTATTATGCTGCTATTAAATGTCTATTATGCTGCTATTAATTTGTCATGCTGTTATGCTTCTATTATGCTGCCATTATGATAATATTATGCTGCTATTCATTTTATTTAATATTATTATTATTTATTTTAATTTTAATATTCTAATAATAGCAGTATAATAGCAGCATAATATACTTTTAAAATTAATAGCAGCATAATATTAGCATAATGGCAGCATAATAGCAGCATAATAGCATGCCAAATTAATAGCAGCATAATAGACATTTAATAGTAGCATAATGGCAGCATAATAACACAATGTAAACATTTAGGGCTCTATCATATCTGGTATGCTGCTCTTACTGTTTGATGGGCGGTAGACATCGCTTTATATCGTATATCTATTAAATGTCAACTATATATAATAGTAATTATAATATTTATTAGAAGAATTTTTTTTGTTTTCTGTTTAATTCTCTAGTTTATAATATTAATATGATTTTTCCTCCTAAAGTGATTCAAAATAATATAGCATAGTCAGTTGTTGTCGCCCATTCCATATGATTTGAGAGTTATTATAGTCATATTGAAAAGATGTCATATATAAAAAATAGTATATATAGTATATATTAAATCCAGTTTCATATTTAATAATCGACCTACATTTTAACTTACTATACATGTGAATAGGTGAAGCACAGTTTGAAGAATGACGGATGTTTCATGGGGGCGATGTTCGGGGGTGAAACCCTTTACGAACTAAGGGTGGCGCTACAACTAGCAGAAACAGAACTAGAAGGGGTTATTTCTATTTATAGTTTTGTCGCCCATTTAGTTTAGCTCCTTATTGATATGTATTTATGCCATTTACGTAAATAGTATATATTGAAGAATTAAAATAAAATTAATCCATGCTAATATTATTTAAAATATATTTATTACATAATTAAATTAAATAAGTATATCTGTAATTTATTTATATATAAATATGTATATATATTAGTGATGGCTCCGAGTCGAGTATTTATCGAGCGGTTTCGAGTACTCGGATATTGAGCGGCTATCGAGTGGCTTGAATGTTAGAGTAGCGAGTACGAGTAGGTTTCGAGTATTTGTATATGGAATCCGAGTAATGGAAGTAAAGTTGCATTACTCGATATAATTATATTATCAATTAAAACAAAATATTAATTTAAATTTATTTCAAATATTTATAATCTGCGTGACCCTTATAACCTTAGTAGTTACCATAGATTAATAGTTTACCCCAAGCGATGCCACTACGCAATATTTGAGAATATGTGTTTTGATTGACAGATTGACTGGCCGCCATTCGAGCAGATAAATTAGCTTATATACACGTATTAATGCATACAGTTACTAGATAAAGAATAGAGTATATATTCGTATACAAGATTACTAACTCGTTATGTTTGACCACATACAAACACATATAATATATGTGATATATATATATATATATATATATAATAATTCTATTAATTTCAATTAATTATATTATATCATACTTAGTATGATACTATATAATAAATAACAAACTAGTATACAATGTAACATTGAATGTGGTATATACACACACACATACATATATATATATAGCTACACTAGAGGTGCCTATAGTCTATAATAGAGGTGCCTATATGCTACACTAGAGGTGCATATATGCTACACTAGAGGTGCCTATATTATACACTAGAGATGCCTATATTATACACTAGAGGTGCCCATATGCTACACTAGATGTACCTATATTATACACTAGAGATGCCTATATTCTACACTAGAGATGCCTATATGCTACACTAGAGGTGCCTATATTCTACACTAGAGGTGCCTATATACTATATTAGAGGTGCCTATATGCTAGATGTACCTATATGCTACACTAGAGGTGCCTATATGCTACACTAGAGGTGCCTATAGGCTACACTAGAGGTGCCCATAGGCTACACTAGAGGTGCCTATATGCTATACTAGAGGTGCCTATATGCTACACTAGATGTACCTATATGGTACACTAGAGGTGCCTATATGCTATACTAGAGGTGCCTATATGCTACACTAGAGGTGCCTATATGCTAGTTATGGGAATTTTACAAAAATCTGGGTTTATAAATCTGCCAGATATCCATTTTATGCCATATAATGTTTCGGAACTGTAAGCATGATCACGTAATTTTATGCAAAATAGTAAGCGTACCGAACTCCGTATAACTCTATTTATGCAATTTATTAAATATAGGAAATCTGTGATATAAAGAATTAAAGTACTCAATACGAGATAGGACTTGGATTCAATATGAGCTTAGAAATGTTATATGGTAAAACAATTCTAATAGTTGTTAAGTTGTGTAAATTGAAGGACGAAGATCGACATACACTTGAGATCTAATCGATAAAACATCTATAGATGACTTATTATTATGACTTATACCATATATGACTTACTATCAAAAATAAAACCAAGAGAGTTACTTAGTATACTATACTATGTATACATTGTATAGTCAACATAAATAGTTTGTTAATTTATTTACTTACTTTAGTTAATAGTTCAATTTAGTTTGAAACGGTTTCGAAACATGTGTAATTTAATCGAAACTGAAACTGAAACCTAGATGTTTTCAACGAAACTCAATCTGAAACCTAAATTTGTTGAGTGAAACCGTTTCGAAACCCAGATTTTTGTAAAATTCCCATCACTAATATATATATATATATATATATATTGTACACATTTTTATTAAAATAATATAATAATTTTAAATCTAAATCTAGTATATTTTTATATCTTTTTAAAATTGTTTCTTATTTGGGGGAGTCCTTAAATATATTATATACATTTTTATTAAAATAATATAATAATTTAAAATCTAAATCTAGTATCTTTTATAAATCGTTTTAAAATTGTTTCTTATTTGGGGAAGTCCTTACATACCATCCTAGAACTTATTATTTGTACTTTATAACCATATGGCTCTAATTTTCTTTATAAGCTGCTCTCATGTTAAGGGTGGAGTTAAAGAGGGAGGCGCAAGTTAAAATATGATAAATATTTTTATTTAAATAAAACAATTGTATTCATTTTGTAAAATTTCTCAAATTATTTTTGTGTATTTCTATTAATATAAAGTGTTTTATTAACGTAATCGATATAATAATTATTTGAAATTGATAGGAAATTGTATTTATTATATTTACTTAAATTTTATATATTAAACTTTGAATGTCATTTTCTAAAGTTTTTACTTTTTCACTTAGTAACCACATGTATATGCCTACTACTATTTTGATTCCTATTATTTGTATCTGACATTTTTACTGTAACTGTATAACATATACAGATATATGAATCCTGTTGGATTTATTATTATATTTTATATTAATTAAATAAATTATGATAAACAATAAATATTTAACTTTTAAATTAACTACATTTATATCCTTAGTATTTTTAGATAGAGCTAAAATAGAATTGTTTAGATGAACGGGCGCCTCCTCCTTAAGGCATCCATGGTTTTAACTAGAGCCAATCATTTATTTATACATAATTAAATAAAATCACGTCTACTTATTATTTTAAGACCTATTTTAAAGGTTCGGACGAGGCTTGAATTCGCGTCCTACTACTTGTAGGACGTTAAATTTAATAAATTGTAAAAAATTTAAAAATATTTATTTTAATTTTTGTTTACAATAAAAAATGAGTATGTTTAATATATGTAGATATAACCTATACATGATCATATTTTTAGTATTCTCCTGTACTTATAATAACTTTCCAATCTTATATATTTAATATCATAACTTCATAATATTTATTTCATATAGTTAATAATTCTATTTTATAATGTTATGATTTAACCTTATATAATAATACCCGAATAACATACACGTGTTTAGTAAATAAGTCAAGTATTCTACTTAGAATAACAATATTATTATAATTAATACAAACAATAATATTATTATAATTAATATAAAAAATAATAATATATTTATAAACTATTATATTTAGAAATATATCATTAATATAACATTATTTCTATGAAATATAAATAATATGTACAATGTTTTAGATAAGGTAATGTTACACATGAGTGAACATCAATATTCCACTATATCGATATTCTTATATGCTATTTCATTAATAACCATTCATTGAATAACTTTTATAAACCACATTATAAATATAAAAAAAATTTGTAAAAAACTTATTAATTTTCAATATTACAAAATTAATCGACGTTTTATAATAAAGTTATGAGAAGAATTAACGAAGCGTTACATCTGAAACACATACCGTCTAATGCCATCAATATCTTCAATGTTACATCTCTCGCTTACTGCAGGGTTTCGGACCTCACATCTCACCGTTCACTTCGGCTCCCGATCTAGGCGGTCTACTGCAGAGAACCGGCTTCAACCTGATCACAATAGTTAGTGCGTGTAACGCAACGATACCTAGCTGTATAGCCTTACGAACCTAATCACCGTAGCAGTAGTACAAGTATGTGTCTTAGCAGTGTGTATGTGTTTATTGTTCCCTAGGGTTGTTGATTTTATGGTTTTTTTAAAAACCAAAAAAAAACAAGTTTATTTGTTTTTTTTACGCTTTATTTGGTTTTTTTTGTAAAGAATATTGGTTTTTTTATTTATTAAATAATTTTTATTAATACATTGTTATATAGAATGTTATTTGTAATAAGTACTTCTATAGATATATGTTTATTATTAGATATTTCGTGTTTCATTATATTAAAAAGATTATAGTATAATTTATACAAGGATTCAGTAAATGTTATCCAAATTATATTTTTCTTTCTGCCAGGCTTGTTTATTAATAAATGGATATAATACACATAATCTATATTTTTATTAATAATAATTGAATTGAATGAATATTTATTATGAATTTTTCAAGTTCGATTTAGTAATAATTAACAATATGTAGTGATAAATTCACAAAACGACAACAAAACGTAGATAGTACACATATAAAAATAACAATAGTAAATTAGAAACGTATCACATGTGCCGGTGATAAAAACAATTAATAATTAAAATTAATAATTTATAAAATTATATATATATACATATATATATATATATATGTATAAATAAATATTAAGTTATAATTTTTTTAATATGATTTTTAAAGGTATATAAACTATTTGCTAAATGAAACCAGGTTTGTTGATTTTTGTTGGTTTTGTTTTGTTTTTTTTAAATATAATGACCAAACCCTACCTTATATAATTTAAAATCATACTAACAACTAATTTATATATAATTTATAATATATACTACATTTTAATTTGTCATGTTAGTTTATGACATCAACTTTATGTACACAATATTATATACGATGATATTATACATGGTATACTTTATATAATATAGTCTATAATATTATTAATAATATTGAAACTAATATTAAATGATAATATAGTATTGAAATTAATATTTTTTGAAATTATACATTGTATAATTTAGATAATATACATAATATATACTATCATTATTAATATTTATACTAATTTTAAATGATATAATATTGAAATTAATATATTTATCAATAATTTTATATACAAATATCAAAATAAACAAAAAAATAAATAAACCAAAAAAATCATGCTTTTTTTAATAAAAAAAACCGATTACAAAAATCCGAACAACCCTGATTGTTCCAAAAAGCAATCATAATTATTAAATTTAGTTTAATATTCTAAAGTTGTGAACTTATAAAGTTGTTCGACATGCATAAACCAAGGCGTTTTGTTATTAAATATAAACCCAATGTTATTTTTTGTATCATGTCGATTTGGGTATCAATTCATATTTATTTTTTCTTCCATATTTTTGTTTACCTAATAAACTATATATTATTATTATTATAAAAATAAATATATATTTATAATTATATACGTATATATAAGTACTTATACTTAGGACACCGATGAAATTGTGATTAATTATCCGTCCATGATCGAAATAATGCAGGACATTAAAGGTTGCCGACCTACATATTATTAGCAAGCATATCAGTCTCATACATTATACTTTCATATATATTATACATTTTACATTATATATACCTGACTATATATATATATATATGCATAAATAAAATATCAATCATTCAATCAATTCATTATATGCATATTAATTAGTCAATTAATTGTTTTAATATGCTATTATTTATACGTAGATAGTGTAGTACAGTCAATAGTATGTGTGTATGTGTATGAGTCGGTATGTATGTATGTTCGTGTATGTGTCTAGTGTTTTATATAATGTTGTATAACACGTTAAAGGAATGGGAGAAAATAACTGTTCGTGGGCGAGGAAATCAAAACTTCACAGAAAAACTGTTAAAAGAGCCACAGAAATATATCAAGGTCGTAAATGACATTTCTACATTCAACATTATAAGTATATATAAGTATATGTATTATTCATTTCTCATTAAATAATTAAAATTATCATTTTATTTACGATTTTATACGTGTAAGTATTATAATAAGTATTATTTATATTTAATATTATAAAAATATGTATTATTGCTTAATTTAATGAGTCAATCTACTAAATCATGATTATATTACATGATATTCATATCATTGTAATGATACTATGACATATTACTATATAATATGTAGCATTATAAACGAGTCTCTATAGATAATCTCTAATATTCTCTTTTTTATTACCATATCGTAATTATCTCTGTAACAAAAATATAAGTATAGCTTTTACTATTTTATACATGGTATTATTATAGAAGTTATTATATGTTTAGCTAATCAATTTTAACATGTGTTAGATATACATAAACATTTATTAACTTTGTATTTATATATTCCTATAGTTAATATTTACTTATATCTATATATTATATATATTAGTAAATTATCAATATTTATAAAATTTAAAATAAATATATTAATGAATTGAACATAATAATATTCACCATCATTATAATACAAGATATCATTGCTACAACTAAACATAACACACACAGAAATGTACGCTAGCAAAGATCAAAGAGGTGTTCCAGCAACATTTGAAATTCTAGGATTTATTGCCTGGAAACCTGACCCATCTCAGGTATTAAAAAATAGGCTGCTACTGCTGCTGCTATAGTGGTATTAACAGTGTAATTAAGTCTATTCACAATTCCAAAATAAGCAATTACTTATATATGAATACCTGTTCACCTAAAACTGACTTCACGCAGCCTAAACCAGCTAAACGAGGAACAGGAGATATGTCTATTAAAGACATTGATCAGTTAGATGTTATCACTAAACAATTTGAAAAGGTTATTCATTATGTAATTTAACATAGATATTATAAACTATATATATATATATATATGCAGTTATTGCACCAAAAATCAATCATTGATTATTAAATATAATACTAATCGTAATAAATATATATTTATAATTATATATATATATATATATATATATATCAATATTATTTAATTAATTTGAGTTGCACATTCAATAGTTTATATTTATTTTTAATTATAAAAAATTTATATTAAATACAAAATTAATTTAAGTTCAAAAAATTCAAATCATGAACATAGTTGTTAAATTAGATTTACATTTTACTCATTATTTAGATGAAAGATGGTGATACTTCTTTTGCAAATATTTCCGAAGAAATCCAAAGATTGAGAGAACAAACCGAATTAAATATGAGCAAAAATGATAAAGACGATGATAAAAATAAAAAATAATTAATGTAAAATTGAATTATTTAAATGTTAAAACATTATCATAAGTTACAACTTTAAAATATCAGATTACTAGATTAGGTTATAAACCCAACAACAAGTAAGTACAATTAGGAATTATTCAAGATTGATATCTATTTTAATATAATTATTTAATTATTTAATATATTATAATATTGAATAAAATAAATCTTGTATTTTATTATTTATTAGAAGAGTCAATTAGTTCTTTTGTTTGCAGTTATTGCTCCAAAAAGCAATCATCGATTATTAAATATAGTTTATTGTCCTAAAGTTATGAACAAATGGATAAAAATAAATATTAAATATAATACTAATCGTAATAAATATATATTTATAATTATATATATATATATATAAATATATAAATAACAATCTGATACAATAACAATGTGAAGATAAAAATGTAATTCCTAAAAGTGTAAAAATACCTATGAATGTATAGAAAAGAAGGTAATAAATATAATAAATATAATCAATATAATAATAAATATTATGGTATATAAATAATGGCACTAACAACATAGATAAAACATAGAAATGGAGAGAGAGATATGATGGGCTCTTCTTACGCTTTCTCTCTAAGTCTATGTTTTTAATACTGTTTCTTTAGACTTATTTCGGGACATGGAATCTTCTCCTTCTGTGAATGACATATATATATTTATAAATATATATATATATGTGTGTATGTGTGAGTGAATGACGTACATGTATATAGGTATAGGTGCGAGTTAATGACATATGTGTATGAGTAAATGACAAATATGAGAGAATACCCTCATACACATTTGTGTGTATAAGTCAACTGCTCGTATAATCAAATATTTTATTTTTATTTTACTTCTCCGTTTATTTCTTGTTTTTGTATTCGTGTATTGTCTTACTGTTATCACATTTATATATTTTGTATTTGTTATATAATTATGTTCTTTTTTTTTCTTTTTTTTATATAACCAGTAATTCAATAAACTTTTGATCTATCTATCTATCTATAAATGGTGTGCATGATAAACACACAAACCTGTACGAAGTCGAAGAGTTTGTAGGAGGGGCCCCGGATGGGGGGGTAGGAATGACTGTTGTGGGGCTCATGGGGTTCATAAACGTGTCGGGGATGCACACCTCCGTGGAGTTTAGCTTCACGTTATCAAACAGATCCAGTAGCGAGGCCGTACTCTTTATCACCTGCAACAGATATAGTAAGTAAGTAAGTAGGTAGGTAAGTAAGTAGGTAAGTAAGTAAGTAAGTAAGTAAGTTGGTAGGTAAGTAATTAAGTAAGTAGGTAAGTAAGTAAGTAGGTAAGTAAGTAAGTAGGTAAGTAAGTAAGTAAGTAAGTAAGTAAGTAAGTTGGTAGGTAAGTAAGTAATTATGTAAGTAGGTAAGTAAGTAGGTAAGTAAGTATGTAAGTAAGTAAGTAGGTAAGTAAGTAAGTAGGTATTTAAGTAATTATGTAAGTAAGTAAGAAAATAATTTATTTAAAAACACTCGTAATTATAAAATCTCAAATTTGTTTAGAATATATAAAAATTAAAGTGAATTTGTAACGAATAGAGTGAACTTCTTCTTGAATCGCTGACTCCTAATACAGCGTAATATCATGGCAAGAGAATTCCAAAAGTGAAATATCTTATTAACATAATCTATAATACTCGCTTATGTACGAGATCAATATATCGTGAAAATAATTATATTTATATGATATTTATTTAATGATACATTAATATTAAACACGTACATATATTATTAATATGCATTACGCGTTGTAATATAATTTGTTTGCTTAGAGTAGCAGAATAATGTGTTAATCATAATTTCATTACAAGTAATCTATAAATAAAACCTATTCATAGTAACCTTAATGGTGGTAGTAGTAACCTTTGTGGTAGTGGAGTTAACTTCGTACGCAGTTTTCCACTTTGAACTCTGATCGGCGTGATGTAGTGCGCTGCTCACGGCCGGGGTCACGGGGTTAGAGGTCGCCGTGGGTTCGTGTATGGTAGCGACATCACCACCGCTAATCAGCTGATCTCTGACGCGGGCCCTCGGGGAAGCCCCGTCCGCCTTGCCCCGCGCTAGCCCCAACGACGGTCCGTCTTCATCTTCGCGGTGGCGACGCCTGGCATCGGCGTTCTTGAATCTTCCGTCCGAATGCGTGACCTTGGCGCCGTTGGTGTGACAGCGGAGAGAGGCGGTATCGGTATCGCGGTGGGGTTTACGATCCGCCGCGGTGGTGGTGGCTGACTTCTGTTGTCTGTGCAGGAGATCGTTGACTCGAAGCTCGCTCGAGCCGGCCGTCTTGCTCTTCGCGAACGGAATGCACTTGATGGGTGGGGTGCTAAACGACGCCTTGGAGATCTGCGACGGCAGGAGATCGCGGCGTAGGGGAAGCGAGAGTTTCTTGTTGGGCGAGAGAGCAGTCGACTTAGCCGAGTTGAGTTCGTCGAGGATGGATATCACCGGAGTGCAGGGTCCACCGGCTGGGGTGATGGGGTTACGTTTTAGACCTGTCGAGACGCTACCACTACTGATACTGCGAGCTTCACGGGTCGGTGGTTTCTCCGCAGCGATGGCAACGGGGTCATCTTTCCAAGGTCGAGCGCACGATTTAGGCGACGGTCTCGGCCGCGTGGAATCTTGGAGACGGAAACCAAATTCTACTTTATCGCCGTTATCCTTCGACGATGAATTCTTCTTTTGAGCTTCGTCTTGAACCCTGGACGCGATGCTGGTTCGTTTACTAGCTTGGTTTACCTGTTTCGTCGCGTTGAAATTATCGTTGAAATCTTCCTGCGTGAATATCGCCGGATTACTGTGATATCGGGGCCTGCACGTATCAGACTTGGAGAGGTGCGACCTGTATTTGGAGGATTCGCGCGGTTTCGGTTTAGTTTCCACGTCGCCGTCGTCTTTAATGAGGTCGCGACCTTTCAGAGTTGACGCGGTTCTCGCATTGCTTCGAGGACTGATTATGGGTCTGTGCGCGGTATCACCTTGAGGGAACAGCTCCCTCTTGGTAGGCAATTTGGGCGCGGTTTTCCTATTTTCCGGCGACAACTTCTTGGTTTGTTCCGGTACCTTCTCGCGCGGCAAAGACTCGCGTTCTACAATCTCGTTGATGAAAGGCATGTCCTTCACCATGGACACCAAGTCATTCAAAGTCGGGTCCTTCATCTCCTGCAGCTTACGTAGGCACTCCTTCTCGCGAGTTTGCATGAGGTCGTCGGGCGACGGCGACGTGACCTTTGAACTGCACGATTGTTTACCGCGCGGCGATATCGATTTCTCGGTATCTTCCCCGACGTTGGTCGTAGGAGCCACCACCGCAGGTACTACGGGGGCGGTCTTATTGCGCTGACCCGTGACCTCGTTAGAGTGGGCTACGTCTCGACCCACGCCCGAATCGAACACATCCGAAGACTTTTGATTGGCCTCCCCCGCTCCTATGGCTGTTGCGGTGACGGCAGCGATGGTAAGGTTCGTCTTCGCCAGCGTGTTGTTGTTGGTCTGTATCGAGCGGTGCACAAACATCGCGCTCGACTGTATGTGCGTCCGCGTTTTACTGTTGAACTTGCTTAGCGGCGCGTTCTTCTCGGTTTGGCTGTTGTTCGTGGTTTTTCTGTTGCGATATTTAGTTCATTAGTGTTAGTAATATTAGTAATAGTATTAGTAGTATTTGTAATAGTATTATTAGTACATTTAATCAGTATATTATTAAAGTATTATTACATATGTGCGTTATACATATGTATATATATATATATACATAGAGGTTATAAAACAGAACTGTTTTATATGTGATATAGATTACACGTGATAATATAAAAACCTCAACGTAGATTTCTCTGTGTTTTCTTTCAAAGACCTCTTTTCCCAATCAAAAAGATCGTTATCGCTTATGTTCTAAAATTAGAAATAAATAGTTCAAGCAAATGTAACACGTATATTAGAATAAACACCGCATTGGAATACGTACGTTATTTTCTTTAATCGTATTTATCAAAGACTTGAGAAGTTCGGTGTCGGGATTAATGAAATATGTGAGTTGGTCGATGTGTTTGCAGAACGTGTATAGTTCAGTGGGCATTGGTCCTAGGAGTGTTTCGTGTGACATCGCAGCTTTTAATTTGCCAACCTGTATTGACAATGTATAATCTTGTTAAATTATATTTAAAAAATGTTGACATAATTATAAATATATGTATAATAATAATATTAATTGATATATTTAAGTTTTTTTATATTTGCACTAAAATATGCAATATGTAATTATATGTATAGTTATAGGCAACAAAACAATAACAATAATAATAACAACAATAACCATAACAATAAAAAATAGTAACCTCATCTTTATCTTTTATTTTCCTCCACGGTAGTGACCCATTGATAAACTCCACAATCATGTAAACCAATGACCATAGATCATCGTGTCTGCCCATTTCCTGTAGGGTAGCGATACGCATTACTATCTCGTGCTTATTATTGTTATTACGCAGTCTCTAAACGCATAAACTAAATGAATAAATCTAGAATTAGATTCCATTAGATACTTAGATATTCCGGAATAAACCGCAGCACCGAAGCCGCCTAACTTAAGGCGAATAATCGCAGTTTTGTATCGATTAAACAAATAAGGGTTTTACGATAGAATATTCATAAGTGGGGCCTATGTTTTACGGGTGAAACAGTTCAATTCAACGAGAGTGATACTATAAGTCATTATTCGCACTACTAAGTGTTATATAGGTTACAGGTTAATGTGTATTTAAAATGCGGACAGCATAAATATGCGGTATTAAACGTATATAAATAAACATCGCAGTATGCAAATATATAGCGTATTATATTTGATTTAATATAGATTAAAGTATATATATATATATATATATACATTAATGTAATGATTCTCATATGTTATTATATATTATTAAAATTTGTTATATTTTGTTACCTTTAGTTTTTTTGTGACTCATTAAATTTAGTTTATTTTAGTTTTTTTCACTTATACTAATTATAATACAGTGTATTTGCATATTGCGAGGTTTATTTACACACTTTTAATAATGCTTATTTATATACCACCATAAGTGTATTGATCATATAACAATCTAGTAAGGAGCGATTCACTTAATAGTGAAGATATAAAATTACAAATATTAACGTTAATGTTTGTTATTTTAACTGCGATTGTCGCATGCGTGTGTGTGTGTGATATCACTAATACACTAGGGGCAATACCAAGACCGCTCCGCTAACCTTACTCTGGTGTGTGTTCACTGAAGCGTAACGCACGGTGCCCCTGAAGCCGGCAGCGGTGCGAGGAGGCCTAACCTCTCCGCCCCCAGTGAGATATTGACGAGCTAGGCCATAGTCCAACATGTAGACCGTGTGACAGTTGTGGGCGTGTTTACCTATCGCAAAGTTCGACTGAAAAGGGGCGCATAATTAATATCCATACGTTACGATAATATGTTTAAATATATATTATAAAACGTATTAGTATTATAACATAATATAAAATATTAATAAATAATATGATTACACTAAAATATAAAAACTGCAGAATTAAAGAACAATGACAAATATATATGTATATTAAATAGATAAATATATTCATATAATATATACAAATTATTATAAAACGTATTAGATTATAACTTGATTTGAAATATTAATAATATAAAAAATGCAGAATTAAATGAACGAGTATAAATTCAATGTAGGCAGCAATTCTACAAAAGTATAATTAGGTTTCAAGGCGGGCATCGCCTGACCTTTACACTACAGTTTATTACTGCACAATAAAACTTTGTTGTGTGAAGGGTACGTGATGCCCGCCAATGAAAATTAATAGAACTGCAGCCTTAATAATAGAAATTATAATACGTTTCTCAAAATAGTAACAATATATACCTTTTCATATTTCCTTTGTTGATTAGTAAATATATTAATTATATAACAACACCTCGACTAATTACTAACCGGTTTAATATCTCTGTGAAGGAATCCGATATTGTGAATATAGGTTATCGCCTCGAGAATCTGACCCGCCAGGTTTATAGCAGTAGTCTGTGTGTGTATGTGTGTGTGTGTGCGTGTGTGCGTGTGTGTTGGAAAGAGGTTAGATTACATGATGTACAGCATTCAACATCGGTTCGTGAGTGTGAGGTGTATATGTGTTCATGGGGTATATGTGCAATATGTGCGTAGATTTCGTACAGTAGATTATATCGTATAGGAGTGTGTAAGTATGGTGTACAAGAGTGGTGTGTGTGTGTGTGTGGGCATTACGTAATCTACACATTACACGTGCAATGTGTAGAGATTTTGCATTGGACATTGCATGCGCGTGTAAGTGTGCATTTGTATTTGTGTACGTGTGTGTGTGGTACATGTATGCTTTAGATAGATAGATATACATGTAGATAGATAGATGTACATGTAGATAGATAGATGTACATATATATATAGATAGATTATCAGTAATAATCTTTAATTAACGATGATAATACTGATAACCGCTGTTAGCGCTTAGTGAGTTAAGCAACGCACGCTCGTGTGAGACAGTGATGGCTGGTTCACTTACCATACTGAACATCTGACGTGGCTGTAGACGGCGAAGTTCGGCGAGGTTCTTTCCTTGCAAGGACATCACAACGAAGTTAAACTCCGTAACTCGGCCGGAACCGTAGAAAGCGCAGACGTGTTCGTGATCTGGCAGGCGGGGGAGGGAGGAGGATATGATAACAGCTTATAATAGTGTTGTTGTTAGGCTTGTATAGGCTATGTTAAGCGACTCTTCACTGAAATCACTTTGGTAATGTATACCATAGCATGTAATATAATATTGGTGATTTAATATAACACTTATGATATAGTATTAGGAGTGGACTAATTTATCGTTAAATGTTATATATTCTATATATATATATATATATATATATATATATTATCTATATTATGTATAAAATATAACTCTACTTTATTTAATTATATTTAATCAGGTAAAGTTATAATTTATAATTATATACGCGAAGGTTAATTATAGTAATATTGTGAATTGATTGGAAAACTAGTCGTTGAGAATACACTTCACATGTGAAGTAGTTTCTAGTCGTATACGCACTCATAGTGCGCATATAAGTTAATGAGAGAAGAGATATACTACTACACTATATAGTAAAATAGTACTATATTAGATATTATATACAAGATATTCGCGTTCAATATTACGAAATTGCTGTGCATAGAACGTGAAGTGAACCTTTAAGTTTCTTGAGAACAGAGACTTCCATCTTGAGAACTTGCTTCGCTTGTTTCGAACTCTCCAACTTCACCGCCACCAGCTCGTCGTTTCGTTCGGCGTCGAAACATTCGTAGATTTCACCGAAACCTCCGCCGCCTATTTTCTTTACCTGGTAAGTAGTGGTTACGTATCATTCGTTGAAATATAACATTTTATATATATAAATACATTAATATATGCTTGTAATATTTATTATTAATATTTTATAACATTTATTAAACTAATAATATTTGTAGCATATATATATATATAATCTATTTAATAATGAATTATCTAATATAATATAGACTTTTAATATTATATATATATAAATATTTGGATCGTAATGCGTAGAGTTTATTCATTTATAGCAACTCGTATATAAAAAGATTGCACAATACGATTACTAAACAATATTATTGATAATTGTAGCATATTTTCTGATGTCATTACAATAAAATCCAGTTAAATATTATATTATACATGTAAATCAATTAATATAACATACAGAATATATATATTTATATCAGTTAATATAAAAAAATACGATAATTATTACTATTTTAATATTATCTAATAATAAAAGGATGCATTTTTTATTTATTTTAATCGTTATCATATATTTTATAAAAAATGTAAATATAATTTATAATATCATATTCACTTTTTATATAATTATTTTAATATAGAATATTAATGTAGTCAATGGTAATATGAGAATGGTTCCTGAAATGTTTGATTTAATAATTCTATTTTATATAATTATTATATATTATATAATACCATATATTATTGAAAATTGTAATAATATATTAAGAATAAGGACTATATATAGTTATATTATAGTTATATTTTATACTAATATATTAATGAGCAATTGAATATATATAATAAAACATGAACACATTTTCTATGAAAATAAATTACGCGAAATCGTGTAATTCGATTTTGTACACAAAAATGAACAGCGCCCCCTATATAAGTTCAATTTTAAGAACTATGTGTTGTTTATAATATTAATTTGTATCAAACTATATACTTTTTACATATAAAAGATGTAATATGTTTTTAATTATTATATATATTATGAAAACTAAGCGTTCATTACTAATATATAACAAAACAATCATATATGTAAATGCTATACATATCTATGTGGGTAATTTAATGTAGTTTTGAAAACATTGTTGTATAGGAACGGGCCAAACCTAAATATATTTCAGTGATTTCGATACTACTTCTAGCAGCGGGATGAATGAATATTAATAACGTTGCATAGATAGGGAGTGTTATATCTTTGCTTCACCAAATCTTTATATATAATATAATATCCTAAATGAATTATATAGATCAATGCTGCCATTTATTAAGTAATTACTTAATATTTATCAGCTTATGTTGTAGTATATACTAAGTATGTTTATAATTTATATATTTCAAAATATATGCTAAACATTACATATTTATATACATATATATATATATATATATATATAATATAATATATATATTATATAATATATATGTATGTTATTTCTATATGTAATCATATGATATATATAATATAGTAATATATATAATAATAGTATATAATATATATTATATATATAAATGTATGCCTATATATTATATATATATATATATATATATATATATATATATATATATATATATATATATATATTATTACTATATTTAATAATGTGGCTATATGATATGTGTTATACAGGAACGGATCCAAGATTTAATATAAATGCCTATTTTTTTAAATCTATAAATTACATTGAATATGTATAGGTATATTATTAATAAACCAATATATTATATACTATATTATATATATATATATATATATATATATATATATATATATATATATATATATATATATATATATATATATATATATAGTATATATTATATACATTATATATTATATACATTATATATTATATATATTATATATTATATATATTATATAATGTTATTATAATATTAATTTTATTGTAGTATATCAAAGTAATTCTTCTTTATTTGGATTGTTATATGATAAATTATTGATGACAAATGTAATATATAAACACCTTATTTTGTAAACCTAATATCATATTAAATATGTCAATGGCCCATTGAATGGGGCATAGAAACTCTGTATCCACCACTGGTATATATAATATTATATGCATACTATTTCTAGTAACATATATCTAATCAACATCGTATATATGGATAACAATCGCCTACTAACCACAGTCCATCTATCCTTGAGCGTATATCCAACGGTGGCGAGATCTTCCTTGTCGGGAGTTGTGGTCATCTCTTCAACTGAATTTGTAACGATGATTTCGTATGCATACGAATATTTAATTTATTTAACGTTTGATACTTCGCAACCGCTTATTTGCACATTTGTCGAATAATTTTAATTGAATTTAAATTTGTATAATTACAAAAGCTAATTTTAATAAATTAATTAATTAAACAATAAAATATTCTAGGATAAAAATTCCGTGAAATTCAATTAAATTTATCGAACAGGTATGCCGAATTATACAATTAATGTTTATCGATGGATACGATTAAATTCACATATTGTATATATCGGTGCTATTAGCAACAGATATAATACTAAATTAAATCATCTCAAAAATTTAAAATTTCGATTCATTTTAGCGAAGTAACTAATAACAACTACCTAGAATTTGTTATTAACGTCTCCATGTTCAGGTAAATATCCAGAATGCAACGCGCGCATACCATTGACTATAAGCTACAGGTAATCAAATCTAATGATACATTGAATGCGCGTATACGCTCTTTATATATATAATTAGCGGCACTATATTATATAAATATTATACTACAAAGATTAACGCGTATAAAGTATAAACGAATACGTGTTAGCTACTCTAATTGTACGTAATACGAGGATTATAAATACGCGTATTATAATCCATAACAGTAGGTTAATTACGCTATTATTAAGCTGAAAGTTATGATTTTGATTTTGTAATTAAGATGAAATGTACGCAGTGTGGTTATGTATGTTATATAATGTACGTCGTACATATATACGCGTTCACGCTCATTCACGTACTCATATCATATGGGTCCCATGTACTAGTAGTCATGTCCCTACGGTATAGGTCCCTATGGTTAGTCTATGACTCTTAGCTGAGTATGTGGGACATATTGTTTATATTCTATAGGTTAATTTACAGACCTATAATTATAATTATATATATATATACTTAAGTATCCCGTTTCCAGAGGTGTATAATTCTTTATCAGTAAAGCATACATTTATAGGTTTTTAACATGAATGTGCACATTCATGTTTATATCATCGATATAAAGAAAGGTTTCTTTATATCAATGGTTCATATAAGTATATAATAAATAAAAACAAATAAAATATATAATAAAATAGGTAATAAAATGTTAACCAATTCCATAAAATTAAAAGTTGTAATAAAAAATAAACTGGTTTAGCAGAAATTTTCTCTTTGCATTGTATACATACTGTTATTGTTTACGTATTTCTTATAGCATTTGTTACTATATATAGTAAATATATTAGATATAATGGAATATACTCTATTTATAGTCTTATTAGAATACTAGTTTCCCAGCTAACAGTAATAGCCTCATAATAGCATAATAACAGCATATGTAATAGCCTCAAATATTTACATTGTGCTATTATGCAGCTATTATGTTGCCAATAAATGTATATTATGCTACTATTAATTTGTCATGCTATTATTCTGCCTTTATATTGCTATTTAAAGTCTATTATACTATCATTATGCTACTATTAATTTTAAAAGTATATTATGCTGCTATTATGCTGCTATTCTAATAAAAAGATATCTTTAGCCGTATCTATAATTGTGCTTATTAGAATATTTGTATCTATCAGACTAATAGTTATTACAGATATATGCTCAGCATAGTCAATATCGTTAATGTGTACATCAGGGTATCTAGTGCTTTTTCTTTTGTATGAGTGAATCCGGGATTTATTTCGAGTATTCTTGTATAGAATCAATATGGCATTTACGATTTCAGTGGGTATACCATATATATATATATATATATATATATATATATATATATATATATATATATATATATATATATATATATATATATATGATTAAGATATCTTTCATATTTTCACGATTTATTGAATCAAAAGTATGTGAAAAGTCTATAATAGGAGAGTAGCTGGTAGTTTTGTAGACGTTACCTCTTTTATATAGTATAGGCTACGTCGAATGGTTACTATTTTTCCTGTCGTTGATCTCTTTATTTGGAGGAAACCATTTTGCAATTGGAGTTATAACTCCAACTATTACAATATATTGTAATTCCCGATAGTTTTTTTTTGTGATAGAAAGAATTCTTTTTTAGGGAAAGGAAGTAAGCATCCTTCATTGCATATGTCTATTGGTTATTGAGAATATACACTATTACGCAAGTTTAGTAAGATTTCTTGAAATTCTCCTAGTATCCATATTTCAGATGGTATTTCATCTAAGCCAACAGATTTTCGATTTGGTATGCTTTTATTAGATTAGTTTAATTCATCTATTGTAAATGCCTTTTTTTTCATATCTAATTCATTTTGTATAGTCAATGTACTTTCATCGTTTGATGTGGGAATCGGTGGTTTACCAAGTAGTTGATTTACCTAATTCCTTGAAATGGACGTGTCATAGTTGAATTCGTTCTTTTCCACTATTTTCTTTAAGTTTTGCTCTGTTTGAGTTATTTCTTCCACTAACTTCATTTACTATTTTCTAGGCTAAGGCTGATTTTTTGTTACACATCGCATTTTTAATTTCAATTATTTTATTCTGAACGTAATATGTGTGATCCTTGTCATACGATTGTACAAGATACTTTGGAACTTGGATGAAATGTCTGCCATTTTCTGGTGTCGGTTGATTTTATTTATGTCGCGCGGCTTGGTGTAGTATATAATACACCAAGCCGTAACCAAAAGCCAAAACCGTAACATATGTTACGGTTTTTACAGATAGGGGAAAGTAACCTAGGTTACTTTCCCCTATTAGCTAATACGGACACTTTAACAATAAATGGTCTTAACATTTTATGACTCATTATTTTTATTCAAAAATTATAATATATTAATATTATATGATTATAGATATTATTGTGATTTTAAAATGTTATTTAATCTATTAATTTCATATATAACGGGGGTGTCCGAATTTGGTACCCATGTACGAATACGGACATCCTGTGTTATAGTACGGACATTGTCCGTCGGACACCACATATACCACTAGATAAACTTTATATTATTGATGAATCAATCAGATAAATCACAATTACATTATTTATAATTAATTTAAGAATAATTTATTCTAATTTAATTAGTTAATAATTTATTTATTTTTATTAATTTTTTATTAATAATACAATTTAAGTATCTAAATAAAAACAATTTTATATTTAGCTTTATTGGTGGTATTAATATTATAACATACGCGATTTTTATGAAAATCAGAATAGTTCATACGCTGCGCGCTGATTGGTTAGATGGTGTCCGTATTAAGACATCTAGAGTGTCTGTATTAGTGACTTATATAACCTCTAGATATATGCTTATAACTTAATGAATATTTTATAACAAATATAGAAATTATATATATCATTTTTAGAATGCTTTATTTTTTAATAATATAGTGTAATATTTTATATCGATACATTTGTATATTCTTGAGAAGGTTTTAAGTTGACATTTTTTTTCATAAATTTAAAAACCTAATCAAAAAATCAGTTTAATGGATATATCAGCAATATTTTGAGTAATTAAAAAATAAAAAATACTTTTTAGACTATTTATATAATTATGAATATTTTATTCATTAACAATTTTTTGTGGGATTTTTGGTTTCTGAGATACCGAGAATGTCCGTATTTGGGCACTGTCCGTATTCGGGTAATTTCTGTATTCGGTTACTTTCCCCTATTATCTGTTTCCCAGGGTATACGTTTTTTCAATTAGGTTTAAATGGGATTACTTTAGAGGCAGTTTCCTTACATGCAGTTTCAAAGTGAGTATACCTTTTACTAGTAGATAGCGAAGCTATGGTGTCCTATAGAGCTTCGAATTTAGTCACTTTGGTAATAAATGTGTCTCAGGTTTCTGTATCTGTCTTTAATATTAACCAATCGCAATTTTTGATTTTTACTAGATTTCTTTTTATTATAATATAAGCTATAGCTCTAAGACTCAGTCTTGTATTTACTAATATAATACAATGATCATATGCAACATTGATAAATGAGTTATAAGTTCTACAGTTTTTATCATTTATGATATACTAAATATAGATCTATATACTATATATATATTGGATATTATTATAATGTATTTGTATCTACTAAGATGTATCTATTAAGAAAATTCTGTATTTATAATTGTAGCATTATCTATTATAGACTATAATTTATAGTATATAACTTATATATAACTATAGATATGATTTATTGTTAAATAAAACGATTAACAGATTGGACGAATAGAAAGAAGAGAATATTTTACATGAGAATATCTTTCAATCAAATAAAAAACGTGTAATTTAATGATTCAACATAGTTATATGAAGATTTAAAAGGATGGATGTGATCTCAATGGAGATTAATGTATTTATATATTCTGAATCGAATAAGTTACATGGAGCTATAAATATTGAGGGAATATGGGAACATTAATTGTACTTATTATAATAAAGTAATCGGATATGAGAACATATTTTGTGAAATCAGTAATACAT
This sequence comes from Osedax fenrisi, assembly GCA_964019155.1. Taxonomy (NCBI): domain Eukaryota; kingdom Metazoa; phylum Annelida; class Polychaeta; order Sabellida; family Siboglinidae; genus Osedax; species Osedax fenrisi. Next base: position 40,904,697 of record OZ025240.1, on the reverse strand, counting down.
GCAACTAAAATTAAATTTATAATGAAATCGGCAGAACACAAAGTCAAAGTATGTCCATGTATCATGACTCATAATGTATGAGTATGTACATTAATTACACGATTATGAGGCAATGAATCATTGCCAATGTAAGATGTAAAGAGGAATTATGTTGTATCATAAAAATCATATTATGAAATTAGTTAACTAATTATTAAGTATCTTAAATATTAATAGGAACAAAACAATCGTGCATAATAAATATTGAAATAGGTTGTCAATAAATAATAAATATTGAAAGATTAATGTTCGAATGAGTGACACGAAGCACAATTAGGTAACTATAGTAATTAGTATACTAATAGGTAATTGAGGATAAGTTAATTAAAAGTAGAAGTGGCTATATTAAAATGTACCTAGTTCTAGAAGTATATAGTAGAGAGTACTCGAATACCGACAACATAACAATAAATCACCATAACTTTATTATTTCTCAATTAAATATTTAAAATTGTAATTATAAGTATTAAGTAGGTATATACCTATATATACATATATATATATATATATATATATATATATATATATATAAATATATATATATATATATATACATATAATAGCTATTTTAAAATGTAATTGAATTAATTATGAGATAACATGGGTGTCGATATTACAGGCACTGCCTCGAATACCGACACCTTGGCAAATAATATCGATACCTACTATATATTATTTAATATCCACTATCCAATCAGAATTAAACGCGTGTTACTTTTAGTTAACACACGCAATTAATACGTTGTTTTTCTAAAATTAATTTTCGAAAATATTATAAATATTAAGTTTGAAATCACTAATATTAATTATAATTCGAATATTGTAAGTACATAAGAGTTTTATATAGTTTCTGAAAGACTATTTAATTTCAAGTAGACACAATATGTTATATTTATAAAATAATATAACATAACGATACGTAGGACTACATTATTAGAGTAATGGACTTCACAAACTAATAATTTAAAGGGTGTCGATATTACGTGCAATTAGGGCATAGACATAGGAGCGAATTCGCTTCTATGTCTATGAATTATGGTGTCGGTCATAGATATAGAGTACCACTAAATCTATGATGTCGGTATTATGAAAATGTACGTTTCCTAGGTAAACATCAATAACTTTATAACAAATTATAAAAAATACAAAATATTTTCGGCATATTGTAAAATATAATTAGATCTATACGATGTATTTAAAATATTTAAATTTTCAAATGATTGAGAATCGATATTGTACTACAAAAATTTCATAAATTTAGAGTTGTAACGAAAAAATCAGTTTTTTGTTTATAATTAAAAAAATATAAATATTAAAAAAAAATGATACATATATGAATTAGAATTATATTGATTAACATTTCATACATTACTTATTTTGTGATTGACATTATATTTTAAGAGATCTATAGGGTGTCGATATTACGTGCATGTCGATATTAGAGCAATCTCCCCTAAATATACGCATAAGTAAATACTGCGAAGCATCCTTTGGATAATCTTTGTATATAATCTAGATACCTATGTATATATATATATATATATATATATATATATATATATATATATGTGTGTATACATCTATATAAACTTACTATCCAAAACTTATATATTTTATAAACCTATATAGGGGAAAGTCCCCGATTACAGACTCCCTACTAATACCGACCCCTCTCGTATCTCAGTATACTGATTATAATTATAATTATAATATATCAAAATAAATCAAGATATATGAAAAATAATATATACATGAAAAAATAATACACGAACTGTTAGTAGTTTAATGATAAATATGAATAAGTATTTTATTTAAAAAAATATTTAATCCTATAATTGTTATTTGATAAAATGTAATATTCTGTTTTTACTTTTTAAATATTTGATTAATAACTTTTTTTAAATTATTATAAATACTTTATTATTTAAAAGAAAACTTAATAATGCGCATAATATTGTAGATCAATAACATTTTTATAACTATTATTAAAATGATTGAATTTGAATAACTATTAACCAATATATCTTAATTATAGCACCCCATATTATTTTCCTATTACCGACCCCCCTAAATTACCCTAATACCGACCCCATGTGATTTATAATATCCAATTAAAATAGATCCGTATTTTACTTTAAAATATGTCGTAAGTTGTTTGTGTATCATTGATATAGATTCATGATTCCAGTTGATCATATAGGGATTACATAGGGATTACCATTATATACCTACTGATTAATAATAATATACACTATTTTAATATAATTACTATAAAGTTTAAATTTAAATTTAATATTACTATTAAAATATAAATTTAATACAAAATAAATTGCGTAAATGTTATAATTAATTATATTTATGTATATCTACTATTTTTATTGGATATTATAATACTACAATTATTTATATCACGATTATTTTAGGGAGTCGGTAATAGGAGAAGGGGGTCGGTATTAGGTACATGTATCCGATTACCGACCCCCCTGTTTATTCTTGTAAATATAATTATATCAAAAATTTAAAATAGCCACATTATTAATTGCCATAATATTACCCTAATTACGAAATTTTAAATAAATATATTTAATATTGAATAAGTTATTACAAATAATCATTTAGGGGTCGGTAATCGGAAACTTTCCCCTATAGGGGATATATATATATATATATATATATAAATGTTTAGTTGTTAAGCAAAATATAGTTAAAGTGTATAACTTTGAAGACTTATTTTTATATTACACATCAATAAAATGAAGTTATGATATTGGATATCTGTATATAAATGGGATATCCCACCGGGTATCCGGAAACTTTTCTGAACATGCCGGAAATATTTTAACTTAAAAGATTTTCTATCAAGTTAACTAAAATTTTAGTGGGAAAACACTTACTTTCCGGCAACTTGGCTGAAATTTCATATATTAATATAATAACTTTATAGGGGGTACATAATATGTACTACATATACATACTAATACCAAAGCCCTAAAGTTCTTTTCTAATACCATAGATGTAATTTACAGTTATTTCTTTATATTTATGACTAATACACATAGCTACACATATATAAATATACCTAATTATATATAGTTGCATATAGCAATAGAGCTATAGCTACAGATAGAAAGTTTCTATATAGATTTATATATATTTGTTTCTATTTAGAATAATATTATTTTTATATAACCTTTTACATAATAACTATAACATTAATCTAGATACATTTTTTATTTATAATAAAGACAAATCAAGATTTATTTTACCATTAATGAAAACAACGAAATTTCAAAACACAATTTTTTTTAAAGGCCCAAAATACTATAATAATATAATGAGTAATAATATATTAAAATCTGAAAATATACATAATATACACAAATTAAAAAAAGTATTAAAGAATTACTTTTTAAATAAATATTAGTTTTTATATTTTAGCATTTTTATAATTTTTAATATTTTTAATCTTCGTCAATTTTTAAAATTTTTATATTTAAAACTACTTGGGTATAATTATGTAAAGGTATAATTTGGGTATATTTTTAACATTTTTATATTATTATATTTTTATCATTTTTTATTATTTTATTCGCACTTTTTTGTTATATAATTGTTTGCACAAGTTTTAAACATACTTTATTTTAATTTGTATATACTAAACCATTAGAATCATTTTATGTTATTACATTTCAATAATTTTTTATTATTTTATTCGCACTTTTTGTTTTATATTTGTTTGCACAAGTTTTAAAACATTTTATTTTATTAGTTTATTTAATGGATTGATGAAACATGATGAAATACGCTGAGGGACATTATTTTTATTATTATTATTCTCTTTATATATATTTCTTTACTCTTATTATATTGAATTCTAGTACACAAGTCTTATTATTATTGTATAAAAGTCCCAAAGCTATTATATTCATATACTATGGAGGTATCGACTTAATAAAGCTACTTATAGCTTTCAATGATCCTCCTTAGACAATTGTCTATAAACTGATTTCATTCATTCATTCATTCATATAGCTCTATGCACATATCACATGCTACGGTATCAGTGATACCACACATTCAATGAGTATGTTATATAGGTTATTAGTATGTTATATTAATATTACGGATAGTATTGGATATATATATATATATGTATATATAATTGTGTGTGTGTGTGTGAGATGCACACTGTGCGCACACTGTGCGTCGCACACAGTGTGCGTGTAATACACCGTGTATTATACACGCCTTGTATGTGTGTGTGCGCATGTGCGATAATGAGACACACACACACGGGTGTGATTAATGTTAACATGGGTAATCAATACATATATAGGAAAATCAATACCTACTACTTTACAGAATCATTTAATAGGAATAATATCCTACTTTGCATTACAGTTATGATTAATTAAGTTATGTCCCATTGTAAATATATTTATACATAACTTTATGTCAATATAAAATGTTATGTAGGTCTAATGTTAAGTAAGTTTAATAATTATACCTACTATATATAGGTTAACCTATAGGTTAATATTCCTATAGGAACATATAACTATAGTTGCATATGTACATATATACCTACCTATATTATAATGGCTATATATATAAGGAAGGTGTGATGTGAAGATGCTATATTATATAACCTACTATATACAATGTAAAAACAATGTTATCATACACGATCATGATCAATTATGTGTATTTTTTTATAAATATCTATCAATATACTTAACTGCATATATATATATTAATATTTCTATTAATCACTATATATATTAGTCAAGGTCATTTTATATTGTATGATATAACCTATGTTATAACCTATATATGGGTATACCCATTAGGGTATTACCATTAGGAGATAGGGAGTGACAGCGATTGGGTATATACAATATATTATTGATTCATGAATATATTTGGTATAACTAATCATGATTATAAGTGTAGGTTACCTACTCTTATATACTATATATTATTATATGAGGTAATGTTAATTGGTGAACAGGTTATATAATTAATAGTGTTAATTTAACACCCATTAACTTTATGTAACTATACTATATTTAGAATTTAATGTTTTTATATAGCTCAGATTTTTTTATTATTAATTAATAGGATTAATAAGGTATTTATAATATTTTATAATATTAATTATTATATAATATATATATATGTGTGTGTGTGTGTGTGTGTGTGTGTGTGTGTGTGTGTGTGTGTGTGTGTGTGTGTGTGTGTGTGTATCCGATGGACATGTATTTTATATATTATGTTTACTTCATCTATATAAAGAAAGCTTTCTTTATAAAGAAATATAAGATATATATATCGATGGTTTACTTTCGTAATATTTAGCCATAGACATAGGAGCGAAATTCGAAATTCGAAATTCGCTCCAATATCTATGTATTTAGCGCTTGGCTTTTTATCATAGGTTATAAATATCCGTGATATATAAAATACTATTATCTTCTTATAAAGAAGGCGTATTATGGGAGGTATAGGAATTAAGCTAAGTCAAATTTGATTTTTTAAAAGTATTTATCCTGATATTTATAATGATCCAGGTTAATTCATATTAATGATAACATATTTGTTTTGACTTATTGAATATATTTTTTAATTAAAGTATACATTATATTTTATATGTAAATATAATTTCCATTTCATTATTTGTTATAATACATCAATCTTTCCATAAAAGGCAATTTAAAAATTATTTTGTAATCCAACTCAGATTCCAAGGAACTATATATAATATGGCCTCCGATTATTTTGATTACCAATGACAGGGTCAAATCTATAATATGCGTTGCAAGAGTTTACATGCTCGAACGTACACGATAACATAATTCGAGAAAGATACTTGTATATTATTAAATACGCTATTTTTAATTATACTTTAATAATTAAAGTAATTAAAGTATTTAATTACTTTAATTATACTATATTTATTTACTATATAATATTACATTTAATGTTACATTGAATGTAACATTGGAATATTATATTAAATATATATAAATAGATATAAATACAAATTTGTATATATATAAAGTTTACACACACATACAAATTATGTTATCGTGTGCGCTCGAGCATGTAAAATCACGCAACGCGTATTATAGATGTGGCCATGTCATCAGTAATACAAATAGTCGGAAGCCATATTATATATTCAGCGGATTCCAAGCACCCATATTTATTATTTTAAATATAATATAATATTGTAGATATTAATATTTATATCGATTACTATTATAGTACTATACATTATTATAATGATTATAGATATTATTGGGTAATTCATTAATAGAGATTATAATATTTAAAAATATTAATGTAGTGTAATACTAAAGGGAGATGATTAAAAAGGACGACTTGGGTTACAATTTAAATTTGTAATGTGAGTGAAGAGTATATATTTATATATATTTTGTATTGATATTTATGGGTTATTTGGTTTAATTGGTTTAGTTTTGTTCTGTTTGTTTTTTAGCTGCATTACATCGCAAAGTGAGCCTATAAAAACTAAACGCATCCTTTTTAATCGCAATCAATATTAAATACAATTATATACCAACTAGTATCTAAAAGGAGAATATCGTATATGGCCCCATTTATTTTGATTACGATTTCGCAGGTTATATTAAAAATGTGATATCGCTATATAATTTAAAATTAAATTAAAAACTAATTTATATATATAAATATATATATCTTATAATATACACTACATTCCATTCTTCATGTTAATCTATCATGTAAAGAATATATATCGAAACAAGAATTTTAAATTTCACCTCAAAATCTTTATCAAAACAAATTGAGCCATATTTGATACATATTATTTGAAATACATATTATTATATTAATGTATAGTCTATAGTAAAGATATGTTTGATATTATTATCAAATAATTACTGTTATAATATGTATGATGTAGGCGGGGCCGGCTTAAACGTACTATTGGCCCCGGGCAACAAAAACACATGAGCCCATAATCATTTTTATAACATATTAATATGGTCATTCTAGCAATAACTAATATATTTATAACTATTAAATTTATATATATATATACATATATATAAATGATATAGGTTATATTATTATTATATGCATAATACAATTATGTACAAATATTTAAAATCTTTAAATGTGGAGTTTTATAAATGTTAGTCTTTCATATATATTTACATATTTCGTGTGAAGGAGGTGCCCTTTGAGATATGTATAATATATAGGGGGGGGGTACTCATTCACTCCATGGATGGATATATATATATATAAGTTGCACCCTTACATTCATTGCAATATAATATTGTATAAGATAATAAATTAATTAATTATTAAAAAATAAAAATTATATAAGTATAATTAAATATTTATGTTACTCGATTTCATCTCTAAAAAATGAGTAGTATGTATTAATTATAAATTTCATTAATTAGCTTTGATTATAAAGATAATGTATCCATACTTAAAAGTATTTATTATGTCAGAAAATGTTATACAAAATTATTTATAATTTTAAGTTTCGAGAAGCTTAAGCTATTATCTCTCAAGTTTAATTATTTGTCATTAAATACAAGGTATATTCGGATGAAATTGTCTACATTTATATATATATACATCTATCCCACCATATATTGTATATAATAGTGTTTGGATAGTCCATTCCTTTGAGGTGTATATTAATACAGTATAATATATATTAAAAAAATGTTATATACCTCCTTATCAATTAAATTGTCAAATATTGGTAGAAAATAGTTATTTTAAACTTGCATATGATGTAAATTCAATATTTGATCAAGTGATATCATTATACTAATTCTTTTGTAATTTGTTTTGTTTGTATACTCCAATAAAATCCTCATAATCATTTATTTTCTCGCCTATGTATTTAATGAGTATATAAATATTTTTTATTACCGCTATTATTTTCTCAATTGAACCTAATTGCAACACTTTCATGATCGACTATATTCTACAAAGTAATTAGCTTCACGTTTTTCATAATATTGAAGTATAAAATTCTTGCATTTTACTGAATAAATAGGTTACTACATTGACTCTATTAATGTAATTTACGTAAAGTACATATATAATATCAGATATATATCGTAGTTAGGATATACCTATATGTAATAATAGGAAGTCCACAATATATATATTGTGAACTTCCTATTATAATGCACTATAGTTATTATATTATAATAGCATTATAATGCTAAGCTTGTGATGACCTTATTATATTCGATAATTCTTTTAATACAAAATAGTATATCCTTTCTTTAATCTAGATGTTAAAATATTATATATTTAGGTTTGCTAAATAAACAATATTGATTTAGTATGATATCAAAAATATTGCTGCAATTGTAGTTGATTTAACGGTATTTTGCCCAACTAGATTTAACAAAGGCGCAGCTCAGGGGGTCCGTATTGCCAATAGACTATGGTTTATTATGAAATATTGCATTTCATTTAATATTCCAGACATATTGCTGACATTGTCATAATCTTGAGCTCTATAATCTTTTATATTTATATTATTATTAAAAAATATTCTAATAAATCATTAGCTAAATATTTACCAGTGTGATAATTAATCTCTAGGTAGGAATTATATCTTATCCTTTTTCTCCCAATCTTATTCTTACATTAATAAATATTAAATAATCATACCTTACTTGGCATATATGATTGTTAACTGATCTATATGTGATATATCTTGAGTTGAGTCCACTGATATACTATATACTATATAATATTTTGTATTTTTATTTCTTCAATAATTTATAATTCACCTGTTCTCATTTTAATATCGTCATTGTGGGCGTATATATGTAAATAGATATACGAGGGTGATGTCAATATTATAATTGATTTGTACTATTACTAGCCTACTAGTTAGCTAATTGCAAAAAAAAATCCTTAATTTTTAATATATAAATAATATCCTTTTCAATAAATATAAATATAATTTATATCTATAAATATTCTAGTAAAAAGATAATATTTTTTTTTACAGAATTTCATTAAATAGGTAATTATTAAAAAAAAACTATAAAGCAGAATACTCATATTTGAATTTAACTATATACTCATATATATATATATATATATATATATATATATATATATATATATATATATATATATATATATATATATATATACACACTACAAAATATAATAATATATACACTATAACAAGATACATATTTTTTTAATACGCCCACGTAGATAGAGAAAATTTAATTATTTTGAATAAAATAATTTTGAAAATATTGTATTAGTCTTAATTACTATTATACATCTATATAAAATACGTTTTTTCGTAATTTATAATCAATATAATTCTTTAAATATGTCAGAAATTATAGTTAACATATATCTGAATCATTTTAATTTTAATAAAAAAAACGTTAATAAATCTTTGTGTTCTCGATGTAGTGGTTAATAATCATCTAACACATTTATCTAGTATCATTAATCGCTTCCAGGTTTATCAATCAAATATTTATCAATTCGTTTCATACTATTTCATCTGATAATCTGATATGTGTGAGGTAGTATATGGTGTTCACTATTAGCATGTGCTCCAGCATATTCATTTACGTGTTACCGTAATATCTTCATGTAAATTTGAAATTTTTGTAAAATTCACTTATTTTCTCATATGCCTAAATAACTCATATTTAATTAATTTATTATATTATTTTTATTTGTTTAATTAAAATTAATAATATATAAGAAAATAGAATGAATGAAAAAAAATACTGTTTATAAATATATTTTTTTTAATAAATAGTAAAAAAATGTATCTCAAATAATTTATGGGCCCCCCAAAATGTTGGGCCCCGGGCAATTGCCCGGTTTTCCCCCCCCCCCTTGATCCGGCCCTGATGATATAAATATAATTACGAAATATATATATATATATATAATTTTCAGATTTGGTTTATGATAATTAATAGAATATCATAAAAAAATATGTAATACTTATTAAATATTATTATAAAAGATATTAAATAGTTAGGTTTTTAATTTGAATTTGAAATAAGAGTATGCAGTAGTACAGGGTTTAATATACAGATATATCTATAGATAGATAATAGTTTATGGAATAGGTTCTAAACGATGGGTAACAATAAATAATAATGACAGAAATGTATAAAGAATAGTAAACAAATATAAATAAGTTGTGATTTACACACACCGAAAGTAAATAAAATAATAATAAAGGCAATATTTGGGATGTTGATCAAACGAGCTACATCATCAAATAACTAGGGAAGAGGTCTCGGGTTTGTCAGACCCATATAGGATTACATGAGGGATGGACGGTCTCTGCAAATTGGTTGTTTGACATATTTTCACTATTAGAATATCAAATAATTATACAGCAGGTAAGATCAAATACCCAAATAAAGTACAAAGTAAAAACGAAAACTAGAAAAACAATAACATTTTTAAAATAACAACATTACATTTATGCATGTTGAGCATAAAAGTTGCAATTAATTATGTATATATATTTGTAATACATAGGCTTATAGATGTAGCCGAAAAAAAATTAAAATAAATTTTATCAAATGGATGCACCAATTATTATTATAGAAGAGGGTAATTAAACAATATATTATATGTATAACTTGTTTATATACTAAGCAATGCAATTTCGTTTTATAATAATGTATTAAATGTCTATAAAAATTACATTTGAAATAAATATTTTAAATTAAAATTTAATGGACGATATTATAATATTGTGATTACAAATATATTTTATTTAATTTTAAAATACAATTGATTACAATTGATATTATTATTAATAACAATCTAGAGTCACCCTAATGTAAAACAATCTAATCAGATAAACCAGTTTGAAAATCAAATATAATACGACAATCTAATTTTACAATAAATGTTGACAATCCAGTACGACAAATCGAAGCGAGTATGAAAATCTAATCAGATAAACAAATTCGACAATCAAGTATGATAATTTAATTCGATAGGAAAGTAAGAATATCTAATCTATTATGACAATCAGGTATACAAAGACAATCTAATTTTGTAATCAAGTACAACAAATTGAATCAAGTATGAAAATCTAGTTCGCCGTTAATTTCAAAAATATATTCCTATAAACAAGATCGACAATCTAGTACGATGAATCGAATTTTAATAATTGGCTTATATATGTTACCAAACATATTTGTTGATGTTTTGCGAAGTGACAATTTAGGATGTTTCAGATGTTTCGAAACATACATTTTTGATGTTTCAGTTGTTTCGAAGCAGAAAATTGTGGCTCATTTAAATCACTAGTGGGAGTATATATATATATAATTATAGTGGATACATTAATATAACTTATAATATATAGTAATACTATAGTTAAAGTAGATAAAAGGTTATAGAAAAATGTAATTAAAACATAATTAGATTATTCATTTTGGTATATTAAGGAATATAACACAAGTTAAATAAATATTAATAATTCACATAGGTATATTAATTTCATTATAATAATTGTAAATTGTTAACTAATATTTATGCTTATAAGTGTAGTAACAAGTAAGTAATTATAATTTGTGAAATATATTTTGTATAACTATGAATTTTTATTACTAAATTACTATATTATTATTATTGTTATTAATTAGTATAACTAATTATATTAATAGAATATTGTATATAAATATATCAAAATTATTTGAATATAAATTAAGCAATCATATTTATAAGATATAATTAACAAATACAGTACTATATATATATATATATTAATTATAATCTATCGTGTGTTATTATTTATCAGTATAATGATGTTATACCTCGATCAGATGTAGTAGCGACAATGTCAGAATCACATACGGATGATAAAGAACCTCCGACCTTTGACTTCATGGTCGGCCGGTCTGTGAAGTGTCGAGTGCTCGAGCGTATTAATCATGGCTCGTACGGTATGATTCATAAGGGAGTCCTGCTCGAGGATAATGCTAAGGTGGTCGTCAAGCTTGAGAATCAGAAAGTTAGATGTCAACAGCTATACATTCTTTTTAAATATATATATATATATAATAATTACAAGGTTAAATGAATTTAACTTTATTTTTATTGTTTTTACTTAATTTACCACAGAACATATTTTCATAAGCCATTATAGGGTCTTCGATTATTATATTCTGATTAATTAAACACTATCAATACCTCATTGAATATTTACTAATATCACTATATCTATAACTTTGAATTATTTTCTTTATAAAAATATACATAATAAAAAATTACACAAATGATATACCTCATTAAATAATATATTTATTGATTTTCTAATATAATATATTATTAATAGTGACTGATTTATTAAATTTATCAAGGAAAGATATAATTATTCAAAGATAAGTATAATAATTAAATCAGTTATTATTAATGAATAAATAAATTTAATGAATATTTATCATTAACATAATACAGTATTTTTTAAATTTATTTATTAATTAATGTATAAGTTTAAAGTTCAAAATAATAAACATTGATTAATTCAAGTTTATATAAATGTAATTTATAATATATCATTTTATATTATTTTTTAGTGTTATCTTTAAAGATTGAAGTGACATTGTTCAAACCTCTTTATAATATACATTTACATCATAATCATTAAAATAAGATAATCTATCTTGCACGTTACTTAAAATCTACGTAATCAATTAAAATGAGTATAATCGTTGCGAATGTTTCGTTCAGAACAACAATCAGATGTTACTCCGAGAAGCTAACATCGTAAGACAACTGGCTGAGTGCCCGGGCATCGCTAAGGTGTTCTGGTACGGGCTCATGGACCCCTATTACAACGTGATGGTTATGCAAGAACTAGGCCAAAGTTTGCAACAGCTATTCTCTTACTGCGATCACAAGTTCACATTGGATACGGTTAGAGCGCAGCACTACGAGAGTGTGTTTGTGTGTAGAGGTTTAGATTGATGGTAGCCTAGCTCTAGTTCGCTGCATACAGTGAGGGTGAGTGAGCAGGGTAATGGTATGTGTATCAGTAATACTGTTAGACTTGGTTAAGTCTGATGAATAGAGTGAGGGTGAGGGAACAGGGTAATGGTATGTGTATCAGTAATGATGGTAGCCTAGTGTAAGTCCGATCCACAAAGTGAGGGTGAGGGAGCAGGGTAATGGTATGTGTATCAGTAATACTGTTAGACTTGGTTAAGTCCGATCCACACAGTGAGGGTTAGGGAACAGGGTAATGGTATGTGTATCAGTAATGATGGTAGCCTAGTGTAAGTCCGATACACAAAGTGAGGGTGAGGGAGCAGGGTAATGGTATGTGTATCAGTAATACTGTTAGACTTGGTTAAGTCTGATGAATAGAGTGAGGGTGAGGGTGAGGGAACAGGGTAATGGTATGTGTATCAGTAATGATGGTAGCCTAGTGTAAGTCCGATACACAAAGTGAGGGTGAGGGAGCAGGGTAATGGTATGTGTATCAGTAATACTGTTAGACTTGGTTAAGTCTGATGAATAGAGTGAGGGTGAGGGTGAGGGAACAGGGTAATGGTATGTGTATCAGTAATGATGGTAGCCTAGTGTAAGTCCGATCCACAAAGTGAGGGTGAGGGAGCAGGGTAATGGTATGTGTATCAGTAATACTGTTAGACTTGGTTAAGTCCGATCCACACAGTGAGGGTTAGGGAACAGGGTAATGGTATGTGTATCAGTAATGATGGTAGCCTAGTGTAAGTCCGATACACAAAGTGAGGGTGAGGGAGCAGGGTAATGGTATGTGTATCAGTAATACTGTTAGACTTGGTTAAGTCTGATGAATAGAGTGAGGGTGAGGGTGAGGGAACAGGGTAATGGTATGTGTATCAGTAATGATGGTAGCCTAGTGTAAGTCCGATCCACAAAGTGAGGGTGAGGGAACAGGGTAACGGTATATGTATCAGTAATGATGGTAGCCTAGTGTAAGTCCGATCCACACAGTGAGGGTGATGGAGCAGGGTAACGGTATGTGTATCAGTAATACAGTTAGACTTTGGTAAGTCTGCTATATACAGTGTATGTGTATCATTAACGCCTGTAGTGAATGATAATAAGGTGAGAATTTACCTTTAGGAAGCTGACGTATACAATGTAGATGAGCTGTAATGTCTATATAAACAGGTCGTGGAAGAGAGATTTGTAGCAGACTAGTAGACCTGCTAGTGCCATGCGTAGTAAACATTGCATTATCACCTGCTAGCCCCAAGCTTAGTAAACATTGCACTATAACATGCTAGCCTCAAGCTTAATAAGCATCGCACCTGCTACTGCCATGCGAGGATTCAGTTTGTGTATAATTATACCTCACCTCAGTTGGGGGAGGCGTTCGTTTTCATTTTTGTTTCAAAATGATTAAATATTCTACTTTAAATATTAAAATTAATTCCTTATCTTTAAAAAGATATATAATATGTTATTCAAAATTGACTATAAGTGATTTATTTATACATTATAAACATACGAATTTAGAAAATTATATCTTAGAATTTTGTTTACACAATTTACAATGTTTGTAAAGTTCTACCGTTTAAACCGTTCTATAAATATTTATAACATGTTCAGAGTTTAGAAATACTATATAGATGATGTTATATAGGTAATTTTTTAAATATAAATACATTGCTCTGATATACTTATAATAAAAATAATATATTTTTGACCAAATAAAGTATGGTTTTTATTATAAGTGTATCAAAGTAATATATATATATTTTCAAAATTACCTATATAATATCACTTCTATAAACTCTGTATTTCTAAACTCTGAATATGTAATAAATATTTATCGAACGGTTCAAACGGTGGAACCTTACAAACATTGTAAATTGTGTAAACAAAATTCCATGATATAATTTTCTAGTTTTGTGTGTAATAAATATTACATAATAATGTGTATTATATTTTGTACGGGAGTATGTTTATAATTACAAAATAAGATACTTATAGTTACTTTTTAAAAATATACATCATTTTTAAGTTAATTATTTATATTTTAAATTAAAATATTTATATTAAAATAATAAAATGAACGCCCCTACCCTAATTGATGTTAGTTTGTTGTTCATCATTGTAGTAAATTACACTATGCACTACTTACTAACTGTGTACTAATTACCACTGATAAAGGTTAAATCTTATGCACATGTAGTGGAGTTGAATTGAAGAAGGGAGGAGTTGTAATGTTGTGAACTATGATGATTCAGTCATTAATATAGTCTGATTAGCTTATATAATCTCGCGTCTACTATCTATTGAGAGACTGGTCTCAGATGACAAGGACATGCTTATTGGCCTATAACAATGCATATCTCAGTAGTGTTCTTTTGGGCATCTCCATAAGAGAAGCCTAGTGGTTTGACACGCTACACTGTTACACCTAGTATGACCTATATTCAGCTAATTAGGTTACTCCTCGTACTCCCCTCCCCTTCAAGGTCGTGAACTTAGCGAGTCAGATGATAGACATCCTGCAGTACATTCACGGTATGAACATTGTACACAGAGACATCAAACCCGATAACTTCCTAATGGGACATCAGTATCCTAATCGTGTCTATCTCATTGATTTCGGTTAGTGTCGGTGTATAATCTGTTATTATTGTTGTTGTTATTAATCTATTATTATTGTTGTTGTTATTAATCTATTATTATTTTTATTTTATTTGGATTTTTTTATTTTGAATCCGTTCACCCATCATGAACTTAAATAAAGTTTTTACCTATAACCAATTTAGTTAAACTAAATATCTCCAATGTCTCTTCGAATTATGTATACATAATTACGATTTATTTTCAGCTTCTATTAATTGCTTATTATATATCTATCATTAATATATATATATATAATCCCAAATATAATTTTTACTATAAATATGAATGAAATAAATATCAATATATTTCACAGAATCCTATTTAACTAAATGAATTCAAGAATGATATTAATCTGACGACATAGAGATTACATTAAGCCTACTAACACAACACGCAGGTCTGAGTAACACGTACGAGAGATGTAGATCTTTGCGCAGGACCTCTAGCCTATCGTTTCAGAGGTCGTTGGTGGGCACGTCGCGTTACGCTTCGTTGCACGCGCATCGCTGCGAACTCGCAGCTCCTCGCGACGATCTAGAGTCTTTGGGCTATTGTTTCGTGTACTTCCTGAAGGGGGCGCTACCCTGGCAACACATGCACCTTGGAGGTTACCTATCTCTGAGATAACACCGCTAGCACGCCTCATTCTCAGCGTCTGAACACGTTTGTGAATAATAATTGCTGTGATCATACACGTTCGATGTTTGCCGATATTCGTAAATGCGATTTTTCGAGTGAATATACGCAAGGTGACCTTAGTTTAAGTCCATTACACGGTATATCGCATACTATTGATGATTAAACCATATCTCTCCTATCGCAATGTTTTGGTCGTTACTTTTATTTTTCAAATAAAATATTAAATTTCTAAAAATATTTGAATTCTAATTAATCATATGAATGTGATTATATTATATGTGATTTATATTTATATCCATACTATACGAGTAATACTATATATACATATATATAAGTAATATATTAAAATTGAGTACATATGAAGGTTTTATATTTAATAATAATATTCAATATTAAAAAATATATATATTATTATGTATATTTCAAACCTTCATATATATTACGCACTATATATATATTGGGTTGAATAAATAACAGTACACTTATGAATCAACCACTGTACTTTATACATAATATATCATCTTTATGATATAAACGTGCTTTACGCATAAAGCAACTGCAACAGAAATGTTTATGATCAGTAGAATTTTAATTTATGATTGCATTAACTCGTTATTCAAATGTATACATTTTATACTTCCAATAGATTGCATATTAATTTGATATATCTATTAATAATATAGATTATATAATATACATACTCAATCTTTAGCATAATAAATTAGATTTTAATATAATTTATTAATTATGTCACATGATCAAATATGTTTATCATCATGAAATCATTTAAAAAGTTAATATTATTTTATAGTTATATAAAATGTATAATTAGAGTAGAAACATGAATATTCTATTAATATATATATTAATTAAACACATTTCTAATGTATATTATATACTAAATTTATTTTGAATAAATATAGATATTTAAATATCCATTTAATATCTATAAAGTAAATCTATAAATTGTTTACATAATAATAATTTACATTATTCTTTACCGTATATCACAGTGTTGTGTTTAAAGGGTTAAAAACTAGGCTGATATATTTAATTTTATAGAAGTAAGCTATTCTGTTGTTAAGGGGATCCCGCACATAACACGCAATTTGCCAATTTCGTGTATAAATAGATAGGAAAAACATAGATCCACTAAAAAAAATAGAACTGATATTCGATTCATTCAATTGACTTAATTTTGTTTGTAATGTATTCATAACATATACATGCATAGGAAAATAGAAAGTTATTTTTAATATTATTATTTATTATATTATATATATCTAAATTAAAAATTAGCGATACTAAAATGATGGTATTTCTATAGAAATTATAATTTTATACAATGAATTCAATACATTTTATTAATTATCTCTCTATTTTACTATTCACATAATTAAATTCTATATAAAGCACAACAAAATAATATTATAATTATAATATTTTGTACGTTCTATATTTTTGAATGCACATACCTAGCGCGAAATATTTATTCTGAGAAAACAGCGTTTGAAGTTTGACAGCATAAAAATGTAATATTGAATAGTATATAATATAGCATTATCTTATTGTCCATGTTTATGTCATTTCTAGACTGAATTAATGTCTAATTTTTTTACATATACTAAAAAACACTACAATAAGTATTATTATGTAATAAAAAAATATAAATTATCATCACTTTAAATGTGCGGGATCCCCTTAATTCTGATATGCTATTATTTTAAAAAATGTCTGAAAATTAATGCCATTTAAAAGAGTTGTTTACTATATAATATTTATATATTAAATAATATTAATCACTATATTTCAATAACACTTTTTATATTATTACTGACGAATATTTAAAAAAAAATTATACTTTTAAAATAATGTTAATGTAATACTATTTAATGATATTACTTTTTTCATATTCAAAATAATGTTATAATTATTGTTTACTTTATTTGAAATAGCTTATTTGTTATGTAGATTAATTTGTATAACTATTTATATGAGATTTGTATAAGAAAATTACTTTATACAATTACAATATACATTATATATAACTGCATAGGACATATTATGAAATAATATGTTATGTATATATAAATGAAGCCATCTGCATATAATAGATTGAAATTCAATACTAATATAATTGTTATCATTAAATAAGTACAACAATATGGTATAATATATACCCTATAAATGATAATAGTTATTAATATATTCTAAATATTCAATTTCAATTTTTAGTAATGAATATTTTCAAGAGAATTATATGCAGATAATATTTAATCAGCTGTTTCCTATAGTTATTTAGCATGATTTATTACTAACAAATATACCTAGAATAGAACATGTATATAACTTATTGCTATTATACAAACATTTTAGTAAATACATGTTTTTTTACTACCAATATATTATGATATAGAATTACTCATTACTTTACATATAATCTGCATATCTAATATGTATGGTAACAATATTTAATTGATAGCTGTAATCTATACATATATATTACACATTATTTTTAAGTTATTACATAACTATTACTTATATTTGAAATATATTTATTGCAAGAAATTAATGTTCTTATTAGTTTTATTAGTATAGGATACCCATAAATATAAGTATTACTAATATATATATAGGCTTTCAATGATTTAAATCTAAATCAAACTTATATCATTATAACTTAATAATATCTATATATATATATATACTGGTACACTAAATATAGTTATATTTTCAAATAACTTTTCTAATAAATGAGTTGCATTAAGTAAATGTCGAAAATAAATATTACAATATTTTTATATAAATAGCATTAAATATTTAATCTTTCTATTTAATCAATATATTACAGCTCTGTATATTAATATTCATTTGAATGTATTATTAATTTTAAATTTGTGACATAAGCTATTATTTTATAATTTATTACTATTTGGAAAAATATAGTAGAAATATATTTCTATAATAATAATGTATAAATGTCTTAAATAACATACATTGCAACAGATATATCAAGAGATGAACATAATCATGCTATTCAGAAAGTGAAAACGGAAATAACTCTGGACGATCTATGCGAAGGAATATCTCCTGCTATCAAGGGTTACCTAGACTTCGCAAGACTCTTGAAATTCGCAGATATCATTAACTACGAGAGATTGAAACGAAAGTTCATCTCGCTCAGTTCGTCGTCGGATTTAGAGCAATTCGATTGGACGAGGAAACACGAAGCCACAGGAGACCCTATCCAACCCCACGATGAAGTACATGGGCACAATACTACCAGTGATAAATAGAATGTTTGTTATTTATATATTATTTGTAAATAGAATCCGTGTTATCGTTTATAATTTATATTGTTATCATCAGAAAAACACATGTTTGTATAAAAAATGAATTATGTATAAATATATTTACTCGATGTTAAATGCTATGAAATCAGGCAATAAATAAAATATTATGAAGGCATAATAATGGTTAACAAATGAACCTATATTTATGTACGTATGTAAGTTATATTTGTAAGTTATGCGTGTGTATGTGTGTGTAGGTTTTGTATATATGTACAATGGGTCTATATATATGTACAACATAATAATAGGGTAGTTAATACAAGATGATAAATTAATACATATGAGAGATGTGAAGATTGGGTATGGAGGTAGGAGAGGATGGGGAGGGGGGCGGGGGAAACACTAGTGATCATGAAGTGCTGGGAAATGAGTAAAGGACGGATGCGTTGAATGGTGATGAGGGGCGGCAAATCTTGGTATGTCTGCAGGTGGGAAACATCCCCCAGGGGGGTAGAATGCTGGATAGCCGGGCGCTGCAGGGTGGAAAGTTCCGGCGGGAGGGTACGCAGGAGGTTGAGCAACTTGCTGATGTCGTATGTGTCCTGCTGTTGGAGGTATTGTTACAGGCACTATCAGATGGGGCACCAATTTAGTGTGCAACTATTATATAGTTATTATCATTTCTATATTATTTATAATAATGTTAATATTTCATGATATATTAATTTATTATAATTATATATACAATTTTAACTTTTTTATATAATAATAATTTAATGGATTTAACAAAATTATTAGTTTTAATGTTAATTTATGGGGTATCCCACTACAATTATTTCCGGAAATACTGTCCAGACATTACCGGAAAGTAAGTGGGTCAATTGTAGTTAACTTGCTAAAAAATCACTTTCTAGCAAACATTTCCGGAAATACTGGTAGTGGGATACCCCTTTAAATTAATTAATTTATTAAAGAGAATTAACTATAATTAGAGAATTAATTATAAATTATAACACAAAAAAGTAACATTTAAAAATATTAATATTTTTATAAATTTGAGGTTATCATAGCAGACATTACATGCGTTTACCATCGATATAAAGAAAGTGGATAAGCAATTGACACATGCAATGCATGTAAAATATAGATAAGTGAATGATACTTTTATCGATAAATTGACAAAATGGTATCAGTGATTTTGATTGGATATTAGTCATATTATATATGTCAATTATTAAAACAATAGGCTTTTCGTCGAAATAGATTAAAGTAACTTCTATCTATATCCATGGATTTAGATTATAAATATCAATAAAATAGTATGATATCTCCAATTTAAATACACAGAATTACGAGGAATGTTGATATAATGTATTTTAAATATATAATTTTATTTGTAGTATGATAGTACATTAAAATTGGTAGTAATTATCAATATATATATGTATATATAAATATTATTATAAATAAAAAGTAGTGGGCCAGATAGTGGGTTTCGACTGCAGCGCCTGTAGCGGATAGTGCCATACACTACATTCAATTATTCACTTTCTTTATATCTATGGCGTTTACATGTAATAGATAGACGATATGCACTATACAACTACAGATATGTATAGTATACATGTAACAGGTGTGTCAATAATTGGTTTATGTAATTAATTCAATATAATATGATATGTAATACATTTCTAAAAATAAATATATGTTTTTTATCAACATTATTATATATATTTATTTGTAAATAACTTTATATATATTATATCATAAATTGAGACCTTTGTTATATTTTGAATGCAAGTAAATATAAATAAATAAGGTTAAATAATTTGTAAAATAACACAATATAATTAATATTTCTTATAAATGATTGTGTATATTTTATGGTATTAATACAAGTTTATAAATATACATATATATTATGTATTTATAAATCATTATGTTACTATGTATATATATTTGAAATACACTTATTGGTTATAAATATCATCTGTACTAAAGAGTATAGATATATAATAACTAAAAGTATAGAAAAACAAATAGTTTTAAATTTTTGAAAATCGATAATATTTTATAAATTATACTAAACATAAAAATATTAATTATATTACAAATATTATTATTACTTTATTATTACATATTTCTCAAACCTATAAAACATACTATTAGAATATTTATAAATATATTTCAACTTGTGTATACATAATATAAATAATATATAACTTCAGAATTTATAAAAATTAAAATTGAAAAATTATTAAAAAACCAATTTTTGGTAACTATTAATAATTAATAATTAATAAATAATTATTTATCAATATTAATTTATGTAATATTTAAAAAAATTAATAAATAAAATTATAAACTAACAAATTTAAATATATTTATTCCTGCCATTATAATACAGAATAGGATGTATACTTTCATGTATTTTTGAAAATGTTATGTTACACGTCACACCGGACTATCTCTGATTTTATCTAAGATACCTATGATTTGTTCTATTTAACATAGATTAACGTACGTTTAATGCAATAGAACCCTTTATAGTTTACTGTTGAAAATCAGATTTATATCTCTGATTTTGTTGTATCATCCAATCATATTAGCCTTCTTTATAATTATTTTAATAATGCATGAAGAGTTATTATATATTGGAAATAATATTGGTGGTTATTTATAAATTATATTAATTTATATATCAATATTATATTTATATTGAACATTTAAAAATTATAATTATACTAAATATTATTTGTATATATATATAAATTGTATTTTAATAATTATATATCATAAAGTGTACAAGTCATAGAGCTAGAGGAAGTTCTATGGTACAAGTCAACGATCTCGATGTTAAAATGACGTTTATTTTGTGTTATCGTTAGTTCATATATACACAATTGATTAAACAACCTAACCCAACTTAATCGCATATAATTAAAATGCATATTATTTATATATATATATATATATATATATATATATATATATAAAAACATTCATCATTCAATATTTAATAAAATATTGTAATATATAAATTATTACAATTACTGCAGAGAATATAATTTACAAATAATATAAATAACCTAGGTGATTAACCTAGCGATCCAATACTATATCAATTGTTTTATAATTTAAAAGTTTTTTTAATTCTTTATCCTAGATATAACAAAGATTTTGCGAAGAAAATATGGGTCACTCCCTATATAAGCTATGTAATTATTTTAATATAGTTCCCATACCAACTAAGAGATGGATACACATGTATTATTATAAGTTGTATTTAATATTATTAATTCATAAGGTAATTAATCAATTAATTATCAGACTAATATACTTTTATTATTATAATATATATGTGAATTATATTTAAAAAAATATATTTTCAAATTACGACATTTTCACGGTATTGAAAGTTTACATGTAAATAACAACGACTGAATCGATTTACTTTTGATGTATATAAATTTGGTAAATTTTTATCAATTCACTTTTTATATCTCCAAATAATATTATTGCGGAACACTTACTTTTCGATATAAATCGAATTTGTATCGAACACATATCTTAATTTAGATTATATTATGGTATTATTTTTTGAATTTACATGTAAACAGATACTAATCCAAAAATAGATTTTAGTTCACATACCCATCGTATTTAAGCTAGTTTCGTTTTTATTTCAATAAATCAGTCGAGTGAACCATCTTTCCTTCAGAAAATATTTGGATATAATAACTTTTCTCAGCATTATTAAATATATTTTTCAATACAATTTATTATAAATATTATATTAATTTAAAATATATTAATAATATTAATTATGTAAAAAATATTTATTAAATAAATGTAATTGTTTATGAAACACATTTAAATTATTCATATTGATTATATAATATCACTGAATCATGTATAAGTTTATTTTTGTGAGATATATTCATACTATGAGTAATTTTATAACAAATATATCACAATATATATATATATATATATATATCACTAGATAGTATGTAGTAACCATGGTAATGTACATGAAGGTGGTTAGCAGGTAGATATATCTATAATTTGTATATTTCATTTAATTTTATTCATAAGTAATCATTAATATACAGATCATGTCATATATGTGTATATTTCTTTGACTTTTAATTAATATTAATTTGATAATATGTAAATTACACTCATGTCACATATTGCATATTACCACTCTATAGTATTACATAATCACATGCTTATCAAGTATAAATAAATCTATAATCTGCATATTTCATTGAATATCATTTATATCAGAATATACAAATCTATGATAAATATTTTATATTTGGTGTACATGCATTTTTATAATTATAATTATTATCTATGATTTTCTTAAATAAAAATAAGATATTTAGTCTGGTGTACATGCCCCGTTATGTTTTAATAATGTACTGTATTGCAATATGATTTAGAAACATATTTTAATTTATAATCAATCAATATAAAAAATAGTTTTTACATTAATATTTCAATATGTATAAATTTTAATATAATATAGTATACATTATATTATTTAGAATATCGATACAAATAAATTATTATTTGAAATAATATAGAAACATCTTTAAATTTAAAAATATTTAAAAAATAATTTTTTTTAAATAAATGTATCTTTAATATACATTAAAAAAATAAATATATCTGGTGTCACATAGTGAACTAATTGAAATATAAATAAATACAAGTCAAAAATATATAAGTACAAAAATTACAATTTCAGGACATAGAGTAGAATATCCTGTTCTTCTTATAAATATGATTAATATATTTGTAATAATACAATTAAACAGAAATTAAACCTACATTTGTATTCATCATATTTAATTTCAAATAAAAATAACTTTATAAAATAAATATTAACTTGAAAATAGTATATATCATTATACTATATTTCATAGTTATTAATTATATTAATTGATATATGTTCAAGGTATATGAATATTAGATACAAAATTTAATATTTTAGGTTTAAAAACATAAATAAAATACATATTTGTTGCTTATTTGGAAATTAAATAGATGCATTTGGATAATTATTGGATATTAATTTATCTACAAAATTAAAATATTTTATATCAATTTCTTAATATCATTCATTAAATTTAATATATAAATTAATTTGAGTTTATAAAATGAAGGAGAAAATTAATATTCTTCCCATATTTACCAAATAACTAATAAATTCAATATAAGAATGTATTTTTTAAAGCAAAATATTTTATTTAAAATTTATATAAATAATTTTTCATAAATATGATGCTTAATTAATCGACTATTTTTATCAAAAATTTAAATTGAGTTTTGTGAAAAAAAATATATTCTATAATAAAATGTTATCATTAAAATTAATGTTTTTTTATGATACTAAATAATTAGATTAGTTTCTAAATTTAAATGAGTAAATATAACAAATAATAATAACCAGGATGTTTGAGAGCTGGAGGTGACATCACATTTAGGGGATTGTTGCTGATATCTGGGAAGAGGGCTGGGAAATTAGGGTAAGCCGCATGGTTTATAGCTGGTGGCACCATTTGACTATTCCCTATCATACCTGTGTTGAGTTATAGTCAAGTTATATTACATTTAACAGACAACAAAAAAACCAAATATGCTATATTATTTTTAAGCCCTTTAAGAGGAAAAATCTTATGAATTATAAACTAAAAAAATAAAATAAAAACCAAACAAAATTATTCTAATATATATTATAATTATAATTATATCTACAATTAATAATCATTGTTATTAATTATTAATTTAAATTTGTATAAATAAATACTAAAAAATTATATATATATTATATATTTAAATTTGGTATATTTTAATATTTATCTATCTTCGATTGAAATGAATGTAAATGAACCATGTAAATGGGGAGGCTGGTGTTGAAATTGTCCATTGAATGAAGCATGTATAGGCGGCTCAACATGTTTAGTAGCTGTTTGCGTGTGAGAGTTTATCATACAATAATATATCCACTTAGCAATGAAAATATATAATATAATAAACATACTAAATATAAATAACTAATTATGAAATATTATTTTGTTTATTTTATTATTAGTTAATATACATTTTTATATATATTAATCTGAAAATACATGAACAATTCTCCCAATATATATATTTAATATGATTATAATAAAAATAACTAATTAGATTATTATATATATATTTTATTGATTATACATAGACTGCGCACGATAATAGAAACCAACCATTTGGTGGTAACGCCGAAATATAACTTCCTCCTAAATAAGTAGGCCGTTGATCCTTCTGTAGACTGGCCGAAGAGGTTTTGGTATCGACAGCTGAAGTACCGAAATGAGCCGGTTGCCTGAGGTTATCCGGTTCGACGGTTTTCTTCTTGCTCTTGCTTTTCTTCGAAGACGCCCTCTTAACGGTTGTCTGATGATGCTGTTGCTGATGCGGAGGTTGTTGTTGGGGCAGTTGCTGGTGATGCGGTAGTGGTCCAGATGATTTAGTGAGGGGAACGGAGGGTAGGGTATGAGTGGGTAGCATAGCTTGCGGTAGTTTGTAGAGTTGGGCGCGCTTCTCTTGCTCGCTGATGTAGGAGAATGTATCGGTAGCGGGGGGGTAAACATCCATGTGGTAGGGGGCTCGTTGGGGTATAGTGGCGGCGGGGTGCTGCACGGGACTCTTATCCAATAGGCCGCCTGCGGGTAAACCAGCCGCGTTGAAATACGGACCCGGGGGACCTAGATTCGAGGGCGTGGATATAGGTGAAGGTCGTTGATTGTAGCCGGTGATTTGAGGAGATGGGGTGGACTTTTGAGCGGGGTAGGCGACTGGCGTCGTTGATTTAGAGTGGTACGCGGATATGGGTGAAGGTGTGGCTCGTTGTTGGGATAGTCGTTGTTGCTGGGGCGGAGGGGGCTGATAACCTCCGCCACCGGGGGTTATAGAGGGTGAAGGTCGTTGATATATCGATGGGTTACTGGGTAACTTGTTCAGATAGCAAGGGTTCGATGACGTCATCTTCTGATTGGTCGCATAACTATCGGGTGACACCGCGACCTTCTGCAGAGGGTACCCGATACTAGAGGGAGACGTGATATTCAGTGACTTCTGTTCGGGGCCGTAGTTATTCGTAGATTTCGGTACGCGTTGCTGGAAATTATGAACGGGGCCTACTGATGATGTGGAAACTAGGGGTGGAACACCTAACCCCGTTATCCATGGGGTGTTAGCGAACGAAGTCGACGGAAAGATGGGAGTTTTATTCGTGGGAGGGACGGGGGCGTAATCGGGGTAGTGCCTTTGTAGATTGAGGGGTACCGTACTTCCTATGGGGTCGGTGGCGTAGAAAGGCAATCGACTCGACACCGGGGTGTCGGTTTGTTGAGAAATGCTCGAGTGTACGGAGGTGATACTGTTGGAGGTCAATGAAAATGAAAAGGGTGCGAGTTCACTGTTTGCGCAGTACCCGGACGATGCACCAATCGGAGTGCTGCATTTCAGCGACGACGAATCATTAGATTTAGACCAGATCGGTTGATCGAACAGGTAAGAGTTTGGCGCCGCTTTCATGCTGTTATCTTCAAGGTCGTTGGAGAACGGATTGTTCGCGTGTACGTTCTCGACCGTTTGCGTGATCAGGGGATTCATATAGGCCAACGTATCGGTGGGGGGCGGATGTTTTAGTGGTTTATTAGGGCTAGTATGAGTGGTCGTCGTGGGCGTCGCTATCGTCATGGGTATGTCAACGCGCTTCATCGGTTGCGACGGGTGGCTTAGTATCGGTGGAATGTTTCGCATTGGTTCGGGAGATCCGTGATTTAAAATCGGTGGCTGTAGTTTGTGTACGGCCACCTGCTGATATGTGGATACGGGTAAGAAGTCGTTGTTTGAACATGGTGTCGTTTGTAGCATGTTTTCGGGTAGCGGTGTGGTTACGATATTTGGAGGTTTGCATACTTCGTTAGTGGATATCACAGGTGGCTGATAGGCGTATTGTAAAGAATCCGCTTTACGAGGTTGTTCCGATTCTTCTTTATCTATTACTTCTTTAGTAGGCGAAGATTCTAATGAATGATGATGATGGAGATGATTGTTTTGTATTTCGCTTATTTTCTTGTCGTAGTTTTGCTCAATTTCACAAATATCTCTATTGATTTTCGGTTTATAAATATTATCAGTATTATTATCCATATTATTGTGTTTATTATTTTCGATTACTTGTTTTTTATCTTTTTTATCTTGATTAATTGGTTTGTTTTCCTTCTCATAAATACTCACGTTTATTTGATCATTTGTTATCCTATTCTTTGTAGAAGTCAATTTCTCTACATTTTGATTTTTTAATTTCACCGGAGATTTCTTATCTTTTTTAGTTGGCGACGCTATTTTCACTTCCGGTTGTTTCTTGGACTGAGCTTTCTCGACGGCGGCGGCGCTTTTCTCCGGAGAATCAAACATAGATGGCCATATAAGGCCTTCGGACGAGGAGTGCATCTGAGACGGCGACGAAGACGCTTCCATGCCGAACACGCTATCCTGTATACGTATGCGCTTCTTCTCAGACTCTTTGGACAGGAAACAACGTCGTTTATTCGAAAGGGGCGTGTTTAGAGTATTCGGCAGTGGGGATAGTCGCTCGACTTGTTCCAGGACGCGAGATAGGTCGCTTTCCGAGTCGTTGAACGTGATCGTGTCGGAAAGACTACCACCTTCGTCATCATCTTCGTCTTCGTCGTTGTTGTTATTACTGTTGTCATGGTGATTGTTGTCCTCTACGCAGTGGAACTGGTCGGGTGAAGGCGTAAATGTCTCCTTCTTACGCTTCCTCGACATCTTAGGGGTGGTAGCGCCCGCTTCGAATATCGGCATCGACAAGTTATTCCTACTGCGGGTTATATGATTTAGTTAACTTTATTATAATATTATATAATATTTTTTAGATTTAGTTCATACGTTTTATAAGTAATAAGAGTTAATATATATTATAATAGTCATATTATATGAAATATTTGAATGTTTTAATAGACAAATTTTACATAATGATTTTATAATAAATATGTAATGAAACGAAACTAAGATAAGATAAGAAAAAATAGGAAGTTGTTAAGATTCTAAGAAATACTACATAACTCCATTAAGATATAGATCTAACTCTAACTTATAGAAAATATATATTTAAGCTACAGCTATAAAGCATATATTAACGTAGAAAACACAGTGATTCTAAACATATTGCTAATGCATAACATGTTCATTACTATAAATTGTATTAATTTCTAATTTCATAATTTTAAATGTTTCCTATTACAGGGATTAAACTAGGGTATAGTGCATTATATATAGATATTTTAAAATTTCACAATCAAAGTAATACTATGATAATATATTTAATAAATAAGATATAATATTCTAGCTAAAATATACATAATATAAGTTTTAAATAAACTCTTAAAACCTTTCTGCGTCTTTATTTGTATATTTCTGAGATTCTGGAGTTATATTAGTCGTTGTTAATGTAGGCGATTGTTTTTCAACTACTTTCATTTCCACCGATAGTGGACTTTGTGTACTCTCTTCCCCATTAATACCATTAGTTTCTTTTTTATTATCATCATTGACATCAACATTATTGTGGGTTTCAACGGGTTTAGGCGTCGTGGGTGGAATCCTAATGAGGTCGGAGAAATCAGAGATATCCGTATCGTCGAGGGCATTTATCTGCGGGTCGACGGGCTTCGGCTGCGATTCCATAGGTGAACTATTGGAGGTCGTGGTGGTAGTTTGATTTGAAGTGGGGGTCATCGTGGTTTCTACGATCAGTAGAGGATTATCATCGTTGGCGGTGTTACGGTAGGTGACGGGTGTATGCGATATGTGATGGGTGGTGGCGGTGGGCGATACGCTAGAGAATATAGACTCGGTGGCCTGCGCCAGAAGGTCGTTGGTGAAGTTGTTGAGAATCTCCTCCTTGCTCTGTTTCGGTACGACCTTGCGAAATGGCGACGGCTTAACGGAGGTCATGGAGTTCTTGTCGGGCATCGTTAGGATGATGTTACCTTCGTTGTTGATCATCGCGGACATGGTAGAGGGCAGCTGTTTAAGCGGAGTGGAGGCAGTAACGGTGGTAGAGGTCAAACCGGCGGAAACGCCTGATACGAAGATACTATTGGACAGACACTGTCGAGGGTACATGGTCTGGGGACGAGTGACCACCGGTATTATCTGACCGGAGGGTAGGACTAGCGCCGACGGCATCTGATTGGGTTGTTGTGGCCGCGTGTTCATCGTCAGGGTGCCGGTGGGCGTCGCTATGCGTATCGATTGGCTCGCTAGCGACGGTTTCAGCGTACTGTTGGCGTCTTCGGTGAAAAGGGGCGTCGTCACCGAGTTGTTCTTCAGGATGATGTTGTTGTTGTTGTTGTTGTTCTGCTGGAGGAGGGTCGGTGCCGGTAGTATCGTCTGCTGGGTGGTCTGTAACTGATTCAAAATCTGCGGGCCGAGTTGGGTGGCCAATTGGGCCGGGGCATCGTTAATCAACACCAGTTGACCGTTCTGTAGGGCGATACGACACCCCTTCTGATTGACGGGTATCAACATCTGCTGATTTTGGGCGATCTGTTGATTCTGAGTCATCTGTTGATTCTGAGTAATCTGTTGATTCAAGGTCATCTGTTGATTCTGGGTCACCTGTTTCACGTTCTTGGGGCATACAGCCTGGTTGGGTACTAGGATCTGTTGCATAGGTAACTGAAGACCCGGGGTTTGTAGAGCCCCCGTCATGGTGACGGTGCTAGTGGGCAGTACGTTGACCGGTGTGGCCGGAGTACTGGGGTCAGACTGCAGCGATAACGGGGTTAAGGGTTTAGATATCACCACGGGCGTCGGGACTAGTGGTTCGTATGCATCGGTTTGTATGGAGACAGTCATCTAGCATGGAAAGATATATCATATGTATTAGATGACGTTAAAGATGTAGCATTAATGTATAAATATATTATATGAATATATAATCTACATTCCCAAGTCTCGTATATAAATATATTTTTTTAAATTTATTTTAATAAGGTAATTAATATTATATGAATTTTTAAATTTAATCATATAGAAATAATTAATTTAAAAATAAGTTTTGCATAGATTTGTAAATAAAATTAAACTATGTACTCCTGGACTATAATGCAATTGGTTAAATTACTCTAGCGTAAAAAAAATGCATATAAAATATGTTTGCAGACATCATGTTCTTGATAATATTAAAAAATAAAATATATTATTCATTATGTAATAGATAACTAAGTTTAAATAATATACAGGATATATTCAATTAAATATATTGAATTTCTTACAATATATTTTATAAATTATTTAATATTTATTTTCTACTAGAAATATACCTATATTCGAAATGATATTGAATTAAATTATAATGAATATAGTTTAAACTTTAGTTTATATAATTATATATATATATAGTTATTAAATTTATAGATAATAATTATTATTATTAATAATTATATACAAATAAATAATTAAACCGTTTTAATTATCATTAACTAAACTTTAAATCTTGAAAGTATTATATGTGTATCGAATTAATCTTTTAAATATTATAATCATTATATTATGTTAAAAAAAACAAATAGTTAACTAAACAATTAACTATTATTTAAATCATATATATATATATATATATATATATATATATATATTTATTAAAACTAAATTAACAGGTAAAAACAAAAGCAAAAGTATCAATATAATTAATAAGAAAATAATAACTAAAAATAAATATAATTTAATAAATATATTATATATAAAAATATAAATAATTATTTAATTAATACAACAATTATTAAATATAAATAAGAATATTTATACAATTATTATGTTATTTTAAATGTTAACTTTTATTATAAATATATAAAATATAAAATTGTATTTAAAATATTGGATGTTATTATTATAAGCTTATAAATACAAACAGTGTCTGGAGGTATTCTGTCACTTATTTTTAATAATTCCCTATATGATTCACATTCTTTCTTTTCAATTTTTAATTCCTCTTCAAGTTTTTCAATATTATCTATAAGTTATATATTGAATTATATAAATATATTAATAGATAATTTATAAAGTTAATATATATAATAAAAGTATTTTAATCAAAACATATTATTTGATGATGATATATATATATATATATATATATATATATATATATTAGTGATTATACCGAACCGATTTTCAATTCCAAATCAGGGTTATAAGAAATTTTAATGAAATCTTGTTTTTTAAAAACTCAGGTTCTATTCAGAGTTTTAGCTAATTTATGACTATTGTGTAGTTATTTTAATTTTGATATTACATTAACAAATTATATCTAATGTAGAAGTATATGAATCATATATTATCATATTATTATAATAAAGTTATATTATAATAATTTATAATTTACATGTTACATATTATACATACATACATGGTAGTTAACACAGTATTAATAATAATTAATCATTAGTGAAAAATAATTATATTATCACTGAGATATTAAATAATAATACAATTTAATAATAACCTATTATAATAGGCATATAATATATATATATATATATATATATATATATTTAATAATATATGTATAGGGGACAGAAGGGAGTAGCGGACGAAAAGGGAGTAGTGGTAATTTACATTTACGCGAAAATGGTTATAGATACAAAAAAAAGATATAAACAAGATATTTCAACAATTACAAATATCTACAACAATGAGTAATTTTTTTTCAAAAATAATTAATCAATATATTAAATTTATTACATAATATTTTTTTTTCAAATTTGCTAACTTATATATTGATATATATTTAATAAAAATTAATACACACAGCAAATTTATTAAAATGAATTGGTATCTTTATTATACAAAATATATTATTAAAATAATAAAAATTGAAAAAATTAATCGAGTCTATCGAGTCACATTTATTATGTTGGTAGTAACTTCTACTACACCATTCCTGCGCTATTTTGTCGTTATTTTTCTAGTATAATACTGGTGTAACTAAACTGATATTAATACTAGAAATATATGAGTTAAAGTAAAAATTAAAATAGCTATATTATAAAACCAGATATATTCTATAAAATTTGAAAATATGAAATTGTAACATCAACTTTTCATCGATATATTACAATTCTACCAAGTCATACAAGATATCCTCCACTACTCCCTTCTATCCCTATTACTTTTTTTTTAAATTGATTTATTATTTATAATAAACATATATATTAAATAATTTATAAATACATTTTTTTAATTAAATAATATATTATACAATAATATTATTTAATATTATATAACAATATATACACATTAGCAAATAAATTAATATATTTTAAATTATTATTCATTCTTATAAAGAAATAATAATTCTAGTATTATTAATAAATATTAACCTAGAATTTCGATTTCTTGTTGTTTATGTTTATCAAAGTACTCTTGATAATCTTGGATTGCTTTAGCAGCTCTATTGAGAGTTTCACCAGCAGACTATTATAATAATATTATTAATATAAGTTAGAATATGAAATATATGTAAACATTACTTAGCAACATAAGTATGTAGTTATAAAGTTAAACTATAAACCTCTTTTTTGCTTAATGTAGGAAGAACGTCGCGTAAATATTGGATGCCAAGGTTGATTTTATCTTTACGCTTTTTTTCTAATGTGTTATGTTGCAACCTTTTTAAAGCGTCATCATTGCTATATAACATCATTTTACAAATCAATTTTAATACAAAATATATGATTATTTATTTATATTATATTATATATATATAAATAATTTTAAAATTTAGTTTTATGTAATATATTAAAATATAATTATAATAACCTCGGATTAGTAGCCATATCTCTCTATCATTATTCTATTGTTTTCAATTCATCTTTCCACTATAAATAGGCAAATTTCAAGTTATGTATAATGTATGTGTAATAATATAATGTATATGTTAATAGGCATAACGTATATATATATATATATAATTAATTACAATTATAACATACAAAACTTATTAATTTATTTAAAATATTAATCTTGCATAATTAAAAAAAAAAGTCCTATGTTAATTTATATACAATTACACAAACTATTATACTCTATATTATAGAGTCTATAATATCTTAACAAAAAAGTGAATATGTGATATTCTAAGAATTTCTCATATTATTATATCATATTTGTGCTTGATATAATTATTATTTTTAAACAATTAAAAGTATTATTTTTATAAATAAATTACACACTAATAATATAAATATAAGATTTAAAACATGGGAGTTAAAAATGAGTGAAACTTATTTTAAATGAAATAAATAAAAAATACACATATATGCATATGAAATTTACATTTAAATTAAATATTCTTTAAATAAATAAATGTATATAATAGTTTAATTCAGTTACATGTTTTTTTTAATACAAAATACATATTATGATTATGAAATTAACATTTAAATTTTATATTATAGAGTTTAATTTCAGTTACATATTTGTATGATATATTTCATCATCAATTTGAATTTTTTTATTAAAAAACTATATTTTTAATTTAAAATAATTAAATTTAAAAGTGTATTTAAAAAATAATGTTAAAATGGTATGCTGTGGTGATGAAAAATAGATTATATTATCGATATATTCTATATCTAATTATACGTAGAGTTTTATCCTATGATATATAATATTAAATTTTACATCTAATTAGATACAAATATATAGATGAAACGCGCATTTAATTTTTCAATACTGCAACCTTAAGGGGATTCACACTGGATATTAAAATTACACCATGGAATACCATTTATAGTGTTGCACCCATATAAAATTATCAATTGGAGATTCCACTCTGTTCTATGGAAATTCTTAAAAAATTCAAAATTTAACGAAATATGCTATAAGTACATTTATAAATCAATTATTGACTCATTTTCAAAATATTTATATGAATATTTAATAAATATTTTATTTAAAATGAAGCTTTGAAGAATACTTAAAATGTGTAAGCTATTTAAAATAAAGCAATTTAAAAATTTTCCATTTATTTATGAATCAGGTTTAAATCTTGCATTATTTTACAAATAAACTTTTATATATATAATTTTATAATATGAAGTTCCGTAACATCAATAGTTGGGTTAATTTCGATCACTATTAATTATTTATAAATAAATAGACGATGTAATGTTTGTGTATTTTTTATAATAATTTATATTTATCCTAAATAATATATATATATAATAATATATATATATATATATATATATATACAAAATTACAATTATAGTATTATACTATTAGTATATAAAGGTTAGATTACACTTATTTTTATATAGCATCTTATATTGATTAGTAATATGTAGGATTGTTAAAAAACGCGTTTTTTATTAATGCTCGTTTAAAACATGTTTTTAACGGTTTTTAATACGTTTTATTCGTTTTTTATCCGTTTTTTTCTGAAAAATAAAATTATTTAAATAAAGTAGATATGTTGTTAAATAATAAAATAATAATAAAGTAATTACATATTATATGAATAATCAGTAATAATCCAAATAATATATTATCTGTATTATTAGCATCATTAAATCATATGGTCAAACTATACATTAGTAGTAACAATTATAATTATTATAATATTTATTTTGTTACAATATAACACTGAGTATTTCTGTATTATTTAATGTTATAGACATGGATATTGTATCACAATCTATAGATATATGTACATTATATAATTAATATTATAAAAGCTGTATGAACTTTCATATTTATTTTATAATAAATTATTATAAATAATAAAGTAAAATTAGATTTCTTTTATGTTCTGATATAATAATATATATTATAAACTTTCATATTTCTTTTATATATTAATATATTAGGTTACTACCAACCGTGGCAGTATTATTATTCTAATAAGGTGAATTTACATTGTAATTTATAAATGGGCGTATGTATAGGCGTATAT
This sequence comes from Osedax fenrisi, assembly GCA_964019155.1. Taxonomy (NCBI): domain Eukaryota; kingdom Metazoa; phylum Annelida; class Polychaeta; order Sabellida; family Siboglinidae; genus Osedax; species Osedax fenrisi. The sequence goes on along the minus strand of OZ025240.1, from coordinate 40,869,003 downwards.
AGGCGTGGTTATATATACCAGAGTTGTGATATATTTACTAATTGGTTATATAACTATATTTTTTTATATAGTTTGTAATAACAAGTTTGTAAAAAAAACTAAATTAAATTATTAAATCAATTGAAGCTAATTATAAATTAATTTGTATAATATAAAATCAATTTAAATTGAATGTAATGTATAGGCTATAGCCTATACATATATTTCTATATACTTTATAATATAAAGTTTATATATAATATTATTTTAATGTAATGTAATACATAGGCATGAATATGCATATGCATATGGCATTATACTTTATAATATAAAGTTTATATATATATATATATAATATATATATATATATATATATATATATATATATCTAGTATTATATATAAGTATACTATATTATCTATGTATAGGTAATGTATTTATATATATATATACTTTATTATAATAATTATTTATTTATATATATATATATAATATATATCTAGTTATATATATTTAGTATTATATATAATTATACTAAAGTATCTATGTATAGGTAATGTATTTATATATATACTTTATTATAATAATTATTTATTTATATATATATAATATATATCTAGTTATAATATAATAGATATATATATAATATATTATTATAATTATTAATATTATAATAATTATATATAATTATACTATAGTGTATATGTATATAATATATACAATATATATATACTATATATACCTATAGGTAATGTATTTATATATTACATTTATATATATATACATAATTAATAAAATAAATTAGTATATTTAATTCCATTCAATTAATTTTAATATATAAATATTAATTTGGTTATATAATCAATTAGTGTGTCTGCATCTAGAATATGCAATCACGCGTCAATCATTATCTTAAAATATAAACACACCTCCTACAACGTACGCAAATTACGAGTACTGCCACGGTTGGTAATCACCATATATTATTATTAAAAAAATATGAAAATTCCATAGATATAAAGAAAGTATTCTATTCTTTCTTTATATATATATATTATCTATAGATGGAAAATTCATACTATTTTTTATATAATATTAAACATAATATATATTATTATACAATTTATTATATAAAAACATAAAAGAAATCTAATTTAACTTTATTATAATAATAATATTATATTTTTATATATTTATTTTATAAATTTATTAAATAATCATTCATTTTTCAATTATTATACAATTTATTATATCAAAAAAAAAGCAGAAAATTATTATTTGTCAAATTAAATTTAAATTAAATTTAAATATTAACAATTAAATAAATATATGTATAAATGTATGATTCTTGTTTTTTTCTGTTTTTTTCGTTTTTTATTCTATGTTTAAAACGGTTTAAAATGCGTTTAAAACGTCTGTTTAAAACGTGTTTTTATTAACTCACAACCCTAGTAATATGTAATCTATATTTTTGTGATAAAAGATCTAATGTATTCTATTTGTTATGAGATAAATATAAATATAGCATATATGGTTCTATATTTGAGTAGGCCATTTATAATAAGGTAATATCGGCTAATCCGTTTATTTTGATTCTTTATTAAAACTGCTTATTGATACCAGATTCCGTAATAGTTAATTTATTTTATTATGAATAAAATTTTATTTATACAAAATTAAATATTAATATAATATTTCTTTATAGATTTATAATTCATATTTTCAATTTCTAAATTACATCATGTATTTGTATTTACATGGATTAATCGATATTAATAGTGGTAAATTAATCGATTAATCATTCGATGACATTTAATTTTATTTTTTATTGTAATCATTTTTATATATAAAATTCAACCCGTATATGTATAAGTATATTTAATCCTATAATAGTATATTTATATAGTCTACAACTAACTCAGAAACTATACTATAGCTGTTTACACAACAAAAAAACAGTATGCTATCGGCTACTTCAAATAATTATTCGTTTTAAAACATTTACAAGATACAGGGCAAGTCAAAAGATTTAAGATTTGATAAGTAATTTATATATAAATTCACGAATACGACAATCGTCGACCTGTACGATGTATAGATATTCAAACAGAAACTACCCACTTTTGATGTTCGACGATATATGGCTTTAAACATCGCTCCGATATTGGTCTGTATTTTTTGGTATTAAAGCAGCTTAACTCAAACTTTTTACAAATGCTAGTTTAGTTTTATACCTATGTAAATACATATTTGAATAATTTGATATAATAGAAACTCGATATCTCAGAGTCTAACACATTTTATTGTTTTTGATAGTTTGTGTAAGCGGGAATTGACTGTATATACAAAAGTAGTCGCACCATTTACAAAGTTATGCATGAGTTTACAGCGTTTATATATTAAGTTAAGTAGATGGGAATAGTTATCGGTAATCTTAATGTATGGCATTATATAAAGTGATCATTAATTAATTATTTTATGAATATAGTGATGGGAATTATAAATTCATATCATATATAAGTTATATGTAATAATAATATATTCAATATAATATTAACCTGATCTTATTGTATACATATACATAATGATGTATTATGTATTACAAGTAAACATAATGTATATATAATATAATAATTTATAATCTATGTATTTCTCATTTAATATTCACATAACAAATATGAAAAAATATCTAGTTTACAATAATATATATATATATATTGTAATTTACTATTGTCACATTATTATACTGAGTATGCTTATCATATAGTATTGATAATTAATTATCAATTATCAAATTTACTATTGAATATAAAACCATACAATAATATTATTATTATAATACAAAATATATTAAAATAGTAAGGTTACATGTATAATAAGTCTACCTGACCTATTTAATTATATGCTCTTCGATATTATTCATATATTATAAATATGCATGCCCATATAATTGTAATAAGTGATCATATAATTGTAATCATTGACTTAATATAATCCTTAAAAATAATTGTAAAAATACATTTAAATTTTATTTTTAAATTTCAAAATTTCATTTTTATTTTATATTTATAAATATATTGAATGTATATTATATCTACATTGTATATTATACACATAATATAAACAATATATATATATATATATTAAATAGTATTATACATCTTAAAATATATATTGAATCTAATAATTATTATTATAATATTAGTAATATTCAATAATTTATTGAACTTATTTTTTTTTATATAATTAATGGTAAGAGACAATGCATATATATAATTTGGTATTACATTAAAAATTTATGTAAATGTTGAAGTTAAATAAATTTCAATTATTTAATAGTATTTGAGTATAAACAAATATTTTAAATATATCGAGCATAAAGATAGTTTACAAAATTCAGTAGCGAATTTAAATGTAAACATCGGACAGATTATGTTAACTTTCACGATATTATTAATATAGCGTACCTTATTTAAACTCGAATGAACTTAATATATTATTATTAATATAAGTAATTATTATTTTTTGTACTTTGATATATTTAAAATATAATTAATTATTAAAAGTTAATTATTTTTAAAGAATATATTTGATGACAACCATCTTTGCCTCGTTTGCATAAATAGGAAATAAGAGTATTTGATCACCTGTACTCATTTAATTAATATGAGTTATCGATACTAATCATTTAGATCCTAGATTTAGATATTAACTTTTTAATCCATTTAAGAATTCATCCTTATCAAAATAAAAGTAATCTATGGTATTTAATAAATACCATTAATGTATGCTATTGATTTGTTATTTACATATATAGGTAAACTATAAATATATGATGTATGCACATGAATAGTATTGAATAAATAAATAGTGTATTCTAAAATTATATTCACTTACCTATATATATATATATATATATATATATATATATATATATATATTTATAATAATAAATAACATATATAAATTTCTATAATATATATATAGTATAATTATAATAGTATTACATAATATAGGTTTAACAATGTTAAATTTACATACATTTATAATCTATATTTCGAGTTAATGAAAATCGTATTATCCTCAAATGCCAGGAAAAATTGTCTTGACCAGAAATGCTATTAAATACTGAAAGACTATAGTCTATAGTTATAGACCTATAATTATAGTATTACCGACATAACTAATTAAATGTAATTAACTATAAATATAGAGACAATATAACATATAATATGTAGTGTATATACACAGCAAACAGTAATAGTCTCATAATAGCAGCATAACAGAATATTTAGTAGCCTCAAATGTTTACATTGTGATATTATGTTGCCATTAAATGTCTATTATGCTGCTATTAATTTGTCATGATATTATGCTGCTGTTATGTTGTTATTTAAAGTCAAGTATGCTATTATTATGCTACTATTAATTTTAAAAATATATTATGCTGCTATTATGTTGCTATTATTATAATTACACTCACGCGAAATCGTGTAATTCTATGTTACATACAAAAAACAACAGCGCCACCTATATAAGTTTAATTTTCAGAACTATGTATTGTTTATAATGTAAATTCGTATCTAACTATACACTTTTACAATGAACAATAATATGTTTTAAATTATTATTTATATGATGAAAACAAGTGTTCATTATTAATATATAACAAATAAATGGGATGTGTTTGTTTTAAATGCTATACATATCTATGTGACGATTAAAATCTAATGTATTTTGCATGTAATTTAATATGTAGTATGCAAATCACAGAAAACATAAATCTATTTCAGTGATTTCGATACTATAGTATACTGCCAGCGGGATACCTGAATAGTATTCAGTGAATACTAATAATGTTGCGTAGATTGGGAGTGTTATAACACGCTATATATATCTCATATATAGTATATATATAATATATATTATATATATATATTTGCTTCACACAATATTTGCCCATACTATATATATAGTATCAAACACTTGGTAATTGAAGTGATGGAGTTAGAGGATGGGTGATGGCAGTCCTTACGTTGTAGGGGCAGTATATGCTTAATAAGCATTGCTTATATAGGTACGAGTTAATTTACTTAGGTTATTCTATTCGTTATGTTAGTGAAAGAAAGATAGTTTAATCCAGTATAGAATAGTACTAGGAGCAGGTGGTAAGTAATGTTAGGTATATTATGTTAAGTACATTAAGTAACACTATGTAACTAATATAGGTTTCCCATACTTTTCCCTATAGTGATAGGTAAGTAGGAAAGTAATAACAAAGTGCGTTAATGTGACCTATAACTATACACGTTTAAAACAAGTTTCCACTTATATTTGTAATTCAATAATTATATATATATATATGTATAATACATCATATTTAATAACAAATATTAGTTATTTATTTTTTTTAAATATTTCATACTTTCTCATATTTTATTATAATTATAGTTAATTATTAATTTACTTTAGATATCTTTATATATAATTTGTATATATAGGGATTCATATATATATATATATATATATATATATATATATATATATGTATATATATATATATATATATATGGTATGGTTAGGTTATGGACATATTGGTAATACGGTCAGGTTGGTAATGCGGTCCACCCTGCGAATTCCAATAACTATAGTTCCAATCAAAATTAATTATATATATTTTATATGAATAGATTATATACAATTTTAATTAAAATTATTAACTATTGAATAACAACAGTTACTTTTTATTAATATATCGTATATATATATATATATATATATATATATATCTATAGATAGGGAATATATGTACAATTAAATGTACATAATTAATGCACAGATCGTGTGTGTTCTATACGGTATACCATCTTCTAATATCTCCAATATAATAATTTCTATTGAACGACGACATTGTAACCATCCATTAGATGCATTGATTCCATATCCTAATATATAACTGTTCTGATAGCTCTATAGATTCTGTTTTTTCACTATATATAATTAGTATACTTATGATAAATGTAGGTCAGTCTATATATATATAGAGTATGCATATATACAGTATACTTTGTGTGAAGGTGTGTGTGTAAAGTATGGTCGAACCTATATATAATACCACATATATATATATATATATATATATATATATATATATATATGTAATATATAGCTTATTTGTCAAATTATTGATAATATTATTTGTAATACATTATATATCTGTTTATAGGTATATATAATATATATATATTATATATATATATATATATATATATATACATATATAAAATTGTTCATAACAAAATATAATTAAACTGCGTCAAATATTATTTATTATAATACTAATATTAATGTAATATAACCCATATATTATATTTACAAACCTCTAAAGTAAGGCTAGAATATCGTATACCATCGAACCATACCAGAAACGGGTTATCAATGTAAACTTGGAGGATATGTTGCGGCTAGACAATAGCCGGAGATTGATATGGTTACAATCTCGCGTTTACTTGTAATCGAACAGGTAAGCGTGTACAGGGAGGGAGATATAGGAAGCGATACTATGGTGTATGGAGATCGAGAGGCAAGGGAGAGAGAGCAATAAAAAAAGGAAATATAGAGTTATTTTATTTGAAAAACTATATGTACATGATAAGGACGTCATGTCTACCATATTATGGTAGTTACTTTTAGGTAGTACAAACTTACTATTAAGTATACTTATATTACGTATATTAAGTATATATATTATTAGGTTTATCTATTATTTTATACATTATATACATAATACGATGACGTATATATATATATATATATATATATATATATATATACTTGTAATTGAAATGTAGATGTACATTATATTAGTAGAACTAAAATAAGTAACGAGTATGCTATTCGTAATGAGCGATAGTGCCACGAAGTTATACCTATAGTATACAGGCATTGATTACTGACATCGTTATTATTACACGTCACTTAACCACTTCGCGTTGTATACTAATGGATATGTGTGAATTGTATGAAGTTTTGTACGAGAGTCGATTATTGATGATATTATAATAATACAAAACATTACTATGTGTATACATACTATAGTATACTATTATATATATATATATATATATATAAGATATTATACTTTAACTTAACATGATATGTGGAATAATATCTAGATCGTCTATAACATTGGTTCCCAACCTTTTTTGTCATGACCTTTTTTTTGATAATTCTCAATTTAAAAATATGTAATGAACAATTTTATTTTATTATTATTAAACATTATTCATAAATGAATAATATAAACTATAATATAAATATATAAATATATATAATACCTATATACATTTTTTAGAAATTGACTCATGACCCAAATAAAAAACCCAATGACCCCATAGGTTGGGAACCACGGGTCTATAATATACGATCGTAATTTAAAAATAAATTATGTAAAAGATATTTATCTTTAAATCAATGTGTAGTGTTATAATTGAATTATAGTGATGCACAACTATAGGTCTGTTATTACAATAGCGAAGGTAATTATTCACCATCATACCCACCTAGTATATATATATATATATATATATATATATATATATATATATATATATATATAATATATAACTTATTTATTATTAAAATAATAATTAAACATATTATTATTTGAATAATTATCAAATTAAAATATAAATTAGCATCTGTAAACGCCCACTCACGTTCCCTAAGTGCTATTCGATATAGGTAGTACACGCATGCATACACTATTATTACTAAATAGCCGTGGACGATTACATAATAGTAGATATTCATAATTAATAACGAAGTAGCCGCGTATCTATTTCTATCGCGGTCAGTTATCGATTCTATTTATAGAACTGCGACCACCGTCATTTGTAGGTTCGGTTCACTGAATATAGACATTGGATATATCCAATATATTGGCGTACATATATTTATATTGTTCAACTGGCCACTAAAGTAATGTATATACGTTATAAATAGAATATAGGTATTGGTAGCAGTCATATATATATACCTTCAATGAATATTATATATATATATATATATATATATATTTATATATAGTATAGCATGGTATAGTAATCTGATTTAGGTAAACACCATTGAAGATAGAGATGATTTAGCTTATTTTATAAAAGCTTACCGATCATGTTATATATTTATGTTACCTACTTATTTTCTAACATTTTAAGTTCTATAGTTCTATGTATACATAAAGAAATTAGTTTATTTCGAAAATTACAATATCGTTATTTATATATATATATATAACATACAGGTTATATGTAATCTATAGGTATATATATATATATATATATATATATAAGAACTATGGATAATATATATGATGGGTTATTACTAATAACTTATTAGGCATATATCATACATTACAATGTAATTATTCAAAAAGAACACCATACATGTACACGAAGTTGTAATACCTGTCAATAAACAATTGGATACAACGATATCATCAACACGTATATAGGTACCTAATAACTTAATAATAAGTTAACGCTATAGCGTTATAATAACTTATAAGTTATTATTTATAATAAACTAACAATTAAGCCTCTTAACTTAACTTAAGAGTATGAAATTTACAATACAATGTCTTACTTTAAAAAAAGTTAACATCACGGTTATATTAAAGTAAAGTAAACAATAAGTAATGATATTGATGAGATACTGCTGCAGCCACATCGCATTAGTCACCAATCGTGCATCATAAGTAACATTCAAATCAATCGCTAGGTAGTGATGACGTCATTAACAAGAACAAATGTCCTCAATGCACCTATATATTGGTAATATCGCCATACCACATAGGCTATACATACATATATATATATATATATATACACATATATATATGATATATCGTAAGCGAAGTGAGAATAACAGTAAACAAGTTGGTGCAGCTATTACACCTATTAGACGCATAGTTTCAGCAGCATCACCCACACGTATATAACGACGCTCGCACACATACGCGCGTATACACGCGCGCACATACGCATGCACATACACATCTTAGAGGAAACTGAGACGGATCAATTATAATGAGCCGCATACACACATACACATACCACCACATGTCATATACATATAATTAAACTATTGTGAACTTCTATATAGTTGTATGCTGGCCATTTTAGCAGCTAGTCAACACACACACACATATATATATATATATATATATATATATATATATATATATATATACATATATATATACATATATATATATATATATATATGGTATATCAGTATAGCAGTATATCACATACGTATTAATATTTACAATACACCATTATTCACAATACATAAACAGTCGCAATGACTATAGTCATGACGCATACTTCACCCTACAAGAATGCTATCGTATATCCTATATAGAGGTCCACCACCACTACACCCTATAGTGTATAGGTACAGGTACATCTGACGTATACTATATACACAGTTTACTATAGTTCGGCACATATGTGCCTGTGTTCGCTAGAGTATAGTTACACTAATACGAATATCTCAGAAATCGAGTACATGTTGGATATCCTATAGAATGTATATATACATGTATATATATATATATATATATATATATATATATATATATATTTATATTAAGCAGTACTGACATTTTTAATAATATATTATGTGAAATTAATATTATATATTCTATTCTAACATATAACTAATTATATACAAATATTATATATATATATATATAATGCTAATAATAATAATACTAATATTCAGCACATATTATATAGCACAATATTGTATTAACACTATGAAGGTTAAATGCAATTTATTATACTTAGTATATTGTACACATATAAAAATATATATAGGTACTTACCATAGTAAGTATACTATGTATTTTAATGCTCGTTTTTGTGTACTAGTTATTTTTAATAAATTATACACAAAAGTATTTACCCATATATGAACACAATAATGTAGGTGTGAATACAAAATAATGGTATACTATGTATAGTAAAATTAATATTTTTATATCGAATGTATGTGTAACTTTATTTAGAATAACGATTTCTCTACAAACTTTTGTTATTACATAATTTATTTGATCTCTCCAATTAAGTTTGTTATCAATATATATATACCTAATATTTTTATATTAGTTACTTGTTTTAATTTAATATTTTTAATATATAAATTTAATTTTATATTTTCATTTTTCTTTCAGATATTAATAAGTAAGACATTAGTTTTATTAATATTTATAGATAATTTATTTATACTAGACCATTTAAAAAATTTATTTATATCTTTTTGCATTTTATCTTTATGATTTAAAATTGTCTTATCATAAAATATTAAGATATTATCATATGCGAATAAAATAGGTTTGAAATTATTTGGAAATTTCTGTAAGTAATTAATATATAAAATAAATAAAAGTGATCCAAGAACATACCCTTGTTTAATTCCACATGTAATATCATTATAATTCGATTAATTCGATTAATTCAATAAATATAAATTATCTTTCAGATAAATAACTTTTTATTAAATTAAAAGATGTACATATAAGTTGATATATATATATATATATATATATATATATATATATATATATATATATATATATATATTTTGGTGGGACACATGACATTAAGGCGATGTGAAAAAATTTTGTGCCGCGGACCACGTAATTGAAGTTGGGAATGGGGTGTGAGGAGTTCAGGTGATTGATGGTGGATATGCAGACTTTACGAGCAATACGTTGGGAATTGTTGAGGGATTCACAGAACCTGACTTGAAAGGGTGAGTTTTTTAGGAGGTGGAGATAGCGGATAACAGTGTTTTTTGAATAGGGGTTTTGGTAGGTTGGATGAGAAGTTGGGTGAGTGTGGGATACGGTGAGAGTGTATATGTGGTTGGGAGTGGATATTGATTGAGGCAAAAAGCTTTTTCAGGTAGGATGTATCGTTACCTGTTTCATTGGCTCCAATGATTGTGTGGGAGATAGTTGGTAATTTACCGACAAGAAAGTTAATAAGTGGAGTGTTGGGGGGGGGGGGTTATTAATTCTTTTCCATGCAATTTTATCAGATTTGGGGGGGAGTAGGGGAGGCATGTATGAGCGGTGAAGGTTAGTAAACAAGGGGGATTTAGCTATGGAAGTGATGGACTGTAATCGTTTAGTGGTAACAGGGGATAGGCGAGTGGGGATAGTAAGGATGGTAGGAACAGTGGATGAGTTGGGGGTGGCTGGGGTATGGACTCTGATATAGTTTGGGATGAAGGGTTGGGTGGTGGGGTGAGAGGTGAAAATGTAGAAAAAGTGGGTTGTGGAGATAGGTGGGGTGCAGGTGCAGGGGAATGATTGTTATAGATGGGAAGGGAGTTCATGGGAGAGGTTTGGGAGGAGCTATTGGAGAGTATCTTACGTTGGGACGGTCTAGAGTCAGTTCTACAGTTGATGCAAAACCAGTAGAAACCAGATTTTTGGAGGGCAGTCATTTTGTTAAGGGTAGATTTGGGGAGTTTGGAACATGATTGGCAAAGCCACTTACGGCAATGGTTACATTCCGTGAGTGGCGTGGATTTAGTGTTACATGAGGAGCATGTGAAGTCAGTGTGGATGGAGTCAGTCATAATCGGGGGTAGAAGTAGTTTAGTGGAAGTAAATGGTAATAAATATTGGACTTAGCTTGATTATGGGTAATAAAGTTAAAATTAAATAAGTTAAATTTTTTAATTTAAAAGTTGTTGTAGTTATTGTTGCATTGGCATGCGAATTTGAATGTTATATCTTATGTTTACTTCTAAATCGTCTTCTCCTATTGATCCATTGTCTATATCTCTTTTTCATAAGCTTGCTTTTATACTAACTCCATTTATTTTTAATATTATTAATATTTCTCTCCATTATGGTATTGTACCTTCATCTTTAAAACATGTTATAATACAACCTATTCTAAAGAAACCAGGATTGGATATTGAGTGTTTATCTAATTAGGGAAAAACAAATTTATCTCTAGTATCGGATAGACCGATATCTCAATTACCTTTTGTAAGTAACATATTTGAAAGAATAGTTTCCAAGCAATTAATCAATTATCTAAATGTAAATTCATTATTTGATATTAGAAAAAGTACATATAGGAAATGTCATAGTCCTGAAACACTTCTTCCCTCTATTCTTATATACAGCTTATTTTATTAGATATCTGCGGTATTTAATAATAATAATAATTATTAGAAGATTTTAATTTTTTTTTCTGTTAATTATAATGATATTTATATAATATTTTCTTCTAAAGGGCTTCAAAATAATATAACTATTTTCTGTTGTTGTTGCCCATTTGATACTATTGATCATTCTATTTTAATTAAACATCTTGAAGATATTGGAATTTCAGGTATTCCCCTAGCTTGGATTAAATCGTACTTATTTTAAAGAAAATGTTCTATAAAAATTGATAACCATTATTCATATATATATATATATCCCCTGTAGGGGAAAGTCTTCGATTACCTACCCCTCCTAATACCAACCCCCTCTCGTATCTCAGTAACTATAAGATATATCAACAAATTATATATACATGAACTGTTAGAAATTTAATGATAAATATGAATAAGTATTTTGTTTTAAAAAATATTCAATCCTAAATTATTATTTGATAAAATGTAATATTCTGTTTTTACATTTTAAATATTTGATTAATAACTTTTTTTAAATCACTGTAAATATTTTATTAATTAAAAGAAAACTTAATACTGCATATAATATTGTAGATCAATAAAATGTTTATAACTATTATAAAAATAATTTAATTTGAATAACTATTAACCAATATATTTTAATTATAGCAACCCATATGATTTTCCTATTACCGACACCCTAAATTACCTTAATCCGACCCCATGTGATTTTAATATCCAATAAAAATAGATCCGTATTTTAATTTAAAATATGTCGTAAGTTGTTTGTGCATCATTGATATAGATTTATGATTCATGATTCCAGTTGATTATATACATACTGATTAATAAATAAATATTAAATAATAATATACACTATTTTAATATAATTACTATAAAGTATAATTTTAAATTTAATATTACTATTAAACATAAATTCATTAAAAAATAAATTGCATGCATGTTATAATTTATTATATTTATGTATATCTACTATTTTTATTAGATATTCTAATACTATACTTATTTATATCACGATTATTGTAGGGGGTCGATAATAGGATAAAGGGTCGGTATTAGGTAGGAGAGATCGAGGCAGGTTGAGCCGGTTTTTATAAAAAAAAATGTATCTAATAATGTTATGAATATAATTTAATAAAATAAAGTGCATAAGATAAATATAGTTTATGATCAATAAAAAAACATTCATAAATCAGTGTAATGAAAAATAATTATATATATATTCACTTATTATTTTTTTTTAATTTGGCTCAACCTGTCCCGTCTAATGGGGCAGGTTGAGCCAGGTAGAAAAAATGTAAAATTAAAGATAGATTTAAAAAATAAACATAGTTAAAGTTATATATTTATATTTATTAGTTAATTAACAATTATATTCACCAAGATTAATATCAAAACTAATGAAACTTTTAAGACGAGAGGTTATATTAGGAGAGAGGTTAGATTCTCTATGTTTTAATCCAGCATATAAACCAATTATTTAATTATATAAAATAATTACTCAATTTTATATTTAATTAATTAGATTATTGTTATTATTTAAATGAGTCATTAATTAATTAAATTAATTAATACATAAATATGTTTAATGATATATGAGGCAGATTGACCCTATGGTCAACCTGCCCCGTTTTGCTATGGCCAACCTGCCCCATATCACTAGTTTATATAAAAGTAATATAATTAATTTGTGAATGATAATTTTTGAATTTTTTATTTTATAATATATAGTATATTAAATATAATTTATATATATACCATTAATAATGCTATGTTATTACAAAATATATTAATAATATCAAATTTAAACTTACTGTCCCACCAACGAGTTTTTCATAAAATATTAATAATTAAATAATATTTTAAATAATTAAAATAAATAATTTTTGAGTTGATGTAATAATGCTAAATATAGGTGTGTATACATGTATTAAAAATTACATTAACATATTTATTAATAGTAGAAATAATTGAGATGGCTCAAACTGCCCCTATGGTCAACCTGCCCCGATCTACCCTACATGTATCCTTTTACTGACTCCCCTGTCTATTCTTGTACATATAAGTATAGTTAAAATTAAAAATAACCACATTATTCTTTGCCATAATACTACCCTAATTACAAAATTTCAAATAAATATATATAATATTGAATACGTTATTACAAATAATCATGTAGGGGTAGCATTTCGGAGACTTTCCACTAGAGGAGTTTACAGTATACTTGTAAATTGTATTATAGATTACCTCAATGTTCTGTATTAGGGCCATTGTTATTTTCTCTTTATATCTTACCTCTTAAAAATATTATATCTAATTTTCCCTCTGAAAAATATCAAATGTGTACTGATGATATTCAATGTATGAGCTTCCAATAATAGCCAAATCATCTGATGATATAACTACAATTATTGTATTATTATGGTTACAAATTGAATTTGACAAAATATTTTAATGTTGAATATGAATAAAACTCAATTTATAAATCATCAGTTTTTCCATCTGTTATCATTGATTATATCACAATTATACCTGGTAATAATGTTAAAAACCTTGGTTTTATTTTCGATGATAACCTATAGGTATATGTATATATTTATCCGATTAGATAGATAATGTGTTTAAATCAACTAATTATCAATTATATAAAATACGATCAATAAGGAAATTCTTACTTTTTAGAATTTATAAAATGTTAATAAAATAATTTTTATCATGTATATATTATTGTTGTTCTCTATATAGCCCTATATATTCCTTCTACTTCTACGACATCCTTAGATAGAACCATTAGATCATCGATAAGGGTCATATCGATCTTAACAAAAAAGGCAATCTTAGCCGAAAAGTAATTGCAATGGGTATAAATAAAATCATAATATCTATTATATCAGCTTTAGGGGATTTGTATAATTTTGTACTAATTAAAATGATTATATTATTAATATTTAAATAAATCGTAAATATATCCAAAAATTCATGTTTGGATATGCATAGATTATCAATAGTGGGTTCAGTATATATATACTATAAACTATAAATGTTTTGAATAAATGTTTTGTATAAATGGTTTTGTATAAATATAGAATTTCCACCACCTTCATTGTTATCATATTTGTTATTTATAAAGTTATTACGTGTTATATTGAATACATTATCATTTTCAATATTATATAAATCTTTATTGTATTCTTGTAAGAAAGTTTGGCTTATCAAAATTATATTGAATTTAATTTTTCTTGAATCTAATAACATTATTATATCATCAAAAGTATGTAATGCATTTAAGTGAAATATTGAAAGGCCATAATTTGATTCAGATTTTATTGATTTACATTCATCATAATTGCATTACATTTGTAGATTATTATTTAAATAGTCACCAGAAATATATTCATAATTATTATTTGTTTCAGTATTATTATATAATTAATTATTACTTTCATAATAGTTATTAATATTGTAAACCATATTATAAAATATAAATTTATTCAAAAAAAATATTAAATATATACATAAAATATAAGAAGAAAGGTAAATAATAAGAAATATAAAATAAAAATATAAATATAATAAAAAACTTAATAAAATTATAATATAGAATTAAAATAACTTAAATATAAAATTGTATCCATTTGATAATATTCTGTTTTATAAATAAACGTTATACTATATAATTAACTTTCCAACAATACTTTATTTTTGAAACTTTTAGTATATCTCTTGATTTATAAAATATTTCTGAATTAAATGTTGTCAAATGTTCGTGACATATATATTAGTATCTTTTAATTTTTTCATATTTTTGACAAATTTATTTATTTTCTATAAAAATGAAATTTCATAATTGTTTTATATATATACTTATTTTATTAGGTAGTTCACGAATTGATACTATATTATACGGATAAATATTAATATTCAATTGATTTTTTACAAATGTTATAAATTCTAATTTTTGATTATCAGATTTATTTAAAAAATCAGTTGAAGATGAAATTATAAAATATTTGTTTTTTTAGTATCGATAAATCTCATTTAACTTATTTTCTAAATACATTTTTGTTATCCCTGATATCAACTGACGATGTTAACTTATACATGTTACCAACTTAGCGTATTTACTGTACACAATAACTGCCATGGCAGTTAAATCATTCATTGATTTTTTAAAATCACGTATATCTTGTTTTCATTTCATGATATAGTCTATATCATATAGGATATACTATTTTATATAGAACCGTAATATAGCATAACATATTGTAACTTTATATACTTTTATATGTAACAATAATAAGTTAATGAAGATTAGTCATTAAAATCAATAGTATACTTATTTATTAATTCAATTTCAATGAAATTAAAATTTATGAATGTTTAAATAATCTACACGTCTGACACGTCTGAACGACGTCGTCTGTTCAGTTCGATTGCAAAAGTAAAAGTGAATATATACACGAGAATGATAAAAATACAACTATGCTATAAATGCATAATCATAAGCTATATATTATAGTAATTATTAAGGGGGAAGCATTCGTTTTATTTTGTTATCAAACATTATTTTACTTTAAAATATTAAAAAATAATTCATTATCTTTAAAATGATGCTTTAGGCATAGGCTTTAGGCCTATGTCGTTTAATATTAATAATACTTGCATTAATACATTATAACTTATAATGCATTATCTATAGATAATGCATTATAAGTTATAATTTATAAATCATATATGCATTATAAACATAGGGGAAAGTAATCTAATACGGATACTTTAACAATAAATGGTCTTAACATTTTATGACTCATTATTTTTATTCAAAAATTACAATATATTAATAATATATGATTATAGATATTATTGTGATTTTAAAATTGTATTTAATCTTTTAATTCCATAGATAACGGGGGTGTCCGTATTCGGTACCAATTTCCGAATACGGACAGTGTCCGTCGGACACCCTGTGTTAAAATACGGACACCCTATATTATTATTATCAGATTTAGGCAATGCCAGAGTAATTATAGAAGCAGTGTTGCTTATCGAGACAATTACCCCTTTATTAACATGATAAGTTTCATTATAGATAAGAATAATAAATAAATAATAATGTTATAATAATATGACTTACGGTTTACATATATATGATAAAAAAATAAAATGAAACTTATCATGTAACTAAATGTAATCATCATATACATAAATGATAAAATAATAAAATTAAAATCTAAGAAATACATCAAGAATGAAATAAAATAAAATAAAATAAAACATAGAGAACCTAAATAGGAGAAAGCCTATATATAAATATAAAAGAAACTAAAAGAAATAAGAGAAAAAAAGAAACAAATATATTAGATAAAATAGGTAAAATGATATAATAAAAATGAAACATATTATAATAATGAATATTTTTAAATAATTTTTTTGAATACTGATATGTTATAATTAATAATATTAATTTATATTTATATTTTTGTAATTTTATATTATGTCAGAAAGTAATAAATGTAAAAATAATAAAACTAATTTTATTTAGTCAGAAAAAATAAAATTTGAAATTATTTTAATCAATCGTTAATCTTTAATATAAGAGATAATTTTAATTTGTTTTTGAATTTATTTAAATGTGATTTTTTTAAAAAGAATTACATAGTGGATTCCATAAATAGGGACCAATAATTATAAGGCAATATGAACATATATTTAATTTTGATGAATGAATATTAAAGTTATTTATATCACGAATTGGATAAATAATATATTTTTTATAAAATGATTGATTATTATTTCACGGTGAACATTACTATATACTTTAAACATGAATTCACAAGTATTATATTTTACTAAGTCATTGAAAGGTAATATATTGTTGAATTTAAATAAATCCTTAGTATGATAAAGGTAAGGTTTATTATGTATAATACGAATAATTCTTTTTTGTAAAATATTGATACATAATGTGTTAGTCTTATAAGTAGGTTTACCTATTACCCCATAATATTATACAATAATTAATATGTGGTAACAAAAATTGAATTATATACATGCAGCAAGGCCTTTTGGTTTACAAATTTAGAAATTATATTTGTTATCCAAATTATTTTTTTTATTTATTTTTTATATATAATATGTGTAGTTTCCAATCTAAATTCTGATAAATTATTATACCTAAAAATGATGTAGATTTAACTATTGTTAAATTTATATTATTTATTGAGATATTAATATGGGATAATTTATTATTGAATAACATATAACAGGTTTTATTAATATTTAAAGTAAGTCTATTTGAAATAACCCATTTATTTATATTTAATAATTCCTTTTTTATTAGTGTATCTAGAAATACTTGATTACAATCATCAACATACAAAGTGGTATCATCGGCAAACATAGTAAAATTGCAGATGAACATATTAAATCATTAGTGTAAATAAGAAAAAAATAGGACCTAAAATTGTTCACAAATTTTAACTCTAATTTTATCAGATAAATAGTTTTTAAAGTTAACAGTCTGATATATATTTGTAAAATAACTTGTAATCCATTTTAAGGAAATTCCACGTATACCTATATTTTCTAGTTTACTAAATACAATTTCATGATTAACAGTGTCAAATGCCTTTTTAAGATCAATAAAAATAGCTGAACCTATTTTATTATTTCTAAAGCTTTTACATATTATAGTTTGAATATTAAAAATTGCATGAGTAGTATTTAAATTTGTTCTAAAACCGAACTGACTATTAGATAAAATATTAAAGTGATTTAAAAACGAATAAAAACGAACAAAAATTACTTTTTCTAAAATTTTTGAGAATTGACTTGTAAGTGAAATTGGACGGTAATTAGTAAATAATTTTGTATCACTCATTTTAAATAAAGGAATTATTCTAGATATTTACAATACCAGTTTCAAGAGATAAATTAATAAAATAAAATAAAGGAGTTATTATATTAATTGCAATACATTTTAATAACTTCATTGAAATACCAAAATTATCTATAGATGTTTTAGATTTAAAATTAAATATAATTTTTAAAAGCTCATTTTCATTACATGGAGTAATATAGAAACTATTTATATTAGGAAATTTTAAGAAATATTTGTAATCATCGACATTATCCTTACTAATTAGTTATAAAATGTTAATATTTTCAATTAATTAATTAATTCAATTGAATTAATTCAATACCAATATCTCTAAAAAATATATTAAATGTATTAGATGGATCTGTGATTTCAATTCCACATGATTTAAATGTATCAAGGAGTGGGTTAGGCTTTTTTGTATTCATCACATTATTCAAAATATCCCAAGTATTTTTACTGTCAGAGCAATTTTGATGTTTATCTGAATAATATGTTCTTTTAGTATTACGGATTAAAGTAGTTAAATAATTTTTAAATAACTTGTACTCGAGTAAGTCATTTTCGTTATTTGTTAATTTATATTTTTTATAAAGTTTTTCTTTAATCCTAAATTTTTTTTAAATTTTGTATTCCATGGAATACATTTTTTTTTATATTTTCATATATAGGGCAATAAATATTAAATTTATGAATAAAAAATCAATAAATAAATTCCATAAAGTTTCTGAATTATCAGTTTTAAAAAAATTCCATTCGACAGTTTTTAAAAATTTGAAAAATGATAAACAGTAACATCATTAATTAAATTATGTTTAGTATTATATTTATTAACAATATTTAATCGATTACTTTTGTTTATATCTAATGATAATTTAATTGGAAAATAATCTGACAAATCATATATAATAATTCCAGAAAATTGTGCACAATAAAGATTTGTAAAAAAATTATAAATTATAGTAAAAGAATTTTTATTTAAATCAATTCAAGTTGGCCTATTTATCATAGGAGAACATCCTAACTCATGACATTTTTCTAAAAATATTTCTGCATTTTTACAAATGTTACAATTTTTAAAATTAATATTGAAATCACAAATTATCATTTTTTTATCAACATATTTAAATAAAGTTAGGAATAATTAATTGAAAAACATAGTAAATAAAACATTAGGATTAAACACACCTATCGATATTTGGAGTATTATATATAGAACTAAAATAATTTTTTTATTATTATTTAATATTAATTCAATAATAATACTATCAAACAATTTATTAGAAATTAAAGATAGTAGGTATATTAAATGTGATATTAAATGAGATATTTTTTTTAACATAAATTAGAACTTCTCCACCTCTGTAATGAACTCGGCTAAGATAATACTGTATTATAATCAGGAATATCAAATACAAAATTATTATCAAAATTTAACAAAGATTCAGTTACTGATATTATATCAAAATAAATTGAAAAAGAAGTTAATTATAAAGACAATTTATCAAAGTTGTTTTTGTAAACTTCTAACATTGATATTAATTACATTAAGCCCATGTTGAAAAATTGATTTATGATTTAAATTAAATTCATCTGAAGTATAATATTTAGAATCAATTGTTAGATCTAAATTAAAATTAGAAGGATCAACATCATTTAATAAAGTATTATTAGAATTTATAGTTGATTGGTTAAAGTCAAAAGTTGTATACATATTATTATAATCCATATATTAAAAAATAAAAATATACTAAATAACTAAACTGTACAAAAAAAGAAAAAGACAAAAAAGAAGAAGAAAAAAAGAAGAAGAAGAAAATAAAATATACCAAAACTAAAATTATTCAGAAGATGGAAACTCAGTTAAATTCAAAATTCTTTTTTAGTTCTATTTTCTTGTAATTTTATGAAGGTAATACCATTAGATGTCCAACAGCTATGAATTAACTTATCTTTTCTAAGTACCCGAGCCCTGCAAAATATGTCTGAATTTATGTTAGATAAATGTTCATTTATATATATTCCAGTATCTTTGAGTTTTTTGCATTTTCAAGAATATTATATTTAGTTTCATGAAAGTGTAATTTTACTATAATTTTAGAAATTTTTTTATCCGAAGGTAATTTGTGAATATAACCATATCAAATTTTTCAATTTTTTCATTTAATTTAACATCCACAAATTCAATAAAATCAGATCTGGGATTATCAGAATCTAAGAATCCTTCATGCCCGGAAATTATTAAGTTATTTATTTTGGAGAATACTCCAAAATTAATAACTTAATAATTTCCGTTCAAGAGTATTAATTTTATTCTCCAAATCAAATATCACTTTATCTTTAATACCAAGATTCTCAGTCAAATTATCAATTCTTGATACTAATTAGTTTAATACTTTAAAGTATTGACTCTATTAGTTAAATCAGAAATTCTCAGATATATACCACTAGATAAACTATATAGTATTGATGAATCAATCAGACACATAACAATTACATTATTATAATTAATTTTATGAAAAATGTATTCTAATTTAATTAGTTAATAATTTATTTATTTTTATTATTTTTTAATTAATAATACAATTTAAGTATCTAAATAATAAAAATTTTAGATGTAGCTTTATTGATAGTATTAATATTATAACGCACGCGATTTTTATGAAAATCAGAATAGTTCATACGTTGGGCCCTGGTTATAGGGTGTCCGTATTAAGACATATATAGTGTCAGAAACTATCCGTATTAGGAACTTATATGACCTATAGATATATATTTATAACTTAATGAATATTTTATAACAAATATAGAAATTATGTATATAATGTTTATAATTATTTATTTTTTAATAATATAGTGTTATATTTGTATTATCGATACATTTGTATATTCTAGAGAAGGTTTTAAATTGACATTTTTTTTCATAAATTTAAAAACGTAATAAAAAAAGCAGTTTATTGGATATATAAGCAATATTTTGAATACTTAAAAAAAATAAAATACTTTTTTAGACTATTTATATAATTATGAATATTTTATTCATTAACATTTTTTTGTAGGATTTATGGTTTCTAAGATACCGAGAGTGTCCGTATTCGGTTACTTTCCCCTACACATGTACATTAGACCAGACAAGAAGTCTCAGGCCGTGTCATGTTAATCGTATACGACCTAAATCGACAATACATTCTACTGCTGCGCGTTCACGCGCCTTCTCGTCACAAGCACCGATAGCCTGGAACTCACTACCTGCAACACTCCGTGCTGAAAGAAACTCAGAAAAGTTCAAAAAGAATTTAAAAACATATTTATTTACACTATAACTTTCTTATTATTTCATTATACATTATTGTTAACTTAATTGTTTAAACGATGTCTAAATACAATTTCTTCTTCTTCTTCTACACTATATAATACATATTATAATCCCATATAGGGGAAAGTCTCCAATTACCGACCCGTAACGACTATTTAATAATACATAATAATATATTTATTTGAAATTTTATAATTAGGGTAATATTATAGCAATAAATAATTGTTATACATATAATATAATATAATCACGAATCCTCTATATTAATGATAGGTTATACAACAAAATTTCGAATTCTTCGAAGTAAAATACGTATATATTTTGATTGGATATTATAAATCACATGGGGTTGGTATTTAGATAATTTAGAGGGTCGATAATATGAAAATGACAAGGGATGCTATAACTAAGATATCTTGGTTTATTAATATTATATATATATATTAATTATTTAATGCTTACAAAAATGCTGATATATCCAAATCCTATAAAGTGATTTTTTTATTATGTTTTTAAATTTATGAAAAAAAAATTGAACTTAAAAACTTCTCAAGTATATAGGTATTAATTAATATATATATATTAGTATTAATAATACATATATGTAGTATTACATTAATGTATGATAATTGTATTATATTATATTATATTATATCCTACAAATGTATTAATATAAAATACACCAATTATTATTAATAACTAAATCATTCTAAACATTATATGTATACTTATTATATTAGTCATGAAATACAAGTTATAAGTAATTATATCAGAGGTCATATATATCCCTGATACGGACAATGTTCGTCGGACACTATTGATGTCTTAATATGGACACCCTACACTGTTAAAAATAAGGGTATAACATTATGAAATATATGGTATAACATATGGAAATACGAGTTATACCATACAATTACGTTAAATGGTATAAGATCACATATTATATGGTATAACATTTGATTTTTTTAGTTATACCATATAGATTAATTGAAATGGTATAAGATCACAAATTATATAGTATAACATTTGTTTTTTTTAGTTATACCATATAGCTTAATTTAAATGGTATAAGATTACGAATTATATGGTATAACATTTGTAATTTGTAGTTATACCATTATCTATTAAATATAATGGTATAACTTTATGAATTATATGGTATACAATATGGAAATACCAGTTATACCATAACATTTTAAAATTAAGTTTATATTTGATTGAAAATAAAATGTATAAGAATATAATTCATAATAGTATCCTTCATAATATCCTTAATATAACAGTTTACTTATTGTTGTGTTAAATTATTATAGACATATCATGTATTGCTTCTAATTTCAATTAAACTGGTTTTCAGAAACTATATAGATTCCCCATAGGGAAATATGTATACATATACATATTTCCTATATTTCATATACAAATACTTATAATTATTCGAGTATATGTATATATATAAATAATATCATTTTATTTATTAACATATTCTATTTCCACTCTACACTCAACATGAGAAGCATCTATTTTTCAACACATTACAATATACATAAGGTATTTATACTACATTATATATATATACTAGCCGTACCCGACCCGGCGTTGCTCGGTTTTTGAATATTTGCCTATTATCTATTATTTATTAATTATAGATATATTATATACCTATTCATGATTATGCATTGCTATATATACAATAAAATAAATGTTAGCTAAAATACAAACAAAATATAGAAAAATATTTAAAAAATTAGTGGATATATATTAAAAAATGCAACAAATATTACAAAATATGTTTTAAAAAATGTCTAAAACCCAAACTTAAACCCAAACCGTACCCAAACCGGCGTTGCTCGGATATTGATTGTTTGCCTATCTATTATTTATTAATTATAACTGTTCCTGATTCTTCATTGTTATATATACAATTAAATAAATGTTAGCTGAAATACAAACAAATGTAGAAAAATATTTTAATAATTAAAAAATTAGTAGAAAAATATTTCAAAAAATATATTAAAAAATACAATAAATATTTTGAATATTACAAAATATGTTTTAAAAAGATGTCGAAAACCCAAACCTAAACCGTACCCGACCTGGCGTTGCTCGGTTTTTGATTTTTTGCCAATTATTATTTATTAATTATAGCTATTACTAATTCTGCATTGCTAAATATTTATATTTAATTTGTTCCTAACTATTATTTATATACAATAAAATAAATGTTAGATGACATACAAACAAATGTAGAAAAATATTTTAATATTTAAAAAATTAGTGGAAAAATATTTTACAAAATATATTAAAAAATACAACTAATATTTCAATTATTATAAAATATGTTTTAAAAAAATGTCTAAAACCAAAACCCACACCGTCCTGACACGGCGTTGCTAGGTTTTTGATTGTTTTCCTATCTATTATTTATTAATTATAACAATTCCTGATTTTAAATTTTTTGCCTTACCCAACACGACGTTTCTCGGTTTTTAATTATTTGCCTATCAATTATTAATTATAGCTATTCCTAATTATGCATAGCTAATCTTTAATTTTTAGTCTTCTAACTAATATTTAATAAATCTAACTGTATCCGATGTATATCTAGCGTTGTTCTTTTTTAGATTTATTCGTAAAATATTTTGTAAAAATACAAAAAATAATTTAAAATATTATAAAATATATTTTTAAAAAGTGTCTAAAAATATTTTTTAAATATAAAATATTTCAACATATTAGTAGCCATACCCTACCCGGCGTTGCTAGGTTTTTGATTGTTTGACTATTTTTATTAATTATAGCTATTCCTGATTATTCTAAAATATATAATTGCTAAAAAATACAAAAAATATTTAAAATATTATAAAATATGTTTTAAAAAAATGTCGAAAACTCAAACCTAAACCCAAATCCAAACAGTATCCGACTCGATATTTATCGGTTTTTGATTATTTGCCTATTTATTATTTATTAATTAGAGCTATTTCTGATCCTACATTTCTAGTATATACAATTAAATAAAGTTTATCTAAAATACAAACAAATGTGGAAACATATTTTTTTTAATATTTAAAAAATTAGTGACAAAATATTTCAAAAAATACAACAGATATTTCAAATAATCCAAAATATGTTGAAAACCTGAACCCAAACAGTTCCAAATCGTCGTTGCTCGTTTTTTTATTATTTGTCTATCTATCATTTATTAATTATAACTATTCCTTATTTGGAATTTCTTGCCGTACCCAACTTTGCTTTACTTGTTGTTTGATAGTTTACCTATCTATTATTTATTAATTATGGCTATTCAAAATTCTGCTTTTCATATACAATAACATAAATTGTTGCTAAAATTCAAACAAATTTATACAAATATTAATATCTCAAAAATTAGTGGAAAAATATTTCAAAAATATTTCACAAAATATTTTTAAAAATACAACACATATTTCCAATATTACAAAATATTACTTAAAATATGTCGAAA
Source organism: Osedax fenrisi (assembly GCA_964019155.1). NCBI lineage: Eukaryota > Metazoa > Annelida > Polychaeta > Sabellida > Siboglinidae > Osedax > Osedax fenrisi. Next base: position 40,843,116 of record OZ025240.1, on the reverse strand, counting down.
ACTCAAACTGCACCCTGCATTGCTCGATTTTTGATTGTTGTTGCCCATTTATTATTTATTAATTATAGCTATTTCTGATTCTGTATTTCTGTATTGCTACAAAATATATTTTTTATAAATTTTCTACAAATATTTTAAAAAGTATAATATTTATATCTTATAATATTTATATATTTATTATATAATTATAATATTTTAATTATATCTTAAAATAATAATATTTCAAAGATTAGTTGAAAAATATAAAAAAATATTTCAAAAAAATGTCCACAAAAATGTTTACAAATATTTCAAAAAAATGTTTTAAAATATTTGAAAAAAAATTTTTAAAAATATTTCAAAAAATAGCCGTACCCGACCCGGCGTTGCTCGGTTTTGATTATTTTCCTATATATTATATATTAATTATAGCTATTCCTGATTCTTAATTGATATATATAATAAAATAAATGTTAGCTGACATACAAAACAAAGTAGAAAACATTTTCAAATAATATGTTAAAAAATACAACAAATATTTCAAATATTAAAAAATATGTTTTAAAAAAATGTCTAAAACCCAAACCTAAACCCAAACACAAACCGTACACTACCCTGCGTTGCTAGGTTTTTGATTATTTGCCTATTAATTGTAGCTATTCCTGATTATACTTAGCTAATATTTAATTGTTTTCTTCTAACTAATATTTACTAATTCTAACTGTATCCGATGTAGACTCAGCGTTGTTCGTTTTTAAGATTATTTGTAAAATATTTGGTAAGATTACAAATAATAATTTAAAATATTACAAAATATATTTTTAAAAAGTGTCTAAAAATATTTTAAGAAATATAAAAAATATTTCAACATATTAGTAGCCATACCTGATTTTTAATGCCTATTAATTTTTTGTATTAATTATAGCTATTCCTGATTATTCTAAAATATATAATTGCTAAAAATTGCAAAAAAATATATAAAATATTACAAAATATGTTTTAAAAACAAACCATACCCGACCCGGCATTTCTTGGTTTTTGTTTGTTTGCCTATCTATTATTTATTATTTATTAATTAGGGCAATTTCTGATTCTATATTTCTAGTATATACAATTAAATAAAGTTTATTTAAAATACAAACAAATATAGAAAAATATTGTTTATAATATTTAAAAAATTAGTGAACAAATATTTCAAAAAATATTTTAAAAAATACAACAAATATTTCAAATATTACAAAATATGTTGAAAACCCAAACCCAAACCGTCCCAAAACGGCGTTGATCGGTTTTTAATTATATGCCTATCTATACTTTATTAATTATAACTATTCCTGATTTAGAATTGTTTGCCGAACCCAACCCGACGTTGCTCGTTTTTTTATTATTTGCTATCAATTATTAATTATAGTTATTCCTAATTATGCATAGCTATTCTTTAATTGTTGTCTTCTAACTAATATTTAATAAATCTAACTGTATCCGATGTAGATCTAGCGTTGTTCTTTTTAAGACTTATTCGTAAAATATTTTGTAAAAATACAAAAATACAAAAATACTTTAAAATATTATAAAATATATTTTTAAAAAGTGTCTAAAAATATTTTTTAAATATAAAAAATATTTCAACATATTAGCAGTCATACCCTACCCGGCGTTGCTAGGTTTTTGATTGTTTGACTATTTATTTTTATTAATTATAGCTATTCCTGATTATTCTAACATATATAATTGCTAACAAATACAAAAAATATTTAAAATATTACAAAATATGTTTTAAAAAAATGTCGAAAACTCAAACCTAAACCCAAATCCAAACAGTACTCGACTCGACATTTATCGGTTTTTGATTGTTTGCCTATTTATTATTTATTAATTAGAGCTATTCCTGATCCTACATTTCTAGTATATACAATTAAATAAAATTAAACATATGTAGAAACATATTTTTTTTAATATTTAAAAAATTAGATAATAAATATTTCAAAAAATACAACAGATATTTCAAATATTCCAAAATATGTTGAAAACCTAAACCCAAACAGTTCCAAATCGGCGTTGCTCGGTTTTTTATTATTTGCCTATCTATCATTTATTAATTATAACTATTCCTGATTTGGAATTTCTTGCCGTACCCAACTTTGCTTTACTCGTTGTTTGATAGCTTACCTATCTATTATTTATTATTTATGGCTATTCATGATTCTGCTTTTCATATACAATAACATAAATTGTTGCTAAAATTCAAACAAATTTATACAAATATTAATATCTCAAAAATTAGTGGAAAAATATTTCAAAAATATTTCAAATAATATTTAAAAAAATACAACACATATTTCCAATATTACAAAATAGTACTTAATAAATATCGAAAACCCAAACCGCACCCTGCGTTGATCGATTTTTGATTGTTTGCCTATCTATTATTTATTAATTATAGCTATTCCTGATTCTGTATTCCTAGTATACAACAAATATTTCCAAATATTACAAAATATATTTTTTATAAATGTTCTACAAATATTTTAAAAAGTATATTATTATATCTTATAATATTTATATATTTATTATATAATTATAATATTTTAATTATATCTTAAAATAATAATATTTCAACGAATAGTTGAAAAATATAAAAAATTATTTCAAATAATATTTTTTAAAATACAAAAAATATAAATAATATTACAAAATATATTTTAAAAAAATTTCAAAAAAATGTTTAAAAATATTTAAAAAAAACTTCAAAAATATTTCAAAAAATGTCAAAAATATTTCAAAAATATTTCAAAAAATTTCCAAAATTTCCAAAAATTTCAAAAAAAAATCAAAAAAAATTCAAAAAAATAGTTCGAAAAAATGTAAAAAAAATATTTCAAAAATGCGACGCCGAAGATTTTGGACGACAAAAAATCATTTTAATGGCAAAAAGTCAATTTTTCAGGTTTTTCTGGGGTACGCGGTATAAATTTCAAAAAATTTTCCGGACCAAGACCATACTGTTGCAAATTTATTAAGATCGGGTATAAAATATTTTCGCGACGTACCCCGGTTCTCGAGTTACCTCACCAGATACACACACACACACACACATATATATATATATATATATATATAATTAAATAGACTTTCTTTTATATAATAGATATATATATATATATATATTTTTTTAAGCCGTACCCGACCCGGCGTTGCTCGGTTTTGATTATTTTCCTATCTATTATTTATTAATTATAGTTATTCCTGATTTTGCATTGCTTACACGGCATTACTCGGTTTTTGATTTTTCATTATTTACTAACTATAGCTGTAATCGACTCGAAATTTCGGGATTTTTGATTTTTTTAACATAAATATTTATCTAATATAAATATTTAATTTTTGAGAAAAAAATGCGATTAAACCTAGAGTTCTATATTAAAAAGTTGTATACGAATTTGGATCAATATAAGCCACTTAACCACGTCAAGGTATCGTATATAAAGTGGATTTTTACTCACTATTAATTATTTTTTACTATGATTTAACATTGAATTATATCCATATAAAATATTATCTTTAATACATAATTTCCAATATCAAATTTATTTTTAAACCATTCTGTATCTTTAATTAATGATAAATATACTTTATTTTATGTTAAAAGTATATTCATTTTCCAGTTTGTATTCTCGTTATATTAAAAAATAATTATAATTTACATAAATATATATGTTTAAATATTTATCAACTATTATGAAAAATTGTGAAAAAACTACAGCCAATCAAATATTTTATAAATGTAATGAGACAGTTTTAATTTTAATTTTGAAATTTAATTTAAATAGACCCACTCTATAATTAACGTCACATGATATTGGAAATAAATTTTAATAAAACCGCAGCCTTAAAGTGAGTTTTACAGGAATTGCAACCTCAAATTTCATTGGTGATATATCTAGTTGGTCCGAACTATGATTACTTGTATAATGATGTATGTAATAATTTCAATAAAGTAATATCTATTTTTTTTAAATATAGTATATTTTATAATACTTCCTTGTATACCACATTCCTAGTCATTCCATTATTAGCAAGAATATACAGTTGATTTTCATCTCTGGCCCTTGAACATCCGACATATAATTGACCGTGGGAAAAACACTCGGATTCCAGATCTAATCCTACTACTTTAAAAGACTGTCCTTGAGATTTGTTTATAGTCATGGAAAAGCACAGTCTTATAGGGAATTGTAGTCGTTTGAAGTTAAAAGGGTAATCGGAAGGTATTAGTGGAATTTTAGGAATCATAACTTGTTCTCCTTTATATTCCCCTGTCAATATTCTTGCTTCTATAATATGGTTTTTAAGATTGGTCACTAACAGTCTGGACCCATTACAAAGTCTTGGTGGATCTAAATTTCTAAGTAGAATAATTGGAACGCCAACCTTCAATTCTATCATATGATCTGGTAATCCTGGAAGATTAATAGAGTTCAGGAATTCTATTGGGTAATCAACAACTTCATCTTCTTTCACTACTCTATCGATTGACATATATAATTTTGGATCTCCAGGAAATAAATTCAATAAACGTTTATTAATATTACATACATTATTATTTTTGGGGGCAAGTATACATCTTTCGCAAAGCCAATCTTCATCTAAATATTTTTCTAATAAATGTTCATATATTTTTGATATCAATTCATTATGATTTTTTACTATGATTCCACATGGAATTATATCCATATTTTCATTTGTCTTTAATACCCCATTTCCAATATCTAATAGATTTTGTTCAAACGACCCTGTATCTCTATTTTTTGATAAATATACTCGCATGTTTTTTTTTAAAGTTAATTTTTCTATGTATTTCCATAATATTGATGTTTTTAGGCAGGCATTTATATGATCAGCTTTAGTTCCTCTTCGTACTACAGGTAAAATTTGTCTGAAGTCTCCACTTAGTAATAATGTTATTCCTCCCATTGGTTTTCTATCATTTACTATATCTCTTAACATTCTATCTACTGCCTCAAGAGCATATTTATGTGCCATTGTGCACTCATCCCATACAATGAATTTACAGTTTCTGAATTGTTCTGCCTCTTTTGAATTTCTCGTTATGCTACAAATTGAATTTTCATTTATTTTTATTGGAATTTTAAATGTAGAATGTGCGGTTCTTCCATTTAGTAGTAATGTAGCTGCGATACCCGATGATGCCACAGCCAACTGCTCTGTTCCCGACATTTTATTCTTAGCTAATAATAAATTTATTAAAAAAGTTTTACCAGTTCCAGCTGGAGCATCTAAAAAGAATAATTTCCCTTCTTCATTAATAACACTCTGCAATATATTATTGTATACTATTCTTTGTTCAAAATTTAATTTATTCTCATCTATTTGGAGAATCCTATCATAGTTATGTTCATCTGGTATAGAGGATACCATTTCAATATTTACAAATCCGTATTTCTGTAAGGAATCTCCTCCCATTCTTTTAACTATTCCTTGTATACGTGCCAGAGATCCAAGAAAAATGTCTTCATTATACTCAATTACTTCTTCGGTATTATGTCTTCTATATTCCAACAAAATATCTTCACTCATACATTCTCTATTATTCAGCCATAATGATGGTATATCTGTTATTTCGCAGTGACAAATCATCATTGCGAATAGTTCTCTTATTTTCCTAGGAGATCTAGATATAGATGCTTCTTTTAATGTATTATCCCAGTGTTCATCATCTTCTAATAGATCTAACATTGCACATGCCTTCTTATATGTATTACATATTACCCCATTAACTGTTCTAATATCTTCGAATGATACTGGTCCTTTCACAGTAGTTAATAATAGCCGAAGATAGAAGCATTCCAGATTCTTCGGATGTACCGTATAAATTCTTCCAATGGTAGATGATTTAAATATCCCTTCACTAATTCGATCCCCTTGTAATCTCCTTTTCCATGTTCTATTTCCTACTTGCCAAGTATAATATTGCGGGATATCTTGATATAATAAAGTCTTCGCAAAATTATCAATCCCGCATAAATCGAAGAAAGATGTAAGCATTGTCTTCGGAGGTATATTAATCCTTTCCCTAACATTACTCTCGGTAAAATAAATTCTTTGACCATTCTCTAAATGAATCACTAATTGAATAATGGCCGGGTGTCTTTGATGTATTTGAAAATCTAGTATTCTCCATATTGCCTCGTTACTACTTATATATCTAGCCATCTGATATCTTTTTATCTCATCGCATTTATCAGTTTCTTCTAATTCAACTATCGCCATATCTGAACCTTTATGAATGTATTTGCAAATATATTTTATTGATTTTACGGAATTGCACATTTCAACATTGATATGTGCATTAAATATTTTAGATAATAATGGGCAATAAGGTACAACCCATCTATTATCTATTTGTATTTCTTTTCCGTGTAACATTTTAGTCACAATTTTTCCGCCATTATTTGGTTGCCTTCTTCTATACAATGGATAACCATCTCTATCAGTTTGTGTTTCTTCTATAAAATTCTTAGGGAAATTCTTTGAACATTTTCCATTACTCATGCAAGGAGATTTTATATTTAAATATCCACAAGGACCGTGGATCATATTATTCTTTACAGTATTGTATAGTTGTTCATCTTCTATATTTGGAATCTCTGCACTTATTATGCTATCTACTTGAGTTGGTTTAATACTTTCTTCTAGCCGTACCCGACCCGGCGTTGCTCGGTTTTGATTATTTTCCTATATATTATATATTAATTATAGCTATTCCTGATTCTTAATTGATATATATAATAAAATAAATGTTAGCTGACATACAAAACAAAGTAGAAAACATTTTCAAATAATATGTTAAAAAATACAACAAATATTTCAAATATTAAAAAATATGTTTTAAAAAAATGTCTAAAACCCAAACCTAAACCCAAACACAAACCGTACACTACCCTGCGTTGCTAGGTTTTTGATTATTTGCCTATTAATTGTAGCTATTCCTGATTATACTTAGCTAATATTTAATTGTTTTCTTCTAACTAATATTTACTAATTCTAACTGTATCCGATGTAGACTCAGCGTTGTTCGTTTTTAAGATTATTTGTAAAATATTTGGTAAGATTACAAATAATAATTTAAAATATTACAAAATATATTTTTAAAAAGTGTCTAATAATATTTTAAGAAATATAAAAAATATTTCAACATATTAGTAGCCATACCTGATTTTTAATGCCTATTAATTTTTTTTATTAATTATAGCTATTCCTGATTATTCTAAAATATATAATTGCTAAAAATTGCAAAAAAATATATAAAATATTACAAAATATGTTTTAAAAACAAACCATACCCGACCCGGCATTTCTTGGTTTTTGTTTGTTTGCCTATCTATTATTTATTATTTATTAATTAGGGCAATTTCTGATTCTATATTTCTAGTATATACAATTAAATAAAGTTTATTTAAAATACAAACAAATATAGAAAAATATTGTTTATAATATTTCAAAAAATATTTCAAAAAATACAACAAATATTTCAAATATTACAAAATATGTTGAAAACCCAAACCCAAACCGTCCCAAAACGGCGTTGATCGGTTTTTAATTATATGCCTATCTATACTTTATTAATTATAACTATTCCTGATTTAGAATTGTTTGCCGAACCCAACCCGACGTTGCTCGTTTTTTTATTATTTGCCTATCAATTATTAATTATAGTTATTCCTAATTATGCATAGCTATTCTTTAATTGTTGTCTTCTAACTAATATTTAATAAATCTAACTGTATCCGATGTAGATCTAACGTTGTTCTTTTTAAGACTTATTCGTAAAATATTTTGTAAAAATACAAAAATACAAAAATACTTTAAAATATTATAAAATATATTTTTAAAAAGTGTCTAAAAATATTTTTTAAATATAAAAAATATTTCAACATATTAGCAGTCATACCCTACCCGGCGTTGCTAGGTTTTTGATTGTTTGACTATTTATTTTTATTAATTATAGCTATTCCTGATTATTCTAAAATATATAATTGCTAACAAATACAAAAAATATTTAAAATATTACAAAATATGTTTTAAAAAAATGTCGAAAACTCAAACCTAAACCCAAATCCAAACAGTACTCGACTCGACATTTATCGGTTTTTGATTGTTTGCCTATTTATTATTTATTAATTAGAGCTATTCCTGATCCTACATTTCTAGTATATACAATTAAATAAAATTAAACATATGTAGAAACATATTTTTTTTAATATTTAAAAAATTAGATAAAAAATATTTCAAAAAATACAACAGATATTTCAAATATTCCAAAATATGTTGAAAACCTAAACCCAAACAGTTCCATATCGGCGTTGCTCGGTTTTTTATTATTTGCCTATCTATCATTTATTAATTATAACTATTCCTGATTTGGAATTTCTTGCCGTACCCAACTTTGCTTTACTCGTTGTTTGATAGCTTACCTATCTATTATTTATTATTTATGGCTATTCATGATTCTGCTTTTCATATACAATAACATAAATTGTTGCTAAAATTCAAACAAATTTATACAAATATTAATATCTCAAAAATTAGTGGAAAAATATTTCAAAAATATTTCAAATAATATTTAAAAAAATACAACACATATTTCCAATATTACAAAATAGTACTTAATAAATATCGAAAACCCAAACCGCACCCTGCGTTGATCGATTTTTGATTGTTTACCTATCTATTATTTATTAATTATAGCTATTCCTGATTCTGTATTCCTAGTATATACAATTAAATAAAATTAAACATATGTAGAAACATATTTTTTTTAATATTTAAAAAATTAGATAAAAAATATTTCAAAAAATACAACAGATATTTCAAATATTCCAAAATATGTTGAAAACCTAAACCCAAACAGTTCCAAATCGGCGTTGCTCGGTTTTTTATTATTTGCCTATCTATCATTTATTAATTATAACTATTCCTGATTTGGAATTTCTTGCCGTACCCAACTTTGCTTTACTCGTTGTTTGATAGCTTACCTATCTATTATTTATGGCTATTCATGATTCTGCTTTTCATATACAATAACATAAATTGTTGCTAAAATTCAAACAAATTTATACAAATATTAATATCTCAAAAATTAGTGGAAAAATATTTCAAAAATATTTCAAATAATATTTAAAAAAATACAACACATATTTCCAATATTACAAAATAGTACTTAATAAATATCGAAAACCCAAACCGCACCCTGCGTTGATCGATTTTTGATTGTTTACCTATCTATTATTTATTAATTATAGCTATTCCTGATTCTGTATTCCTAGTATTCCTACTCCAACAACAAATATTTCCAAATATTACAAAATATATTTTTTATAAATGTTCTACAAATATTTTAAAAAGTATATTATTATATCTTATAATATTTATATATTTATTATATAATTATAATATTTTAATTATATCTTAAAATAATAATATTTCAACGAATAGTTGAAAAATATAAAAAATTATTTCAAATGATATTTTTTAAAATACAAAAAATATAAATAATATTACAAAATATATTTTAAAAAAATTTCAAAAAAATGTTTAAAAATATTTAAAAAAAACTTCAAAAATATTTCAAAAAATGTCAAAAATATTTCAAAAATATTTCAAAAAATTTCCAAAATTTCCAAAAATTTCAAAAAAAAATCAAAAAAAATTCAAAAAAATAGTTCGAAAAAATGTAAAAAAAATATTTCAAAAATGCGACGCCGAAGATTTTGGACGACAAAAAATCATTTTAATGGCAAAAAGTCAATTTTTCAGGTTTTTCTGGGGTACGCGGTATGAAATTCAAAAAATTTTCCGGACCAAGACCATACTGTTGCAAATTTATTAAGATCGGGTATAAAATATTTTCGCGACGTACCCCGGTTCTCGAGTTACCTCACCAGATACACACACACACACACACATATATATATATATATAATTAAATAGACTTTCTTTTATATAATAGATACAAATTATATCATATTATATATAATAATATAAAAGTTGATATAATATATAATTTTATAATATATTTATATATTATTTATAATATATAATTAAATTGTTAGAATATAATTATATAATTATATATATATATATATATATATATATATATATATATATGTTATAAAGTGAAAGTTGTAGATAGGTATATCGATTAATGTAATATACATTTGAATGCATTTAGCATTACGTAACAGAAATCGATATATCTACATAAAACTTTAAACTATATTTCGGTGTCTCGCTCTGTGTTAAATGCATATATAGCCATAGCCATGTAAATGTTTATTTTTCTGGTATTTTATATTGTTATCGTCTGTAAAGTATATTTCGTTATTTGTCTATAGAATAAATTCCACTCGGTGAGATTGCCTCATTCTTCGGTTTGCATCTCATTGGGTAGGTACTATTATTATTATTATAATTATTATTATGTTATATTATTATTATGTTCAACAGGTCTTTGCTTTGATTAATAAACTGTATTAGAACATTCACATTATTACATACATATATATTATAAAATTATGATAACTATATATAGTTATCATAATTGATTGGCATATATGCCAATCATTAATATGCAGGAAACTGTAGAATTATTTGCAGAATTTCAAATTTCATTTAAAATATTAGAAAAACTGTCGGAGAGGAATAGTGAGTTGATGGGGATGATAAAGCATATAACGTATATACACAAATATATAGACGAATATATTGATTTACTAGGTATCGCTACTACGCAAACTGATAAAACAGGTAATTTAGTTATCTAATTAATAACATTAGTTAAATATCTATATAAAATAAATATGCAATTATATTTTATTAGTCCATGGATAGTATACTATATATCCATATATGGTCAATTATTTATTTTATTTTTAGTTCACAATGTAATTAAATTTAAATAATATTACTAATAGGTATATATAAATAATGTTAACTGTTGTACAAATATTATCAATATCCTTCTTTCCTTAATCAAATATAGATTATAAAGTGTATAATTAAATATATAATATAATATTTCCTAAAATAGATGCGGGAATCATATATTTTATGATGGGAGTTTGTGAATTATTGAAAAATGAATTTACAATGAAAATAAAGATAAGGTTACTTAATAATTACTTAATAACTATAGATTTAATATTATAGTTATTTTATGATTTTTCGTATGCTAATTCAAAAGTATAGTATACTCTATTATATATATAACTGCAGTAATTAATATAATATATTGGATTTTTCTAATTACAATTCTAACGTATATACGTAAATTTATATATATAAAGTATACAATTATAAAGTATACTTTATAAAGTATTATCATATATGATATTAACTGTATAAAGTGTCTTATAAGATACATGTTTATACTATTATATAATATACAATATTATTATTCATACTCTAGTATACAATATATATATATATAACTTATATAAATATTTGAATTTTAATTGCAGGAAATAATGACTCCATGGATACATGGATATATGCATATATCAGAAAAGAGGATGCTTATTATGTGTGTCGATAATTGTTTGGTTTTCGTTCATAATAATTTATTTCGTATTTTATTAAGTTGTATTGTTAATTTTATTTGTTTCACGTAACATGTCCTACACACATTAATTGTTTATGTAATTTTGTATCACGTTATTTATTTAAAAATGTATCTGTTAATAAACAATATTGTTACACCAAAATATGTGGTTTTTAGAAAATAAATTATCATTATAAATGTCGATTCCATATATAAATTAATAATATAGAATAGTAAGTTATTATAAACACTGATATAAATTTAAATAAAATATAGTATAACTTTTAATAAATTATGATATAACTTTATATAATATACATTTTAATAAATTATGGTATAACTTTAAATAAAATATAGTATAACTTTTAATAAATTATGGTATAACTTTATATAATATATGGTATAAATTTTAATAAATTATGGTATAACTTTATATCAAATATGGTATAACTTTTTATAAATTATGGTATAACTTTATATAATATATGGTATAAATTTTAATAAATTATGGTATAACTTTATATCAAATATGGTATAACTTTTTATAAAATATGGTATAACTTTATATAATATATGGTATAAATTATGGTATAACTTTATATCAAATATGGTATAACTTTTTATAAAATATGGTATAACTTTATATAATATATGGTATAAACTATGGTATAACTTTATATCAAATATGGTATAACTTTTTATAAAATATGGTATAACTTTTTTAATTAGTTATACCGTAAATGGTATACCAGGGCGCCACGGGGTTATACCATTTTGTAATCAATGTTATACCATTTATTTCTAACAGTGTATAACCAACCAGCGCGCAGCATATGAACTATTATTTTTCATAAAAATTGCCTGCGTTATAATAGTAATACCTTATATTTATTAATATCATTTCATACTTATTATTTAGATACTTCACTTGTAATTAATAATTAATAAAATGATAAAAATTAATACATTAATTACTAATTAAATTATATTAAATTATTCATAACATTAATTATAAATAATGTAATTTTAATTTATTTGATTGGTTCATAAATAATATTTAGTATATTCTATTGGTATATTAAACGTACTTATTATAACACAGAGTGTCAGTATTCGAACATGAGTACCGACTACGGACATCCCTGTTATCAATTGAATAACAAGAATAAATAACATTTTAAAATAATAATAGTAGGTATCTATAATCATATAATAATAATAATAATATTTATTAGAAGAATTACATTTGTGTTATGTTTGTGTTCAAGTATAATTATATGTATCCTCCTAAAGGGCTTCACAATAATATACATAGTATATTGTCTGTTGTTGTCGCCCATGGAAATAATTATATTGTAATTTTTAAATACAAATTGAGTAATAACATGTTAATACCATTTATTGTTAAAGTGTCCGTATTATGTTACTTTCCCTACGAAAATTACATTAATAGAAGCACATTATTTATTCAATAAAATTAAAGAATGTGAGACTTCAATATTATGCAAAACATGGAGCTGATTACTTTGTAGAATAAAGTATACCAACAAATTGTTAACAATTACAATTGCAAGGGGATTTGTAGGTAGGTATATTAAGGATAGTTGTTTTTAAGGTATTTAGTAAAAGATTGTTGGAGAGAAGTCAGTATTTAATAGAGGAGGCACGCGAAATTTGTTTAGAATTACCTGGAGTGGATATATCGAGGAAGAAGTAGAGTTGGATATCATCAGCATATATATTATAGAAAATGCCAAGAAATTGGGATATAATATACCTTATATATACACCTATAGGTGCTATATATTTGGAGAATAGAAGTGGGCCTAGGACGGAACCTTATGGGACGTCATAGAGTAGAGAGCGGGGGTTAGAAGTGAAATCACATATTTAAAAGAGGATAATCTATTTAGGATTACGAGTTAAACCATTTAAGGGCACTACCATTAATGCCAATCATCTCAAGTATTGAAATAAGAATATCATGGCGAAGATAGTCAAATGCACAAGAGAGATTAATGAGAACCATTTGACAATATAGTACAAACGTTGACAGTTATTTTATCAGTATTTTAATGTTGTCTCTATAGTATACTAAAAAGTCCTCAACTATTTTATTATGTAATATAAACTCGACATTTGTCGTATATTTAGATGAAACATAATACGTATAGATATCTGTTTTTTTTAAATAATATATATATATATATATATATATATATATTTTATACTATATATTATTAAACAATATTTTAATAATTCATATGTTATATCGTGTGCCTATCATTATATTCACTTTAACAAAAGTGTAATTTTAAATTACCTTTATTTTAAAAATAAGATATAATATTTAAATAATAAAGGTGTCCGTATAGAATGATGTATTATTATAGTAGTGCACACAATTATATACACATATTTAATAACTTTTAAGTTGGAGAGTTTAAACAAAAGAATGATTTTTTATATTTATGTACATTCATTGCGTATAAGAGGCCCACTTGAGATACGTATAATATATATATATATATATATATATATATATATATATATATATATATATATATATATATATATATATATATATATATTAATATATTGTTGTTGTTGGCCTGGGACATTAGTATGCTTAATCCGGTCCCCGAGTTCAGCATGTATTATATATTGTTATACAATACAATAATATCAACTGTAGCGCTACACAAGACTCAGCTCATTTTCTTATTTCATATTAATGATTTACTATTAATATCTAATACTTGTACACCAATATTGTTTACTGATGACACTACTTACTTTTTGTGTGCTAATTTTTGATTTGAAAGCATATATAGGTCCGTATTTGATTTGAATCTTATCTGATTTGAAAACATGTACATTTGATTGCATATATGCACTCTGATATTAATAAGTTGTATGCTTTGGTTAAATATAAATATATTATCAATTAATGTTGACAGAACGAGTTCTATTAGTCAATATAAATAAATATATTTATTTAAAATTAAAAATTAATAATATTGAAATACACAAAATAAAACAGTATTTTTTTTAGAAATTATTATAGATGAAAATTTGGATTGGAAGAAACAAATAAAATATGCATGTCGAAAATTATGTAGATAAATTAAATTTAAAAAAATTAAACTTTAAATTAAATATATCATAATTAGTATTACTATATACTTAATTGTTATATTATAATATGTAAATGGTATACCATTTACATTATTGTGTTAATATATGGGTCTATACAGTGTAATATATTTATTGTAATGATGATATTTTTAGGCAATTTTATTTCAGGTATAAAACTTCGAAATTTGAAGACACTGTTAGATATAATACAATGACAATTATTTATAAAGCATATAATATGAAATACCAAATACTCATTTTTTTTATTTTCTCAATGCGCATAATTCATGTAGGTAATCCTACATTTTTTTGATTGAACTTATAGTTTATGAGATACGCCAACTGACCATATTACCCTCCTGGCCACATTACCCATGGGTGCATCTTTCCCCTATATATATTATAAAGTATATATTACATATTAGAACACGAATATATTTTTTATATTTCTTTACTATATTTTTTAAATTGTCATACTCTTATTTTAAGTCACATTATTATATTAAAATTCATTTTACTAATGTTTTAATATATTTTATTATATTAACAATGAATCAGATTTTAAAGAATACTATTTCATTTTACTATGCCTATCATTATTAATATTTATTATTATTATCATTTAATTATTATTATATTCTTTATTGTAATTATTCCTATTATTGTCATAATTTGTATTTAATATTATTGTTATTTTGTTATCATTATTATTATTAGTAGTAGTATTTTATTATTATTTGTATACCTAATATAATATGTATTTGTATATGCTGCCGATGATATTGTGCAGCATAGTTTACACATATAGTATGTGACAGGTATTACGAATGCCTATATGATATTGTTGTAGTTAGTGTATTTATTGCCGGGTTAAGTTATTCCTTAAGTTATTAAGTAGGGGGAAGTGTTCGTTTTAATCGTGTATCAATAATTATGTTACTTTAAAATATTAAAATATAGTTCAATATCTTTAAAATGATGTATAATATGTCGTTAAAATGTATCTATAAATGCATTAGTTATGTATCATAAACATACTATAGTATACAATATACAATATAACATAGATTGTTATGTAATATTTATTAAATACAAAAGTTTAGAAGCTTATATCCCAGATTTTGTTTACACAATATATAATGTTATATAAACCAAAAAAGTTTAAAAAAAAATTATAAATATATAACTGATGTTATTTAGGTATACCTATGAAACCAAGGTATACCTTTGAAAATATAAATATATAGATCTGATACACTTATAATAAAAATTAAATCTTATTTTACTAAACGAAATTTAGTTTTAATTATAAGTGCTCAAAATAATATATTTTATATTTTCAAAAGTACCTATATAATATCATCTATATATTATTTATAAACTCAACTTGAAGGATGAACACTACGAAAATCATATATATATATATATATATATATATATATATATATATATATATATATATACATGTATATATCGATTTTACCATACACGTATACGTATGATATATCATATATCAGCCATAACAATACACGATTCTCAGAGGAATACGACATCTGATATATATACCTATATCCTTTCTCTCCATTCTCAACGTCGTAATATAACATAATAATACACTATTATACACCAATTAAAATAATAATAATTATAATAATACATTTATATTATTGTGTTATGACTTTATATTACTTAAATATCATAATATAAACTATCTAGTAGATAATTTTCACTGTATTGGTAATAAAAGGTAAAAACATAAATTTTAATATTAAAAAAATTCCAATTCATATAATTAAATATATATCAATTAATCGAACTATTAAAACACAAATATATAAACATGTTTATATGCATATATATATATATATATATATATCTATATATATAATAATAATAATCAGAATTTAGGCATTAGCCTGGATGAACGCAAAAGTAGAGCTTATAAAGTCGTTCACCCAATATGACTGTGGGTGAAAAATAAGATATAAAATTAGAATAATATTAAATAACGTATTTGATTATAAAATGTCTATCCAGAATATCGTAAAAAAAAGTCATAACAAAAATCGACCTCGAATACTTTATACTAATTACTAATGAAAGTAGATAAAGGTGTATCAACCAGGAGGATTTGGGGTTTCTATATCCAATGCCTTAATTTAGGCATTTATCCTTAAGGAACTTACTTTCTCCAAGAGGAAGAGCACTGGCAACAATTACCCCTCACAACACCTACATCCTCATCCACGACACGAACCATTACCGGTCACATAAAGATTAATAGAAAATAATACTGATAAAATGTTAAATACAATTTAATATATAAGTAATTAAGGTATATAAAAACAAAATACAAAAATAAAATTTAAAAAAATCCTACAATCATTCTTATCATGTATTTAAAATAAATAATTGTATAATATGTAACCTAAAAAATGTAAACTAATAAACCACTAAAATTAAAAATTGTATAACAAATTTAAAATATAAAAAAAACTATATAAATAAAAGCTATAAACTATAAAATAAAATATATAAAATAAATACCGATAAATACTGATAATATAAGGTAGCCAATAAATTAATTAATATATCATGTGTGATTTATTATGCATAATACAATAATTCAAAATAGGAAATCTAAATTATAAAAATAAAATTAATTAATTTTAATAATTATTAATAAGACGATATCATAAATGATTTAAAAATTGTTTTAAAATTATTCAATTAAGTAATGTTTCTTTTTTTTTGTGGTAATCTGTTCCACAGCATTGGACCAGTATTCGATAAATAAAATAATTGTCAGTTCGTACTTTTATTCTATGAAAAATATTTCCATTATAAGATTTAGCTTTGTATAATAATTCTAAATTCTTAGGTAAAACATTATTCCTAGCTCGAAATATAAATTTTATACTATTCATTTTTTACAATATCATCAAATTTAAGAGAATTAGAAATAGTATACAAATGTGTATACATTTAATTATTATAATTTTAATAATTAGGGGAAAGTAACCGAATACGGACAGTGCCCGAATACGGACACTCTCGGTATCTCGGAAACCATAAATCCTACAAAAAAATGTTTAATTAATAAAATATTCATAATTATATAAATAGTCTAAAAAAGTATTTTTTATTTTTTTATTATTCAAAATATTGCTGATATATCCAATAAACTGATTTTTTTATTACGTTTTTAAATTTATGAAAAACATGTCAACTTAAAACCTTCGTAAGAATATAAAAATGTATCGATATAAAATATAACATTATATTATTACAAAATAAAGCATTCTAAAATTATATATATAATTTCTATATTTTTTATCAAATATTCATTAAGTTATAAGCATATATCTAGAGGTCATATCAGTTCCTAATACGGACACTCTAGATGTCTTAATACGGACACCCTATAACTAATCAGCGCGCAGCGTATGAACCATTCTGATATTCATAAAAGTCGCGTGCGTTATAATAATAATACCACCAATAAAGATAAATCTAATTTTTGTATTATTTAGATACTTAAATTATTAATTAAAAAATAATAAAAATAAATAAATTATTAACTAATTAAATTATAATAAATTGTTCATAAAATTAATTATAAATAATATAATTGTAATTTGTCTTATTGATTCATCAATAATATATAGTTTATATAGTGGTATATAGGGTGTCCGTATTATAACACATGGTGTCCATATTCGGACATGGGTACCGAATACGGACACCCTCGTTATCTATGGAATTAAAAGATTAATTAAATTTTAAAATCACAATAATATCTATAATCATATAATATTAATATATTGTAATTTTTGAATAAAAATAATGAGTCATACAATTTTAAGACCATTTATTGCTAACGTATCCGTATTAGGTTACTTTCGCCTATATATATATATATATATATATATATATATACATACATTATTTGTATCCTAACTATATATCTGATCTACTCCAAAGAAATACCACGTGCATTCGTTTCGATACATACATTATTAACTTCTTATTTCCTATAACTTTAAAAGCATAAGCATACATTCTAGAGCTTTTAGCAATTACGGTCCTACTCTATGGAATTCCATCCATCATACAATCCGTTCTGTTAGATCTCTAAAACTATTTCTAAATATTACCTCTGATTTGATCTTTTCCTCAAATCAATAAACCACCCAACTTCTTATTTCTATATTCGTCAATTATCTCGTTTTTATATTCAAAGTAATATTATTATATATTTTTATCGGACACTGTTTTCACCAATATATTGTTATTATTTTATCCATATCGAGATAATATCTTTCACTGAAGGTATCAACATGTCCCTACTATTATTATATTGTATGACATATTAGTATTTTATTAGCTACTTATTAAAATTTACTATTTAATAGCTTAATTTATTCACTAAAAAAAGAATAATAAGATCATTATCTTTCCAAACTATTAATTCCCTAAAAACTACTATCATATTTTCAATAAATTAACAATTTTATATGGAATTACTACTTTCTAACCATATTCGTTAACGAAAAAGAACTCATATAATTATAAGAAAGTATATAACCATTTACTATAACATACATAACTTACATACTATACCATATAATTTAACTTTAATCACATTTGTAAACTCCTTAAGTAGCCAAATTCTCGGAATTAAATCCATACAAATAATGTATTATATAGCTTTCTATAAATAATATTCTTAACCCATCATAAAATTAAGCTATAAGATATTGCTACACTGATATTTATTTAACTCACACAAAAAATAACAACGTATAATAATTGAAAATGGACAATACATTCGTTAATTTTAATTAAACTTTCATATGAGTTGATATTATAAATAACAATATATATCATTAGTTTAATTACCCATTCTTATTTATCAATTATCTGATATTTGTATTTCTGGAATTTATCTTTTATGGTTTAGAGAATAGCTTACTAAATACACTAACATAATAAGAACCCGACTTATTTATCCCTGTCCTAATCTAACAATATATAGTATGATGTTTAACAAAGATCTGTACTCGGTTCATTATTGACCATATATATTCTTCCTATCTCTAAAAAAATAAATCGTTCTACAAAATTAATGTTGTGGAATTATATACTTTTTGTGAAATGATAACAATTGTTATCACATTTATGTTGATGATAGGTTACATATTTATATAAAAATTCTTTTGAGTGAGTCAGGTAAAACGGAAATAATTGTCCAATATCACTCCACTTTCGTGCGACGCAAAAAAAGGAGCTTTTTTTACCTGTACGTAGTACAGTTACTATATATAGTATTACATAATAATATACTTATTTAATCCTTCGACCTTATTTAAATTTGTTTAATTTCAAAAATACCCTTATTCATACAGACATTGCTATTCATTTTATATATATATATATATATATATTAAAATATCGTTATATATTACTAATATTATTCATAATTATCATATTTTGGACTAACAATTAATACGTTATTAATTGGTAGTATTATCGATCATTTCAGTGTATACCATATAACTAGAGTTCCACTTAGTGTTACTCAAGTTATATGATGTATACACAGACACATATACATAATATATATATATATATATATATATATATATTTTGTCTGGTGTCGATGGTTCAGTGGGACAACCAAAAGCTAGTAAGCAAAATGTCCCGGGTAAGACTCCAGGCAGTTATTGTGTTTATCAATAACTTAATAAACGATAAATCAAAACACAAGAAACAAATTTTACTATTTGTATTGTATTGTCCGGGGTATCTCACAGTTATTTATAACATGTATAAGTCTATGACTTATTGAGGGGTCAATTTGTATCCGCTATTAGTATTGTATTCAATATATATATTTGTGATTTCAATAAATAAATATTATTATATTGCCCATATATGACTTTGATTATTTACACTGGAATTCCCTACCCATTTAGCTACGGCCAATGGATATATTTTCAGCCTGAACTAAAATAGTATTTATTACATGGAGTATTACAATAGAAAATAGGAACGAAATGTTAATTTTTGTTTATTGTTTATTAAATTGTTTTATAAAATATATTTTATTATAATAGTTAATTATGTATATTTGTGTATGATATAATGGACATATTATATAGACAACAACCCTAAAATAGCAAGGTATTATTTTGAAGCCACTAACAAATTAAAAAAATACAATTTAAAACTAATCTTAAAAGAAATAACAATGATTAATTGTTAATTAAACAATAAATACTAATAGCTAAAATATTTCTAAATGATTTATTTCTGATCACAAATGGTACCTATGTGTACATATGTATGTGTGCTAGTGCTAGTGTGCTATAGCACTATAGTGTGCTAGTACCTCAGCGGGTATATATACTTAATGTTGAGTCTGGCTTTAGCATCCGACTGTAGACTCGTAGACTGTATAGACCATTCTCTAGTCTGACTCTTCATTGATTCTCGAAGATTCTTCATGGAATTCTATTCAAAGGTGTATTACTTTAATATAATGAATATTCATTATAACATATTTTAATTTATCTTATCATTAAAATATATATATATTTAATTTAATTTTCTATAGTTTATATATTGTATGTATATATATTATATAATGTTTATTCAATGAACGATTATAGTATTTATAGTGTTACAACTGAATTGAATTGATTAAATAAGTAATTACATATATAATATTAAGGACTCCAGGTTTTAATGAGAATTTATCAATATTGAATACAAAATTATATAATATAGCTTCAATATATCATATATTAAGACATATTTTAACGGTCCGGGTATGGTTTTATCCGCGTCCTACTGCTTCACATTACGCATGCTTGGCGAGCTACACATACAGGTAATGTATTTATATATGTATATATATATATATATATATATATATATATATATATATATATATATATATATATATGTAGAGGTTAATCATAATTAAATTAATTAATAGTATTATAATACGCATATAATATATCATACATAACAATAGACTATTCTCAGAGGAATAGAAAGCTGATCTAAGTATCTCATTTCTCAGCATAGTAATATAAGATAATAATAATATTATATACCAAATTGGTATTACCAATTAAAATAATAAAATGTTATATACCAATTAAAATAATACTAATTATAATAATACATCGATGTTATAACTCTATAGAAATTTATAAATATATATATAAATAAATATATATATACATTTAAAAACTTGAATATAACAATACAATCTATCGAGAATATATATCTACAATTAATTTATCTTAATATAATATTTATTTAATGAATATTTGAATTAATTATAATGTTAAAACTGAATTAAAATAATGAAACCGTCAAATAGGTAATTACAATGCAAACTTATAGATTAAATTCGTATATTTTTAATATATAAAATACAAATTTAGAAATTGTCAAATTTCCTGGGGAAAATAATATAAATAGACAAATAATAGTTTGGACTACTGACTATTTAAGTTGGAGACACATAATGTAAATAGAATAATAGCTGACAAAAATAATTTACTTTAAAAAAAAAACTTAAGTTCTAATTATCTGCTCTATAACTGAAATTAAAAAAGAAATATTAAACAATGACTTACATTGTACCAATCATCGTGTTAATAAAACATCACTTATAACCAGAATAATATCATTGAATATATTTAAATACAATGTGAAATAATGAACAAGTTTATCTTTTTTTTAAATTCAAAAATAATACTTGAACTTTTTGTATATAAACAAATTTAATCGAAATTACTTTGGTCAATAAGTGAACATATTTGAAGATTGTAAGCCAAACAATTAATTAATTAATATATATTATTCTAATAGACTCTACTATATATTAAAGTTTGTATTAAATAATCGATATTCATATTTAAATCATGATAATATTAATATATTTCGTTTTTAAATATAGTTTTATATATTGCAACCATCTTGTAAATAATCTCATTACTATATTGCGATGCTATCATTTCGCAGTAGAAGATGTATATCGATATTAAATACATTATTTAACAAGCAGATAATCTAAAATACAACTGATACTTGGTATAATATAGGATATCCTACTGCGTTGTTATTCTCTACTGATATTGTTCTGCTAGCCCACTTGGGGTAATACATTTTAACATCTCGATACAACATACCAAGAGAATCTCTATTTAAATTATTGAAAGAAATAGATCGTTGAATTAAAATCTGAATATTTAAATATATAAACAAAGAGAATTATCAATAAAGAAGATACAATTTTACGAATAATACAATTTTAATTTCTTAACTATACATGTAATAGGTTGGTGATCACCACTATTCTATACACTTGTACACTGTATGCCTTACACTGTACTGTACTGTACTGTATGTCTTACAGTACAGTTCACATGTAGGGAAGGATAGGTTGTAGTACTTATATCGACATTACAATAGCCTGTTATCATTATACACACATACATATAGGTATTATATATATATACTACATACGTATTACATGCAACAAATATGAGAGTATTACCATTAGTGACATTACTAAGGTGACGCCGAGTGTCAAACTACCGCATACACATATAAAATGCCATATTTTATACTATTAACTTAATAGCTATATATTAGATAAATATTAGATATTTAAAATCAATAATCATAAATATGTAATATGGTATACCATAGTTATGATATGACAACTATAATCTGACATATATACTCTGATGGAAAGGATCTGACAGTTATTATCTGTCAGCTAAATATAACAGCTACGAGTTGACAGCTATACTCTGACGCATATATGATATAATAGCTAGATATAACAGTTATGCTATAACAGTTATATTCCGACAGCTCTACTATGATAGGCAACTTTAACAGCTATACTTTGTTATATATATATGTATATATATATCTATTATATGACATTTAATATCTACCAGTTATACCCAAACAGTTATATTTTGACATATATGATTTAAAAACTATTTTCTGACTAATACAGCTGCCAGATATACATGGACAGCTATTATATGACATACATCTGACGACTATAGTCTATAGTCTATACACTCCTATAGTTACGATATGACGGCTAAGAGATGTATGTACACACGTGACGTCACCAACACGTGACGTTATCGACACGTGACTAACGTGAATGGTCTCGCAGTGTTTGGAGGACTTCTCGCTGAGATCAACGAGACGTTTAATCTCGGCACCCTTCTCCTTTCTGAGCGCGTCGTTCTCCAGGAGAACTAGTATAGCCTCGTTCTCTTCTGAAGGCGAGTGTGAGGTAGAGTGGGGTGTGGGGTAGAGTGGGGAGTGTAGGGTATAGTGGGGTGTGGGGTAGAGTGGGGGTGTATTGTCAAGTGGGGTAGAGTGGAGTGTGGGATAGAGTGGGGTTTATTGTCACTTGGGGTGTGGGGTAGAGTGGGGTTTATGGTCAAGTGCATTATGGGGTAGAGTGGGGTGTATTGTAAAGTGGGGTGTGGGGTAGAGTGGGGTGTATTGTCAAGTAGGGTATGGGGGTATACCCTCTATATAGTGGGGTGTGAGGTAGAGTGGGGTTTATTGTCACTTGGGGTGTGGGTGTATTGTGGGGTTTATTGTTAAGTGGTGTGTGGGGATATAACCTCTATACTATAGAGTCTATAGAGTGGAGTTTGGGTATAGTGGTGTGTGGGGTAGAGTGGAGTGTGTTCTATGTGGAGTGTAAGATACAATATGGTAAGTTAGGTATAGTAGGTTGTGGGTTAGAGTGGGGTATATGCATTAACGTTAGCGTAGCGGGTAAGTGGTATGTACATGTGTACTTTTAAACTGGGCAGGTAACTTTGTAATATAATGTATACATCCACATACTTTATATAATGCATGGGTGTATACATATATATATATATAATATCTATATATAGTCAAATAAGGATAGATCATATATGATGTATCTATAGAACCCACCAATGCAATATGAAATGGATATCGTTTAGAAAACGGTGCCAATTTAGGCTTCTCTGCTTAACACATAAAACACTATTCCTAGGCAGACCTGCATACTTACGTGCATTGCTCACTCGTCGCAACATCCTCCCACATCTGCGCTCGTCTGATGCCACACTACTTGACTTACCTGTTACTCGTAACGTGATGCGTTTTCGCTCCTTTACAAGCATGGCTCCTACTACATGGAATCTGTTGCCTTACCGCCTAAGAAGATTGAAGTCGCCTCACGTATTTGATAATAGTCTCAAAGACTATTTAAATTTAAACTTAAAGTAACCCTCTCCTTGATGTTGATCTGGTTCCATCTCTATTTTTATATATTATATTGCTACCTTATTTAATGTTATTGTTTCGTTTTGTTTGTTCGTTCACAACACCAGTGAGGGTAATCTTTCTTTACCATATTTGGTGTATAAATAAACCATCCTATCCTATCCTATCCTATATATGATCTATCCTTATTTGACTATATATAGATATTATATATATATATATATAGTTAGGATATTTTATAAATATATATATATATATATATATATATATAATATCCTTATTATAAATAAATATATATATACATCACTATATATATATATAATATACTATAAATAATAAAGAAAGAAAAATAGTTGGTTTACCTACATTAAATACTTCTATATCCATGAATAGTTCCTCTATAATTATATAGGAACTATATTAATTATTATATTAATTATTAATTATTATATTAATATATTAATAATTGTATAATACAACACGGTAGAATACTATGCTGCAAACATTAGGTTGGTTACGTAATACATATGTTACATAACCACGTAGTAGGGTTAACACCTGACGAGAACTAACTTAAGCCTTTCTTGAGCTCCGATCTTTTATCTTCCAGCTCCACGTTAGACAGAAGAAACTGCATCTCGGTTGTTTTGTATTGACGAAATAAATCTACAATGTATTCGATATTGTGTGTTTATAAAAGTACTATAATTATTGAAGTAATATATATATATATATATATATATATATATATCATGAGCTATAACATTGGAATAATACATACTACGCATGCGTATACATATATATATACATATATATATATATATATATATATAACATACGGCTAATTATAATTAAATATACACATGTTTGTGCGTGTATTTGTGAATGTACACATGTGTATTATTATCAAGTCTGTAATTATATCATTATTGGTATTAATGATTATATATTACTATAAATATGATATATGTGATACATGATATATGTGATATATATGACTATAGTGTATACTATATGGCACCTAAGAGGTTATATCAGGTATTGCATCTATACTATAGTAATACTACTGTACCGGAAATTAAAAGCGAATTATATTGTCTTAATTAAGTGTAGTTTATAATATAAAGTATATTATACCATAGTTATATGGGTAAGAGAGGCAAGTAAGGTATTACTACTAGTGACTATTATTATAGTTTCTATTGTCTCTAATAAAGCAAAGTCATAGGATTATATTGAATACACTTTATTTCAATTATCTATATACTATATTGAACTATCATGACATATTGCATGATCAGTAACCTACTATATGAAGTTACATATTTCATAGAATTATCGTTTAATAACTATTTATATGTATACTTTAATAGATTATCAAGATGTATTGTTCAGGGAAACAGTATTACCAATAGGAACAATTATGTATATTTGTCTCGTGTTAAATTGCACCTATTTCATTTAAGTGTTGTAATATTTGTGCCAATTAAACTTGGTAGGCCTAGATATATTTTTTTTCGAATATCTATAGCTATATGCTATATATATATAGTAATTAGTAATTACTAATTACTATAAATATAATTAGCAAATTTATAAACAAACTAACTAATAAATAAATAAAATTAGTGATTATAATCATACATTTTTATTTTTATTACATATATGTACATTATATATAACGCAATAAGTGTATTCTTTATAATATATCTATGAATTTAAATATAGAAATCGATAGACATATATGTATATATATACAAAGTGTTTATCTAAATAAAAGTAAAGTTCTGTACTTTAATAAATTACTAATATTCACTTTATTCTCCTGTTATTTTACAATAACATTAAGACATATGTGTAAATAATAACAATACAACATTTACAATCATATTATATATACATATAACAATACACTCTTAATTACACATTCACTATAAATAATATATATTATATATATATAACAGTATAATATACAATATGATATATATATATATATATATATATATATGTGTGTGTGTGTATGTGTGTAGTGTGTATTGTGTGTGTAGTGTGTGTGTGTGTGTGTGAGATAAAGTATGTGTGTGTGTGTTTGTGTGTGTGTACAATAGATATACACTGATACATGAACACGTAGGTCACGTTCGAGGTAACCCAGTCCTAGTATCGGCCCCTAGCGACAACAAAACAAGTTTCTAAGATCGTGTCTGAATCGAGTACCCGAGAAGAAGTAGAGAAAGAAGTTAATGGAATAGTTAACGTTGGCCGCGTTATTGGTGAGTCCGTGAGCTAGATACGAGTTAGCCTTATCCCTGGCGAGCTGTTCCGCTGTCTTTGGGGGCGTGTCGCCCGTCTCCAGCGTCACCAACAGGTAGCGATACGCTATGCGCACCAGTTGGGGCGAGTTGAACACCAGGAACGAGAAGGTCACCAGGAATAGAACCCGGATGAGGTTCTGCTGCGAATCGTGTCGCGTGGATCCGGAACTAATAGACGATGACGTCACCGAAGCGCTCCACTTACGCCGCGTGACGACGCTAGGGGTCGCGGAACTAGGCCCGTAGTCCCTCATACGTCGCGTCAACACGTACGCTATGGCCGAGTTCAGCACCCCGATGACCAGTAGGGGCGCCACCAGTCCGGTGACCACTACCGACCACATGTAGACCACCGAGAAGCGGTTCTCGCGGGAGAGCATCACGCAACCACCGCTGGCGCTACGTACATCCGGTCGACCCAATATGAAATAGGGTAGCGCGTAGATCCATGAGGCCACGACGGTGGCGGCGGCTAGTTTACCGGCCCTTCCGGTGTTGCACCACTGCGTAGCTCTGAGGGGGAATACCACCACCACGAATCTGCGTGTGCGTTATGTAATCATTATGTAATCATTGTGTGGAATCGTGAATAGAGTATATATAGAACGCGCGCGCGCAATATATATATATATAAATATATATATATATATATATATATATTTATTTATAAAATGTATAGTTATAAAATATATGAAGAATTATATATAAACTATAGATAATCTAGTATATTGGATATTGGATATTACTTTTAGTTATGTAATATTATACATACGATTTAATAAAGTAATTAAATATATATTACTATGGATTATCATAGTATGTCAACTTATATTATACTATATATTATGCTAAACATTATGCATAATATAATTTGACATAATATAGTATGTATACATACTTTCATATATGATAATTCATAATAATATATATTTAATTACAATAAGAAATTGTATGTATAATATCACATAATTAAAGTAATATATAATATCCAATATACTAAATGATCTATAAAGTATATAATTAATTAAATATTCGTACGGTAGGTATCATGTGACTGTTGATGTTTAGTTACTACGGTAAAGTGTGTACCTTGGAGGTATAACATATAGGTTTACTATTAGTACACATACACATACACACATATACATGCATAGGTGCATCTACATTCACACACACATATATATATATACATACAAATACATACATGTACATATTTACACACATACACACATAAATATACACACATACACAAACACACATATATATATATATATATATATATATATTCATGGAATACTACAACTGGTGTATAGTTCACACATTAACACTAAAGTTGACTGGTAATCAATACATAAACGTGAGAGTGTGAGAACATTCGAGTATATATATATATATATATATATATATATATATATATATATATATATATATATATTTACGATATTGATAATAATTATAATTATAATGCCACATCATTAGAGTATTATTGCGATCAATTAGTACACATATAGGTGTTATATAATGAATGTTAAATATTTCCGGACACTGTATACGCCACAAAGAATAAATGGCCCTTAACATTATATGGACACCCGCATGAGGAAAAAGTGGTTGTAAATAGTTTAGTTTACGTTCTAGACTCTAGAATCTAGAAGCTCTAAAACTTCAGACTGGTCTTGATGAAATCGATGAAATACGATATGTTATGATGGATCATGGTGAATGGAAGTAGTTGTTAAAACTAAGTATAAAGTAAGTATAACTATCAAAATATATTTAGCCCATAAATAATAACGTATTATATATAATATATTGTAATCTAACTAGATATATATATATATAGAAAACTAATATTATATGTAGGATTATGTAAATACATCAATTGTTATTAATATATACGAGTTTCTTAATAGTTACAGAATAATATTAATACTAATACAATTACCAAAATTATAACAATGATAATAACAAGAGACAAAGATATTTAAATAGTGAAACATTAATTAGAAAAATAGAATTTGTAATATAAAATAGGATAACATAAATAAGTATGATAATTTAATATATGAAAGGAGAATAGGACATGTCATATGCATATAGGTATATTATACGTATACGATTTTTGTTATATTGATTTATAAATTTTAACTATACTTCAATCCAACATGATAATATAGATAAAAAGAAGGAATTAAATACACAACATTACTTTTGTTGTATGTCAAAAAGATATTTTGTATGGTATGAATTTTTAATAATGTATTCAATAAATAATTGATGTTTTTATTATATGTGCGTACAATCCCGAATGACGTCATTTGGTAATCTAAGCCCATGCAATTTATAATTATTAACTATTTAAATTTTCTTATTTTCTATTTATATATCTTTTATTATCGAAGAATTTATTTATGGTATTATTTTTTTTTATATTTAGCTTAAGTTTATTTTTATCAAACCATTTTTTAAATTTAATCATTTAATATTGCAAATAGTATTTTAATAATTTAGCATTTTTAGCAAATTCAGTTATAGATGTATCATCTGCATATCAATTTATATTAATATTATTTAATTTTTCATTATTAAAAATAGTGGATATGTCATTTATAAAGATAATATATAGTAGAGGTCATATCAAAGATCCTTTTACATTCCATATCTAATAATATTTCTAGATGATGGAGTATTGTCAATCTGTGTTATAATATATCTATTTTTAAGATAACTTTTAATAAATAAATTTGTATCACCTCTAAACCCTATACATTCTAATTTAGGCATATCAATTATATTGGATATACCTAATTGGATCAATATATTTTTAAACGAGTTAGATAATACAGTATTATTTAATAAATTAATATTATAATCACCACAAATATACATTTCTCTACTTATATATTTATGAAATAAATTAATAAAATCATTTCCATTATAATCAGGTGATCTGTAAACATATGATATAATTTTAAAATCATTAGAATTAATAATTATTTTAATTGATATAATATCAATATAATCCATTATAGAACAAGTGAGGTCTTCAATTATGCAACATTCTATCAGTTTACTAACTAATATAAGTACACCGCCGCATCTCTTTTTATTGGATAATATTCTATTTTTTATAAAAATATTATAATTAGGGACATATATAAACTGATAAACCTAGGTTTATGGGTCAAGTTATCGATAAATATTAATAATTTATTTATATTTTTATTAAAACTTCCTATATTTAATAACATCATTGATATGCTTGTATCTTTATAATGTATTTCATTATATTCATCTATAGATGAACATAATATATTAAATATATTAAATATATTAAATATATATATTTAATAGATTAATTTATATTTATAATATTTTGTTATTGTATTATAAATTTTATTATCTGTATTATTATATATTAATTTAAATTCATTGTTTATAAATTGAACTTTACAAATAGTATCTAATTTACATTTAGATTTAGCTATTTTAAAACATTCTCTATTTTGAATAAGTTGTTCTATACTGTATTCACTAGATATTCCTACTTTATGAAAAGATGAATTTTTTAATTTATATGCATTTCTGATTAATATTGAGTTTGATTCTTCAGAATCAAGTATAATTTTCATCGGTCTATTTTTAGATAAATTTGTTATATAATTTTTATTAAATTTACAAATTCTATAGAATTTATTTATTTTTATATTTTTATTTTTAGCAGATTACTATATCTATAATATTTGATATTGATTTAAATTCAGAATTTTCTTTAGAATTTGTGTTATTAAATATCTGTTATTTTACATTGTATAGAATAATAGTTTTTTTATACAATTTACATTATTAGTTTCAGATATATTTTTATTGACTGCTTTAATTATTGTATTTTCAATAGTTTTTTCTAAGTTTTTATTTAATATATTTGCATATGATTCTGTATCATTACATTTATCATTATTAATATTTACACTATTTATTATAGATTTCAATTCTGTGATATTATTTTTTAGATCATTTATTATTTTCGTATTTTGATCAATTACTGAATTTATATGTTCATCAAATAATTTTTTAATGTAATTTTTAATTGTCTCAGACAACTCTAAATTAGACATTCTATTTACCATATTTTATTTCGTATTAATTTATAATATATAATGTATTCAATACTTAAATAAGCAAATTAAACAAATATATATATATTATTTAATTCTACATGATAAATATATAATTATGTGTAATTAATATATATCTATATAAATAAATACTGATAATAAATAATGTAAATAATATACACTATTATACAATTTGTACATATAATATACAATGTATTCACTATTAAATAAGCAAATTAAACACATATAAATATAAAATGTGTGTACTTAATATGTATATAAATACTGATAATAAATTTTGGAAATAATATTAACATATAATGTTATATAGAATATGATACATAACTTAGGTGTATTGTTTACGGTTGATTGCGTTTATAAACACGTCCGACGGACGTCATCCGAAGCGAACGGATGACATCCGTTCGCTATGAATGCTAACACATGAATGAGGTATATATCACTGTAAATTAAAAAAATAATAAAAATAAATAAATTATTAACTAATTAAATTATAATACATTATTTATAACATTAATTATAAATAATGTAATTATAATTTGTCTGATTCATTCATCAATAATATATAATTTATCTAGTGGTATATAGGGTGTCAGTATTATGATACAGGGTGTCCGTATTCGTACATGTGTACCGATTACGGACACTCCCGTTATCTATGGAATTAAAATATTTAATAAAATGTTAAAATCACAATAATTTCTATAATCTTATAATATTAATAAATTGTAATTTTTGAATACAAATAATGAGACATAAAATGTTTAAAAGACCATTTATTATTAAAGTGTTCGTATTAGGTTACTTTCCCCTATATACATTATATTGGATATTCCTAATAGTGTCAATATATGTTTTAATGAGTTAGATTATACAGTATTATTTAATAAATTAATATTATAATCACCACAAATATACATTTCCCTATTTATATATTTATGAAATAGGTTAAATAATAAATTAATAAAATCATTTCTATTAT
Organism: Osedax fenrisi; assembly: GCA_964019155.1. NCBI lineage: Eukaryota > Metazoa > Annelida > Polychaeta > Sabellida > Siboglinidae > Osedax > Osedax fenrisi. The sequence continues at coordinate 40,810,620 of OZ025240.1, read as the reverse complement.
AATCAGGTTATCTTTAAACATATGTATAAATTTGAAATTACTAGAATTAATAATTATTTTAATTGATATAATATCAATATTGTCCATTATAGAACAAGAGAGGTATTCAATGATTCAATTCGCAACGCATAGCAACCAAATTAAAAGTCGCATAAATTTAACGCGTTATTTCTACAAATTAAAAAAAAATTAAATTTCTTTAAAACTAATTAATTTCGACATACATTCGGATAACTTGTTCTCTATATTATACGGAATTACATTCGATATTTACGTAGTCATTACATTAAAGGATAATGTTTTAAAATCGATTTCGAAAATAAGAAAATTGAAACATCGCAACGCTAATTTATTTAGTAAACAAGAAAAATCGAATTCGGCAATTGTTCAATTTAAAATCATAGGGAAACAGTTTGTTAAAAATATATATAATTTCTAAACTATATAATTGTAATATATTTATTACATTAAAAATGGATTGTATTACATGTAATTTAGAAATTAATAACGAAAATTATATATCATGTTCATGTGGTAATAATATAAATACCATTATAAATGCTTATATAAAGCAAAAATAATGAAAACAAATTGGTCTAATAAATCACCACCAAAATATGCTATTCAGTTATTTAGATCACCAAATTTTACATTTAAATGTAATACATGTATAAATAATAATAATGATAATACACCAATAAATCAACCTAGTTTAAATAACTCATTACCATCGTCTACTATTATTGATAATAGTAATATTAATACTTTAATAAATAGCACAGAAAAAAAATTAAATATGTTACTATCAAAAATCACTGAAATAAGTGATATGATTGTTGTTAAAAAATCATACGCTAATGTAACCGCTAATGTAACTTCTACTGTAACCAATTCTGATACCTTTACTGACAATTTGGTAAAATCAGTAAATATTATTAAAAATAATATAGATAGCAATAATGAAATAATTATTCACAATATAAATATTCCTAATAATGATAAAACTAATTTCTTTAAATACTTAGTAAATATTATTTGTAAAACAGTAAATATTAATAAATCGTGTGTATTATCAATAGTTCAATTATCATTTAATAAATTAAAATTAATTTTAGATAATGTGGTCTCAAAAAAAATTATTTTATCAAATGTTAACCGATTATGTAAATTACGAGATCTACAAAATTCATTCATTAGAACATCTCTAGATGAAATATCACTAGAACGACATCAGATATTATACCATGTAGTTAAAAATAAATTAATTAAAAGTAAAAAAATTATCAAATGTATTTATAATTCTAGAAGTAGTTCCTATGAACTAAGATATATTATAAATAATAAAATTGACTGGAATATGTCAATTGGTGAAGATAATTTTAGTGTATGGAAATTGTCATATATTACTTATAAAAATTCCATTATTAATAAAAATAAAAATAAAAATACAGGTTCTAGATGACTAACCGGCAATAAAGATGAAAATATTAAAAATAACAATTTAAATATATATTACGCTAATGCTCGTAGTATTAGAAATAAAATGAATTTTTTGGAATTTTTACTTTCATCTAATAAATATGACATTATATGTTTAGTTGAAACATTCTTAACGGTAGATGATAGAGATTCTCTATATTTAATCGGTGGAAAAAATTATACACTATTTAGATACGATAAATTAATTCATAGAGGAGGTGTTGCGATATTTTGTAAATCTAGTTTATGTCCTGTAAGAAATTTTATTTCACACATAGATGTTCAATATATACATTTAAAAATTAATTCAAAAATTCCATTTAATATTATATGTGTCTATAGACCTCCAAATTGTAATGATGTTTCTCATGAACAGATATGTAAATTATTTGATATAACCCAACAAAATTATAATTCATCTATAATTATAGGAGATTTTAATTTACCAAATTTTAATTGGAAAGAATATACATTTCCTAGTTACCCAAAAAGTTATGCATTACTTTACGATTCGATTATTAAAAATTCATTTTCACAATTAATAAATAAGCCAACTCGTAATAATAATATAATTGATTTACTTTTTACTAATGAAAAACAATTACTATCTAATATAAATATTGGAGACTATTTCGGATTATACAAAAATATAAGTGACCACTATTCTGTTTCATTTAATGTAAATATTGAAAAATACCCATGTAAACAGATTTTAAAATCAAACAATTTTGATTTCAATAATGCTAATATAAAATTGATTAAATATCATCTTTCTAGATTTAATTGGGAATATCTAAATTCAAATGATTATAATATCGATCAAAAAGTAGAATATTTTAATAAGGTTCTAAATAAATTATTTATATCACATATTCCTAATATAAATAATACAATAAAACAGGTACTTCCGAAGAATATATTGAAATTGAAGAAGCAAGTAAAAAAATTATTTCGAAAATCTAAAACTAATTTACAATATAAATATAATTGGATAGAAGCAAAAAAAAAATTATCCAAGGAATTAGAATTTTTAAATTTTAAGAGAGAGATTAATGCAATTAATTCAAAAAATAAATTAAAGTTTTATAAATTTATGAAAAAAAGACAAAATTTAAAATCTGGAGTATCTCCTCTAATTGATATATCAAATAATAATATTTTATTTTCAGATCTCGACAAAGCAAATACGTTAAATTCATATTTTAGTTCAATTCAACAAAATGATAATGGAAATTTACCCGAATTTTATAACTTAACTAAACAAAAATTTGATAATATTGATTTAAATCTTGAAATAATTAAAATATTTTTAAATAGATTAAAAATTACACATACTTTCGGAACTGATGGGATACCATCTTCTATGTTAAAATTATTATCTAATGAATTATGTAGGCCTTTATATATTATTTTTAATTCATCTTTATTATCGGGTAATATACCGAAAATTTGGAAAAAATCTATAATCACACCAATTTTTAAAAAGGGTGAACCATCAAATTCAAATAACTATAGGCCTATTTCAATAACATGTGTAATGTGTAGAGTATTAGAACGTATTATTTCTAAACAATTAATTTTTTATTTAAAATCTAATAATTTATTAACAAAATATCAATATGGTTTTATAAGTGGAAAATCCACAGAATTACAATTAACAAAATGTTTAAAATTTTGGTATAATGAATTGAATAATAAAAAATGTGTAGATATAATATATATTGATTTTGCAAAAGCTTTTGATGTTGTTTCTCATGAAAAACTACTATTTAAATTAAAATCATACGGTATATCTAATAAAATAATAAAATGGTTTTATAATTTTTTATCGAATATATCTCAAATTACACGGGTTGAAAATTCTTTTTCAAATAGTTCTATTGTAAAATCTGGAGTACCACAAGGATCGGTTTTAGGTCCAATTTTATTTTTATTATATATTAATGATCTTCCTAGTATATTCTCTTCAAAAATTCATATTGATTTATTTACCGATGATACAAAAATATATTTTTCATACGCATCTGAGAGTGAAAGATTTCTTTTACAAAATAATTTAAATTTATTTTCACAATGGGTAAATAAATGGCAATTAAATATTTCATTATCAAAATGTGCAGTTATGACTTTAGGGAAGGTTACTCCATCAACATATTTTATAAATAATATTCAATTAGAAAACGTTACTTTTTATAAAGATTTAGGAATAATATTTGAAAATAACCTTTATAAACATATTGATTATATTTGTAAAAAAGCTTATTTTTCTTTGAATTCAATTTTTAGATGCATTACTACAAAATCCACTAGAGCATTATTAAATGCATATAAAATTTATTGCAGACCAATTTTAGAATATGCATCCATAATTTGGTCACCTTTTTCAAAGGTTAGTAAATTTCGTAGTCTCATAGACCAAATTGAAAGAGTGCAAAGATTATTTACTAGACGATTAATTACAAGATGCGTAGGATATACAAATTCATCAAATATTAATTATAAAACATATATAGAGAGATTGGTATATTTTAAATTAGAATCACTTTAACTTAGAAGGTTAAAAATAGATCTAACTACAATTTTTAAAATTTCAAATAATTATACAGATATAAATATATCTGATATTCTTAACATTTCGAATAATTGTAGAACTAGAGGTAATTGTAAAAAATTAAATGTAATACATAATTATGATAATACAATTAAAAATATAATTAATAATAGATCAGTTAATATATGGAATTCATTAAATAATGATATAATAAAATCTGTATCTGTTTCATCTTTTGAAAATAAAATAAACAAAATCTGTTTCGACAAAATACTTTTTTTAACAGAAATTTATAATTTTATATTGATTTATGTTTCATTTTGTATCTAGATTATTGCATTATCTCTTCTGGTTTTTTTAATGTGTTTTTGTTATAGAAAATTTAGGTTTTTATATATATATTTCAAATATATTATAATATAAAATTAATAATTCATTATTATTACAGATACAGTGGGAAGTATTATTTTATTTTTGTTTGTTCTGTATTATATTTTGTTATAAATTTATTTTTGTTATAGAAAATTCGGATTTTTTATATCTATATTTCAAATATACTATAATATAAAATTAATAATTCATTATTATTACAGATAAAGTGTGAAGTATTATTTTACTTTTGTTTGTTCGGTATTATATGTTTGTTTTATATATATTTTGTAAATATGTTTCAAATGTATTATATTACTAAAATACAATATTAATAATTTTCTATTATTTCAGATTATAGTGATAAGTATTATATTATTTTGTTTCGTAATATTATTGGTATGTTTTGTTATTAACTGTTTTTGTATAGGTATATTGGTTTATTTTATTTATAACTTGTTCTGTTTTTATATATATATATATGTTTCAAATTTATTATACAATTAAAATATAAATATAAATTAATAAAGTACCTACTATTATTACAGATTTTGGTAAGTATTACATTATTTGTTTGTTTCATTCTAGTATTGGTTTATTTGATTTTTAATATGTTCTGTTTATAATATATTTAAAATTTAACATTTAAATATTAAATTATATAACTAATAATTTATTACTAAAACAGGGTACAAGATGAAGAATTCTATAAAGTTAAAGTAGAAATTGAATATTTCGATGCCACTTACAAAATAATGTATTTTATTTCTATTTTCGATTATTTTTACGCTATCTTTTATTTCTATTTTGATCATTTTTCGTTTATTTTTACTATATGATTTATTTCTACTTTCGATTGTTTTTCGTTTATTTTTACGGTAACTGTAAAACGTTTTAATTTCCTTAATTTTTTAATTTCGTATTATTCTTTATTTATTTCTATAACGTATGTTATCGTTAGCAAATATTTATACTTTATACTTTCGATTATATTTTCGGCTATGTATTTGCTTAAATAAATTATCAATCAATCAATATTCTATAATGTATTAACTAATATACTAATACACCTCGACCTATTTTTTTTATTAGATACTAATTTATTTTTTATGAAAATATTATAATTATAGACATATATACGTGATCTTTACGGGTGATCTTTATCAGTAAGCCATGTTTCAATTACATTAATACTATCAGAATTATGGGTGAAGTTATAGACAAATGTTATTCATTTATTTATATTTGAAACTTTGTATATTTAATGATATATTTCACTTTTCACTTTTCATTCAATCTTCATACCATACAGACGTGTTTATCAGCTTAGTAATTTTCATAAATATTTGTACACATATTTATTTTGATTATATTTATTCTATGTACTTTTATTTTATTTATTAAATATATTTATTTGTGTATATATGCGTTAATTTATTTATAAAATTATATATTATATTCATTATTAGATATTAATTAAATAATTTACCAACTAATATATATTGTATGTGTAATTTATAGATTAAATCATATATACTATTTGACTTATTTTTAATTTAAATTCAAATATTGATTTTTAATTAAAGTAAATTATTTGTATATTTCATTCTATTTATAATTGAATATATATTTTTTTGTTTTTTTGTTTTTATAAATATTCTACTTCTACTTATATAATATATATTTAATTTGATTTAATTGCATTATTGCATAATATATTTATTTGATTTCTAATTCTTATAATTATTTATTATATTAAAGTATATATATATATATATATATATATATATATATATATATATATATATAGTATTTATATGTGTATTAATGTATATTGATATGCATTGATTTTTTTATTTGTATTTATATATACAGTAAAACCTCTCTATAAGAAACTATTTTTTTCAGTACTTTTTTTCTTATAGAGAGGTTTTCTTATAAAGAGGTTTTTACTTTTCCAATAATTTTAAGAATTAATTTATAATTGAAAATGCATTATATAACCTATAGGTTATCTATATATATAGTATATTTATATAATTCTTTATTGTTAGGTAAACCTTCATCAACTTCTTTAATTATATCAGATTTAAAATATATACTGTATTGTTTGGGCTTAGATATGTTAATACATGACATTTTATTAGATTTACATTATCAATTATAAATTATGAATCATCATTGATGAATATAATATAATGAATATTATAAAAATATATTATTTAACAATTAATTGTATAATATAATAAATTGTATCATCAATACATTTAAAGATATAATAACATTTATTAATTAATTTTAATAAATTCAAGGATAAAAATAACATTTATTAATTCATTTTAATAAATTAATGGATATACCCGGGGATATACAATAACAATTATTAATTCATTTTAATTCATTTCGAGCTTTTTTGTAATATAAAATATTTTATATAATAATTAATTTCTATAATTGATCAATATACAATACTTTTATTTATATATAATTATTTTTATATTTTGTATACAATAAGTTTCTTATAAAGAGGTTTTTCTTATATTATTCTTATAAGATTTTCTTATAAAGAGGTTTTTTAATGTGGAAAAGGTTGAATTCTAACCAAATGTGTGAACAATTTTCTTATAAAGAGGTTTTTCTTATAAAGAGGTTTCTTATAGAGAGGTTTTACTGTATATATATATATATATATATATATATATATTTAATTTGTATGCACATTAGCTTCTGATAGTATATAATATATAGTAAATATATTTACTATTATATATATAGTATATATATATATATATATTTCTATTATGTCTCCATTCTATTCGTGCGGGGACAGTTGTGATACTGATTTCTTATCTTGTGTTTCCTGTTGCAATACTCTTCATTATAGTTGTATTCACGCTGCTGGTATTTTAACATCTTCGTGGAAGACTAGTTAACCTACACCAAAATATGCTATTTATATATTTGAGTGTGATAATTTCTCTTTTACTTGTAAATCATGCAATGTTAATAAAAAATGTATATCACGTACTTCTTTATCTAAACAAATATAATACATTAATGATTTTGTAATTGATAATTCTTTGTCTACAAAACTTGAAGAATTAAATAATAAATTTGATACTAGAAATTAATCATTTGCTGATATTGTTAAACAACAACAAATACATTTTTCTCAATTAAATGTGTTAAATAATTCTAGTTCACTTAATTCTTCTAGTGTTAATGAATTAAACAACACTGTTATAACTGTTTCTAAGATTGATACTAATGTCATGGCTGCGATTGAAAATCTACCGAATTCGATTAATTATACTCTTTATTTAAAATCTCTTTTTAGTTATCTGGAAATAAATGAATCTACTATTAGTTATGTTTCCTTTAAAAATAAGAGAGCTATATTATATTTTTCAAATATGTATGCATTTAATAACTTTCTTTCAACTAGATCCATGTTGAAATCAACTAAGTTTTCGTTTTTATTCTTCAGAACTTACATCAGTGATGAGGAATTTAAAAAAGGAAGGATTTTTTATCATGCGATTAAATCGAAACTTATTACTGTATTTAAATCAATTTGTAATCATAGATCAACTACGTATCACTTATATAGAACTTATATTACTGATGGTAACGTTGTAATAGACTGGGAAAACTCTCGATCAGTATCTGATGCTGAGATGAAGGAATGGTCTGACTCATTTTTAGCTTATAGCAATAGTAAAAAAGAGAGTTCTTCTATTTCTCAACATTGACTAAACTCGTTATGTACTATTGCCTTAATAAACGCTAGATATATTAAGAACAATTTTTATATTATATTAGCCTATATCTCTGAATACAATCCTAAAATCGTTGCTTTTACTGAAACTTCGTTATCTTCAAATGATATTTATACCATTACTATGCTCTATAATTTCTCCACTAATGTACATACTTATTCTTTTATTCGTAGTGACAGAGCTTATGGCAGAGGTGGTGGTGTTGGTATTATGATTCATAACGATTTTCGTATAATATCATCACATTTTCTTGTATTTTCATATAGTGATGGACTATCTAATACTCTAAAATCTTCCAATGATATTATTTTTAAAATTATTTTTATATATCGTCCACCAAATAATGATTTTACATCTTTTTTTAATGAATTTCTGATCTTGTTATTAATTCGAATATATATAATACTATATTTGTCGGTGATTTTAATTTTCATTATGGTTCTTTAATATCACCTCATCTTGAATTCAAATCTTGCATTAATTATTTATCGCTTAAACAACATGTCCTATGTAAAACCCATTACTTAGGAAATACGTTAGACTTAGTTTTAACAAATTCAGATTCAGATATTATATATGGTATACCAATTAAATCAAAATTATTAACTGATCATTTCACTATTACCATCCGATTGAAATTATGTAATACAAAAAGAAAACGCGCTTTCATTAATTATATAAAATTAAAAATTGAATATTAATGATTTTTCTAATGACATTATCAATTCACTTTCAAATTGTAATCTAAATCTTGATTACTTCAATAGTTCTATTCTAAATTTATTAGATATCTATTCACCTATAAAGAGATTTTTAGTTACAATACATGATAATTATCCATGGTTTAATAGTGAATTTCATAAAATAAAAAGACATTTACGAAAACTTGAAAACTTATATAAAATTAAATCTTCTAATGAAACATATAATGCAGGTAATGCGGCCACCTGCAAACTTGGAATTAATCCACTTGATGCGATGCTTTATATCAAGTTTAGTCCAATGATATCACATCAAGTAAAATTTACAAAATACACGCAATTGTGATAAATTAATTATTTTTATTTTAACTTTATAAATTACCATATTCATTAATAGGCTATATCCTATAGGATATACTATAGTATACCATTAAACTTAATTATTATGTTATTAATATGGAAAAAGTAATTTCAGCAGTAAATGACTGTATGTCATAACAATATGGCGATATAATACCTAGATAAAATAGTAATTTAGAAAGATAACTAATTTATATTATCTGATTTCTATATATATATATATATTTTTTTTTCCTTTATAATTGTGTTAATAGATGATTAAATATACTAAATTAAATTTAAAAGTTTATACCACGATTATAATATGTATGGAAATATATGTGTATGGTTAGGATATAGTAGATCTTGATTCAATCAACGTTTTCATATAATGACGCACGCAATTTTTTCAAAATATAAAAATATTTATTTCTGATCATATGATTGGCTTAAATCATATGGATGATAATATGGTTGGCTTAAATCATAATGAAGTGGCCACATTACCCGCTAAAATGGCAACATTACCCTTATAGTTTTCACGCTATATACATTATATAATAATGAATATTATTCACTAAAATAAATGGATTACACACTTTGTTGTAATTAAATAGTTAATTAATTATCAATTTAAATTTTCAATTTATATTATATATATATATATATATTACTAATATATTAGTAATTTAATATATATTTTATTAAACTTTTATTTCAATTTTTTAAAAAGTAAATCGATTTTTTTGTATTTTTTACATCATTTTTTTTATTAATTGATTAATTTACCCTCATGGCCACATTACCCATCTTTCCCCTACATTATTGTTGTTATCTATATTATGGCCTTCCTGCTAATTCTACTAAATCCTTAGATAGAATCATTAGATCATCGATAAGAGTTTTACATCGTGTACAATTATATGATCATGAATCAGTCAATTATCACTTAGTTAATTCTAAATGGTTATATATGTATCAGATATTTAAAACTAATTTTTAAGGTACTGAAGAATCATCTTCCGAGTTATTTGAATGACATCCTACAATTCAAAGTTTACAAGAGGAATGTAAGAAATGCTTCTACTCGGTTATTATAAAAGAAGAATTACAAGCTATAGCGAGATATGAAAAACGTTATTTCAGTGTAGCTGCAGCCGACCTATGGAATGCGCTACCTGTAGAACTAAGAACCTATGTCAATTATTCATATTTCAAATCTAATTTATTATTATTAATTCGTAAAAATTAATTTAATTATTTTCAACTGATTTATATTTTTGTGTTTATTTTGTTATTTTATATTTTTGTTACATAATAGAGAACGTCTAACGTTATTTTTGAGTATAAATAAACATTCAATTCAATATATCATATTTAATTATATATATATATAATTAATAGGCTTATATCTTTATACTTTATTTCGTTCTATTCATCTATATTTAAAATAGGTTGTTATTGTATTATTAATTTTTTCATCTGTATTATGTGATATTAATTTAAATTCATTATTTATAAATTGAACTTTAAAAATAGTATCTAATGTGTATTTAAATGTAGCCATTTTCAAAATTATGTATGTTGTGCAAACTGAACTATGCTGTATTCATTAGAAATTCCTATTTTATTAAATGATAATTATTTTAATTTATAAACGTTTCTGATTAATAGTGAATTAATAGTGA